>BOPP01000391.1:263918-284116 GCA_017312745.1 Gryllus bimaculatus | reverse complement strand
GCAGAATGCGTGGAATGAGAAACGGTGGGCGTCTTGGGGTGACAAGTGTGAGTGTTACGGCGTTACTGTGTCGTCCGAAATGGCCGCAGGGCAGGAACGATGGCGGAGGTTAATGACTGTGTGTGTGCACCGTGCAAGCCGCACAAGCAGGAGTGCGAAAGTGTGTTAGAGGCCCGGAGCGGCAGGGTGGAGTTAGCTCTCCATTTATAGTGCCAGAACGCTTGGACTGTCGGGCCGAGAGGGTTCCGGCCACCCACAGGTAACAAGGTTTACGATGTGCAGGGAGAAGTTAGGTTAGATTTACAGAGGATTGCCAGAAATTCGCGAGAAGAAGAAGGGAAGGAGAGTTCTCCCCAATTTTCCCGGAAAAAAATCCCGAAAAGTTGTTTGTCCCGGGAGGAGGTGTAGAGTGGGGGTGGAAGGGTGGGGTGTAAGCCTGACGGGGTTAGCGCGCGCGCTCCTACACAAGATTAAGTGCCTCTAGGCATGGCTCCCGGTTGCCACCCGGCACGACCCGTTACCGTGTTAAATAACTATGCTTGCCATCTTCCTGACCACCTGCCATCCACACATTCCTGAGCGCCAAACTTCTCGATAGCAACGCTGTAGCAGACCAGGCGCGATTTCTTGAGATCTCGCGAATCGTTATGCCCAGTTTTACTTTGAGCAGCCGTCGAGCGGAAACATTTCATTCGTTTCCTGTAACTGACAAATTAACAAGATAGGTCTGTTTTTTGCCAGATTATTTGAGACCTACATGATGACTTCTCTCAATATCTGTAGGTTTAGATTAACACTTATCTTTTTTGCAACATTTTCGATGAACAGCTTATCGGTGTCTTTCAGATTCATTTCTTCAAACGCCCGAATATCCGCAAGCAGTTTCCGGCGTGAGTGGTGATCTCCGAGCTGATCTGTCCCTCTCTCTCTAACTTGAGATTTTTAGAAATGAAACCTCGCCCAAATCCCCGTTCAGCCCCCAATTGCTTTTCTGAAGGATGTCACAGATTATTTATTAAAGTTCATCGAATCTTCTAGTTTCTTTGCACTACTAAATGCAGTAGCACAGATGCCAAAGAGCTTAAGCAAATGCTTTAGCTAGGAGCGCCAAATGGACCGCATGCTTACACCGCGACGTTCAATGGACAGATAATAGTCATCTGCCTGAATATATAGTGACTCTTAAAAACAAGAAACCTAAGCACTAAGCGTTTACAGCCAACGCATGAGACGTTACACCAAAAGTCTAAAGCGGAAAGTAGAGAACAGATTTTCTCAAGAGCCAAAAGGATTTCTACAGAAAGATGAATGAAAGGAACACAGAATTGAACAGCTTACCAGAGAAATCTGCTTTTGAAGAGACCTGGAGTAAAATATGGTCGACGGAAAGTCACGCCAACGCACCTTGGCTAGAACAGGTCGGGAATGCAGCAGTACAGATCACCAAAATGACAACCGGTCAAATTATCCTAGATATTCTACATGAAGTTGTACAGAAACTTCAAAATTGGAAATACCCTGGATCAGACGGTCTTCATAACTACTGGTTCAAAAAGTTCACCTGCCTCCATGGGAAAATTCTGTATCTCATAAACAACTGTCTGAATAATACTAAAGAATTTTCGCACCTTCTGTGTGAAGGTGTCACATATATGAAGCCAAAAACGAGTGATACTACAGATCCTACGAAATATAGACCAATCACTTGTTTCAATTCTTTCTACAAAGTCATCACAAGTTGTTTATCAAAGGCTATCGAGAAACACTGTGTAGCAAATTCTATCTTAGCCGAAGCTCAGAAGGGATGCAGCAATGGCTCCCTTGGATGTAAGGTGCAACTCATCATTGATAGTGTGGTCATGTCTCAAGCATGTAAGAAGAAACTCAACTTGTTCACCTGTTTCATTGATCACTGATTTCAGAAAGGCCTACGACATAGTTCCGCATGATTTGCTCCTCTATATGCTGTCGCTATATCGTGTGAACTCGATAATCGTGAATTTCCTGATATCCATCATGGGCAAATGGAATTCGTGTCACTTCAAAAAATGAAACAATGGTCACTAAGAAAATAAATATAAAGCGGAATCTTTCAAGGCGATAGCCTGAACCCTTACTGGTTCTGCTTGGCAATGAACCCAATACTGATACACCTAGAAGACTTGAAATTAGGTTTCGAGCTGAGAGGCACTGAAAGATTGCAGATAACCCATTTAGCGTATATGGACGACATCAAACTCTACTTTGGTACGATGCATGGCTTAAACATTCAGATGAAAGCTACTGAAGACTTCTCCAGGGACTTAAATATGCAACCAAGCATTGATAAATGCAAAATACAACAAATACAGAAGAGTAAACTCACTAGTGAGCTCACAAACGAGATAGTTGATGGAGAAACAATCACTGCTCTGGAAGCTGATGAGCTCTACAAATACCTTGGGATTCAGCAAGGAAATATGATTGTACATCATCAACTGAAGGGAATACTGAAAACAGAGCTTGCCAACCGACTCAAGTCAGTGTTAAAAACTTCCCTCAACTCCCGAAAACTCACGGCTACCATTAACTCGAATGCTATACCCATTATCACCTCGATGGGTATTCTTAAATGATCCACAACCGACCTAGAGGAATTGGAGAGACTTGTAAGAGTTCAAATGACACGCTTCGGTTGTCACCATCCTAAAAGTGCGACACAGATGGTCACACTGCCTCGGCAAATGTGAGGGCGTCGTATTGTGAAGTATACGAATCTCCATGCCAAACCGATAATAACCATAAGAAAGTATTTTGCAGAAAAGGCATGTACTTCTCGACTCCACAAGGTACTTGTGCAGGCAGATGACAATTACACGCCCTTCAATCTAAAACAAGATATGCAAGTTCATCAGCTCTCTTTGCAGCAAGAGATCGATTCCTGGAAACAGAAAGCACTCCAATGGTGCAT
The DNA here is from genome assembly GCA_017312745.1 of Gryllus bimaculatus. NCBI lineage: Eukaryota > Metazoa > Arthropoda > Insecta > Orthoptera > Gryllidae > Gryllus > Gryllus bimaculatus. Next base: position 281,166 of record BOPP01000391.1, on the reverse strand, counting down.
ATCCTGCTGCAGTGGCCAATCCAAATGCCGACCAAGAAATGTCGTACAAATGGCTCAGTAGAGGATATTTGTACCCTGATAGCGAAGGTTTCATGATAGCAATACAAGGTCAGGATATTCCCACAAGGAATTACCTAAAATATATCATCAAAGACCCAGGAGTACTAACTGATGAATGTCGCATGTGTGGTCGAGATCATGAAACCATTCAACATATTATATCAGGCTGTAGTTGTCTAGCTCCCACTGACTATAAAGTGAGACACAATCAATTGGAACACATCATCCATTCCAAACGAGCTAAAAACACAGGCTACCTCAGAAAGTGGATGCTCCATACTACCAGTATCATCCAGAATCTGTACTAGAAAATGAGACACATAAGTTATACTGGGACCGCAGTATTCTGACAGACAGGACAATTCAGCACAATAGACCTGATATTACTCTTTGGGAAAATCTGCAAAGCAAGTTTTTTTATTGATTTTACAGTCGTCAATACCAGGAACATGATGACAACATACCAGGCTAAAATCGACAAATACAGAGAACTAGTATTTGCCGTAAAAGAACAATGGCGAGTTTCAGAAGTGAAAACTATCCCAATTGTACTGTCAGCAACTGGCGTGATACCAAACATTCTCTGCATACCGTTGGAAGAACTCTGATTGGAGTTCATCCATTATCATCGGCCTCCAGAAGTCGGTTATAATTATTACCTGCTCACTAGTCAGGAGATTCATGAGAGGACATGTTCGGTTTTGAAAGCTCATTCTTTAAATTGTATTTGTTATTAACACTTGAAAACTGTTATTTTATATTTACATCAGAAAACAGTTATTTTATGTTTATGTGTTAGTATGGCTTAATTTGTTTTGTAGATTTTAAATATGTCTGTGTTACCATGCTTTGATATTGTATCTTTGTGGTATCCATGTGAAACCAAAAACTTTGAGAATAAACAAAATAATAATAATAATAATAATAATAATAATAATAATAATAAATTATGAAGAGCACCATCGGTAACGCTGGAATTTTGTATTGTGTTGGCCTACCGTTAGCCTTGATGACTGCTTCCACTATCACAAGCATAATTTCAATCAGGTGCTGGTAGTTTTCTTGGGGAATGGCAGTCCATTTTTCACGGATTGATATAACTTCACGTTGTATCCTGACCACCCGAATTTGCAAGCGCAGCAGGCACCTTGGTTCTCCAAAGGTCTCAGTGTCTTCTGTAGGACACCTCGCTAAGCGAGAGACTTGAAAGATAATAATATTAATATTAACAATAATGTCACTTTTCGATATAATGATATAATTAAATTTACCCCCACAAATCGATCACCACACGCCCCTGGGACACAAGGCTGTAAATGACTTATCAGTTCGTTTCGCCCTCCATCAGTAATGCTAGAATTCAATAGGGTGTTGACCCACCCTTTGCATTGACGACAGCTTCCACTCTCACAGGCATAGTTTCAATCAGGTCCAGAAAGTTCGCTTGGGGAATGGCAGTCCATTCTTCACGGAGTGCTGCACTGAAGAGAGGAATCGATGAAGGTCGGTGACGCCAGGGTTGATGTAGGCGTTCCAACACATCCCAAGAGTTTTCGATAGGATTGAAACCAGGATTCGGTACAGGCCAGTCCATTACTGGGATGTTACTGTCATGTAAGCACTCCGTCACATGCCGTGCAATATAACAAGGAGCTTGAACGTGTTGAAAGATGCATTCGCCATCCCCGAAGCAAGGTGTTCAAAAAATCAACGTAGGCCTGTGCCGTGAAGGTGCCAGAGGGGCGCAAACCACACCATAATACCATTTTGGACGTGTCAGGATACGTTTGATCACTTGGTGTATTTTAGTAGGCCTTGCAATAAATATTTATAATCACCTAAGTGTCTTAGAGAATAATGTATGAAATAAATAAGAAACGTTTGAAAACATAAAATAATTAACGTATTCCAGTTAAAATATTAGAAAAAGCTGGCAACGCCATGAAAAAATTACTGAGAAGATCTCATGCTGTAGATACCGGTGTCAGAAACGTTTCTTTGAAGCTTTTGACGTCAAAATTTTGGTTTTTAATGCCCCAGAACGCTTCATTTAGGTGTTATTTAACGATATGCAGTAAAAATAATACCGTGTGCTGCGGTTTGCATTCAGGATGCATGTGTAGTTTTTTTTCTTTTTTCGTGAATTTTCCCGATATTTTAATAGTTATTCTGCTATTCCGGAGAGGAATCCAACAAACCATAGATAAGTAAAACTGGTTCCTCCGTTCTTGAGTTATAAACTGTGTAACTAACACAAGTAACATTATTTTATACAAAATCAAGTAAAACTATATATATATATATATATATTGTATTGTATATATATATATATATATATATATATATATATATATACAATAAAAGGGTTTTGCAACAATTGATCTGTCTGGGCCGTTTCGTTCAAATATGTGAAGTAATCATATCTGTGCAATATATAAAGCAACTTCTGATGGGATAGATTCATCTGATAGGATAGGATTCTGACAGGATGATTGATGACAAGTATGAGTAGAGTAATAGTTTTTAATTTAACTTATTGTACTACAAACATTAACATGTTTGTCTAGGAATCATGAATAAATATTCGTTTATAATTTTGTTTCTGTCGTTCTTTGATTATATGTTATTAATTTATGTAATTTATGATGTAATTTTTGTTCATGTTTCATGGCTGTCTAGAAATTCCTTGGCTTCGTCTGTGGTATAGATACATAATTAACGATTTCGATCAGTTCTCTGAATTCAGATTGGCAGTTGTGGACTATTAGTTGTACGGTTAAGTATTAATTGCACGCACCCCATAAACATAATGATAATGTACAATATTTTATGGAATTAATGAGCACATTTCGTTAACTAAACAAAAAACGATTAAAAGAAGTTAAATGCTTAAACATAAACGAAAGTTATTGTTATAGTTTGTAGGGACTCGAGATTGCTCGAGAGCTCACGTCATTACCTTCATTGGCAGCCTATTGGCCGACCATTGTTTGTTATTGTAAAAATTCATACATCTAGACATAATAATATCAATAAATTATGTTGAATAAGAATATTTTAGGGTGCATGGACAAGTAGGACGGGTTTTTCTGTCCGTTGGACTGTAAACACCACTAACGACTAAACCATGAATAGTACTTTACCAAATTGAAGAAACCCCTGACAAGTCGAAGCTTAGAGATATTGGGGAAAAAATCCTTTTACAGGAAGATCCCAGGAATTTTCTAAATTTTCTCAAAAACGGCTTTTTTCTTTAAATTTCGTGTAAGAATACATTCACATACACTTATAAAAGTGGTATAATAAATTACAAAAACAAGTTTTTATCAAAAACTGCACCACATCTTTTCTTTATAATGATTTAGTAAGAATAGTGCTAATTTCTCTCTATACAATGTCATAAACGCCATATTGTTCTTGTCTTTTTTTAAAAAAAATTCTCGAATTAACGATTAATTTTTAAATTTATACTAGCCGCAATTTGTTCACAGAATAATTTTTATAAATACATGTGCTTTAAATAATATGATATAAAGTTTCTCGAAAAAACTGTTTTTCTGTCAAAACTTTCTCACAATTTCACAATTTCAGAAACGCTCAAACGCTATTTTCTCAAAAATGCCTTCAAATGTCTTCTTCAAGTTTTCAACGGATAGTGCTGATTGTCCTGTTTAAGACTACATTTTATTAATTATATTGTATTTTTTTGTTTTTTCAAAAATTTGAAAAATATCTCTCACGTCTTTAATATGCACATTTTAAGCAATTTGTAAACACTGTACCACATATTTGTAACTCACAAATATGTGAGTTAATGGGCTTCAAATAATTGTAAATTAAGCTTTTCTAAAGCTTAGTACTTTTCTGTGAAAAAGAGCTTCAAATTTCGAATTTACAGTGATGTTTAAATGCTATATTCTTTGAAACGGTTCCAAATTGTTCAAAGAAAATTGCCGTTTAGTCCGAGATTTTTCCGATCTTTTATAGTCTTAAAATCTTAGAATCATTAGAACTTTAATAGTCTTGTAGTATCTGGAAACGAAAAAATTAAGAAAATTTCAAAAACTTTCTTAGGGCGTCCCAATGGACCAGCTGGCAAATAGTATATGGCGAATAGCTAGCCGGAACCCAAGGAAATGGAAACCTAATACGGGAAAGTCTTTGCCACTGTGTTGCACCACTAGTTTATTAGAGTAGGAATGTAAGAGATTTGGGATTGGTTTAAAGAGGGCGAAATTTGTTCTGGAGAAGTTTGAAGGGGATTCTTGTTTGTAGTGGCGGAAGCTTTTCCTAGAAGAAAATTGTTCTGGGCTGGAAAACTAGTTTTGAGTAGACTCTAACTGAGATTCTGGAACTATGTTAGAAGATTTGGGAATTGGGGTTTTATGCATTTGAGTGTTTGAAATATACTACGGAGCATTTTCAGCTAATCTTAAGTCTCTGTTTTGGAAGATTTGTAGGTGGTTGATAGAAGAACACACAGCGACTCCCCAGACGGGGAAAGCACAGACAAGAGGGTGAAGAAGTGATTTGTGATGATATAGTGTTACGTTACCACGCAGTTGCGGCGACGTGGGATCGTCGGAAATGCGCGGTAGCGGCCCGGCCCTAGCTCAGTCGCTGTCTACCGCGGTACCGACAAAGATAAATTCACTGAATTGCACATTAAAAAAAACAATCTGGTCACTGGTAAAAGAAAACAATAATATTTATTTCTAACAAGAACCCTAACTCTGACGATGCGAAAATCAAGTTTTCAAGATTACGTGCGGAATGTAAAAAACTGAGAAGAAACATTGATAAACGTCAAACTGAATCGATTGAGACATCTATTGACGAAGATCCAAAACAATTTTGGAACTTCATTGATGAAATCTGGAAAGGGCATTCCATTTAATGTTAAACTAGGCCATGATTCTGCAGAATCTGGAAATGAAGTAGTAAATTGATTTGCGAAACATTTTGAGTCGTGTTACTCTAATAATCCAACGAACCCTCAATGTATTCAGTTTCCCGATAGAAATGACATCATAAATATTACGCCAAATATAGTCCTTGAAAAACTGAATAACTTGAGGAATAAATTTAGCACCGGACCAGATGAGATTCCAGAAATTATTTTGAAGAAATGTGCATCTTCATTTGCACTTCCTCTTAGCATGATTTATGATAAATCTATAAAATCTGGAATATTTCCTGCGAGCTGGAAAATCAGTTACATAACGCCAGTACATAAATCCGGAAGTAAAAATGTAGTAAAAAACTATAGACCTATCAGTATTTTACCTACAGTAGCAAAAATCTTTGAAGAGATTGTTTTAGATTATTTAAAACCACAAATGAAAAACCACATAATTAATCAACAACATGGATTTATAACTGTTCGTTCAACTTTGACAAATTTACTGATGTTTAGTCATGATTTAGTCAGTGCACTAGATGAAGGTGCTCAAATTGATGTGACATATACAGACATCAGTAAAGCGTTTGACAAAGTTGATATCAATATTTTATTACAAAAAAATCATAAACTCAATCTGTGTCTCATTCCTATGAAATGGTTCGAGACATATCTTACTGGATGATCCCAAATAGTTCGACACAAAGAATACAAATCCCGTAAAATTTTTTGTAATTCAGGAGTTCCCCAAGGATCACATTTGGGACCATGGTTCTTCATTATCTATATAAATGATATCGTTGAAGCTTTTAAAAACTCTTCATTTAATCTTTTCGCTGATGATTGCAAAATTTGGCGTAAAATATCTGATGTTAATGATGCTAGTTTACTTCAAGATGACCTAAATCGAACGATATCATGGTGTAATGAAAACAAACTTGAACTAAATATAAACAATTGTAAACTACTTCGTTGTAATCGTGGCCATACTGAGTTAACAGTAGATTATAGTATTCAAAATACAATAATTGAATCTGTTCCACACATTGAAGATCTGGGAGTAATCATGGACACCAAAATGTCTTTTAATAAACACATTGATTACATTGTCAACGCTTCACTGAAAAAACTTGGATTTATTTAAAGACAAACGGGTAAATTTAAATCAATGAAAACGATTAAAACTCTTTATAATTCCCATGTCAAATCAAAATTGATGTATTGTTCTTGAATCTGGTCATCAAATGCTGAATATCTTATCAAAAAGATAGAACGAGTTCAACATTTATTCTTCTCTTATGTAGCTTTCAAATTAAAAAAACCTAATCCGAGGTATAATCATGACTACAGTGAAATATCTAGCTATTTGCAAATACCAACTTTGTCATCCTCGAGAATAGTACACGACGTGTTATTTATGAATAAATTATTGACTGGAAAAATTAAAAGTACATCACTTCTAAATATGTATCAATTGTATGACTATCCACACACAATGCGAAGATCTACTCTACTGAGAGAATTTGACTGTAGAACCGACTATTTCTATAATTCTGCTATACCACGTTTAGCCAGAATCACCAATACATATATGAATGAAATTGATTTGACTCGAAATACAACGTCAATAGCTAAAATGATCAAACAACTCATATTAGATTTCACTGGATAGATATGCAACAATTGACAATAGTTATTTTATGACAAACGAATATTTTGTAATCTGCAAGAGCGTATAAACCTATGTATATATGAAATGTATTTAGGCATTATATGCTTGTTGGATAATATTAATAATAATAATAAAAAAACAACAAAAAAACATTTTTTCCTGTCCACTGTACCAGGGAAGTTACACTGAGAAACAAAAAAGGTTGTGAATAAATGAAAAATTAGAAAGAAATTACAACGATAGAAGTGATACATAAAAATTATCCTCTAAGATTACAAGTTTGTCCTAGTGAGTCCTTTTCTGTGCCTCAGTGCGGCACCGCGTTGAAAATTGCCTTTAAGGGTTTTTTTGGCCCTGATTTTGGCCCCTGCCTGGGGTACTTTCCGTGGCAGATGTGCTGTAGTGGGCCCGCGCGGGGCGCGACGGAGCTTATAGATGGCCGGGATGGCCTTCCCAGGAATGCAGTTGTGCGGGCACCCTCACCAGAGGGGCGTTAGCGGCGGCTGGCGGCGTCTGCGCGGGAAGTGACCGCGCGGGGTGGTGACGTCAGCAAGGATCAGCTCTCGATCACAGGTGCGGAGCACAGAAAATTGTTTCCCGCTGTGTCTGCGATTCCTCTCGATGAAATTTCAGAGAGTGCAAGTTTTGCAGCCAATAAGCAGTGGCAAAGATTCGCAAATCCCCCGTAAGTGCCTTTGCACTTCCTCTCCTCAAGAAACTTCAAGTGAATGCGCGCCTCTCTCCCCAGAGGTGCGCCCTCCTCTCTCCGAGAATGCCTCTCACCAAGTTCTCTCGATTTGCACTGCCGTCAGCGTGAGGTTGATTTCCATTCCCCCACCCTTTCTTCTCGTATGTTTCGAATTCCCTTTGACGGTCTAGTCACTATTGGCCAAAGGTTATGGCGTCTTACTCAGATTTCGGCCAATAAGCTCCGGCAGATCTTGGAAATTTTCCATTCTCTCTCTCCATCCCTCCGTGCTGTCTTTTTCTGTCGTTCGCAACGTGTCCGTTGTCACTAGAAAGTAGGCCACGTCTCTGTAGGGGCTTTCCGGCTAATAATGAATTATTACTTTGTACTTCCCCGATATCGGTGAAAAGCGTCGCGAAAACGTTCCGGACGGGGTCGCAGCGGAGCGCCTGACAAATCACTGTTCCCTCCGGCCGTCGGGGTGCCATAAATTGTCGAAGTGGGTCAGGGGGGTCGTGGCTGTCGCAAGAGGGGGGCGTGCGCGTGACGCCGTGGGTCCTTCCTAAGTACAAAATTTTCCTTACGTTCTATTTTAATTTATTTAATTTAGTTAAATAATACCGTACATCTACAATAGTGATGCTTTTGTGTCAAGGGAGGACTTTCTATTTATCACTGAGCATAGTTTACGGAGAGGCATAGGCTAGATTTAAGTGGGAGAGGAGATCAGGTTTCCAAGTCAGCCGCGTGATTAATATAACTCTGAGAAATTTTAAAATCTTGTGTTTGGTTGTCCTATTGAATAGTTGTAACTATTGGATATCTTTTAGGGGAGTATGTCAAGAATGCGTTTTAGGGCAAACGTTTTGCTTCACATTTTGAAGGGTTCGTATTTAGTTTCTAGTTATCTGAACATTCGCAGAAGTTGTTTAGAGCTCCTTGAGTGATTGAAATGGCGTCTAAATGGTTGAGATTGGAAGTACATAAAACGGTATGTCAGCGTATAAAACTGTGCAGGTATTGTTAGAATGAGGAATATGTTAGGCGAAAATATTGAAAGGAGTAGAGAAAAAAGAGGGGTGTGGTACCCCAGTTCTGATGTTAAAGCTTTGTGATTCAGTGCCATTGATTTTTACAGAGAAAGATATGTTGGCGAGGAAATTCCTTCTAATATAAAAAAGGTAGTCTGGAATACCATTTGTTTTGAGCTTATACTGAAGACCGTATCCACACTCAGCAAAACGCTTGTGAAGTCTAAGAAGAAAGGGGTGTTATATATTTTTCAAATACATGGGCTATTACTAAACGCGTAATAGGTGGTGGGTGGAGGCGAACTATAAGTGAAACCGAATTGCACATTGGGGATGATTTTTTTCCTTCTTAGAATTTCTTTATGTGAATAAGGATACGAGTTTTGAAGAGTTTTGAGAACGCTAACAGTAAGCTGAACAGGACTGTAAACGTTCGGATTAGTGGATAGTTTATTTGTTTTCAGAATGGGGATAACCATTTATTGTTTCCAAGCAGGAATGTAGTAACCTAATCGAATGCACCGGTTTAGAATGGAGGTTAAGAAAGCAATGGATCTTTGCGGGAGAAGTTTAAGTACATTGGGAATTTGATTGCAACCAGAGGACATTATATTCTTCAGTCATTATACTAACGTTCGAACATTTTCTGGACTAATAAAATCAATCTGAGGAACAGAGGACTATGAAAGATTCATGAAGGTCTTTATTTGGTCGTAGAGAGCTATGTTATTAGCTGTGTTAGGAATATATTTTTGAAAAGTGGAGAGCTGGAAGTGAAGTTTTTTCAAAATAGGTTATTGCTATTGTAGAACCAGTTTCCAAAGCGGGAATTGAATAATGAGTATGCCATAAGTTTCGGAGTTAGAAATTATTTTTGCTAGTTGGGACTGAACCGTATAAGCTGAAGGTGTTGTTGGTGCTGAAGGTGTAGTTACCATTGATCCTGCGTACCATTGAGGGTGTGAAGTGCTAAGTCCACTGTCTCTGATAGCTCGAAGAAGGAAGCCATGGTTCATGGCAGGGCACTATGCTCTGCGAGAGTCACCACAGCGTACTGCCGAGGGTCAATGTAGGCCTAGTGTCATACCTTAGCCCTTTTCTTTCAAGTGGTTTTCTACTCTTGAATCGCAGGGTTTGTTGCACTAATTACCTATGACATAGAACAAAGGTTTTATGCTAACTGGTAACGTCCTTGTCCACAGTCATCGCGTATCGATGACGTAAGCTGATAAGGCTGCAGAGAGAAGGACACTACAGCGGTCGGCGAAGGAATGGGAAAAGAGGAGATGGAAAAGAAAAGGAATGGAAAACATAAGTTTCGGTGAAAACGTGCTTCAAATTTCGTATTTACAGGAATGCTTAAACGCTATTTTCTAAACAAAGGCTCCAAATTTTTCAATGATAGTTGTAATTTATGTGGTTTTACTTTGTTTAAATATTCTTAAAGTAACATTTCGATTCTATTATTAGGAAACCAAACAATGAGAAAAGGTAAAAAAAAAGTAATTTGGGCGTTGTAGGATGGCAACTGGCATTAAGATGGGGCAAGTCCGTAAATCCAGTCCACACCAAAGAAACTAGAAAAATTTACTACGAGAAAGTCTGTGCTATTTGTAGCACCACTTGTTGTCAGTGAATCATATATCGAAATATTCAAAGTATTTTTTGTTTTTTATAAACAAAATGGTAATAAACAACCCTAGGATACATGTTTTACAATATACATTAGTTCTTTCTTTTAATTGCAAGTAATCTTTGGTATTTGGCTAGATCACAAGTATTTATATTTTTATTTGTATCTATACTAAATTCACGTTTCATTGTTAACAGTCCTAATGAAGACATCCTTTCTAGCCGGTTCGTTTCTCGAAATAGTTTTTCAGCTTCTGCTTTCTGCAGAGGAAACTAGTGGTGTGGCATAGACTTACTCGTATTAGTTTTCTATTTTGTTTGGCCCCAGGTATTCGGACTTGCCACATACTCTTGCCAGCTCATTTTATCAATTTTCGGTTTTCTAATAGAAGAACCGAAATATTAGCTTAGGAATGTTAAAGAAGATAAAAATCTCGACCTAAACGGCTGTTTTCTTTGAACAATTTAGATCCGTTTTTAAGAAAATTGTGTTGAAGCGTTACTGCATATGACAATTTTAGTGCTCTTTTTCACAGAAATCTAGTGAGTTTTAGAAAAACTTTATTTGATGTAATATGAGACACATTTTATCACAAATACACTATAGATTACAAATTGCTAGAAACCCTAAAAATTGGACATGGGGTAACTGTATGTATTTAATTCCTTTCTTAGAATAAATTCAAACAAAAAATTGGAATTCCATTTGAGAAAATTTTGAGAATGTTCCCGGGGTTCATGAAAGTATTCCCAAACTTTAAAGAATGTTTTCCAAAATCTCAAAGCTCGACTCGTCAGACGGACAGGGGTTTCTCCAATCTTTAGCCAGTTCTGGAGCCTGCATCTCTACAAAGGTACCTTCTTTGACTTGTCCTTCTGAGAGAGTGAGAAATTAGTTGGCTAGGCACTGCGATAACCACTTTCGTAAAAACCATTTTCATTGTCATCCAGTGCCTTAGTAAATTGCTTTATTAATTCCAATTTAATGTGTAAGAGAGGTAACAGAATTTTGTCAGGATCGACTAAGCCGTTGCTTATAATGCTCTTGGAACCTAGAATAAGTTGTTTCTTCTAGGCCATTCTTGTGTTGTGCAATATTCAATCGTTGTGGTAACAACATGCACAAAACCTATAAACCACCGGTGGGTTTGTGTTCGGTGTTTGTTCAATGAGATTCTTCAGCTGACACGCCTGGTGTTGAACTTGCTTTCAGAATGCAGTACTTAGAGGTTTGGTAGAGGTTCACATATAGGAACGTTAGTGCCATGTGGTTCAGGCCTTTTAGCAGACTCCAAATCAAGATTAACAATTCCGTGTCTCTTCTTTGTATTAAGTCCTTTTACTTTGCAAACAAAAATAACAATCGTCTAGATGGTTGGTGGCACATCATAGGAACTCGAAAAGTTAGTGCCTTCCTTTTTCCCTTCGACCAGTTTCTTAATTATGCATCAAACACTGCACACTTTATTAGGGGACAACAGCTTATCTTGATCTCCCAGTGTCATTCCAAAATTAGCGTTATTAACACTTCTAACAAATGAGGTTATATTCTGTCTCAGTTTGTGCTCAGGGGCGTGCAGTGATTACTTTTTTACCCAGCTGCTAGCGGCCAACCAGTTTCCCCCTCCCCCTATCCCAATTGTTTTATCTGCTGTCATTGTGACAATGCGTCACAAACACTACAATGGATCACCACTGCGTAACGTACTGCCCTGACACGCACATTGATTCCCTAAGAAGAATACGCTGTGCTATTCACAAATTCGAGGATTCTAAGGGTCTGATCACATGTGAGTCAGATCTTCCTTCCTCAGAAAAATTAATAAAATCTCTATTGAACATTCTGGGTCACTCTCATTTCATTGAGAGAGAATTATGTGCCCCATAATCATTTTATAAGTTATACACTTCTCCACAGTCGGTACGTTAATGTATACTAACTAAACATTCCATTTAAAATATTTTTGCATCGTGGTAGCACGTGCTTATGCGTAATTACATTCGCAGACAGGACGAGCCAGGCGAGGCCTGGTCTTGACGCAGCGGGGGATGGAGAAAAGTCGCCCATGTCCAGCTAGCTAGGGTTCACTGCATTATCGGCTGCGGGTTCTCCCCGATCGCCGCCTGCCTCTGCCCCAGTGAAGTAGATGTGCGCGCAACCAGATTTTAAGTAACAGATACGGCACTCAATGTTAATCGGAAACTCCTTATTTTTATGGAAGGGGGAAAGGTCGACGTCCTACTCCGACAGAAACAACGAATCAGGATGAAGCATCCATTTCTGCCAATCAATAAGCGTCGAAAGGCGATCTATCAATTGGAATGTAGGGCAGACGTGAAAAGGGACATTTGAAATTACATTCTCTAGCAATTTTTGAATATGGCGAACAGTTACAAAACGTAATTATTTTACGTGAAATTAATGCGTAAGGTAATAAAAAAGTGAATATAAAAAAGGTATTTATAAAATATGTAAATATACATCATATGTAAAAAAATTACAATAAGAATGAAGGAAAATCCAATTATGTGAAATAAAGGAATAAATCCTGGCCAATCATCATGTGCGACACTAATATTACGCATAATTTCACTGCAGCTAAACGATACAAAATATAGCCAAATGAAACATACAAAAACATACTTACAATTATATAATTCATAGAAGAAATCTCAAAATTGTCATTCATCAGTTGTGAAGAAATATGTTTAGAAAAAAGTGTACATTTCCTGGTAACAATCCCAAACTATTATAGAAAGAGCTGAGTATATAGTCCACGAGACAAACAGTTAAGAAAAATAGTTGGTATTACCCACAACATAAAACCATTATCCTACTAATTGATATTCTTTTACTTTTTATACGAAACACAAACGACTTCAATTAAGTACATTTTATGTGTTTGAAAGTCAAACTATAACTTTATTTACATTGCCAAGGCAGATTTCTTCGTCATGCAGTTTGGATGTACACGAAAAAGTTCATCTTACAATGTGTTAAAAGAAGAGATGTTATGCCGATGTTATGCCCTATATACGAAACGATTGATTAAACAGAATCTACTTCAAATTGATTTATTACAAACTACTTTTTAGACTTGTACATTCCAACAATATATTAACTGATCAAAAGCACAGCAAGGTGCTCAATGTATGTAACACATAATATCGTATCATTGAATCAGAAATGCTTAATAATATTTCCTATTAGATTTTTATTATAGTCTGTTCAGTCACGACAGTATTTATTTCAACACACAGCACACGACAGCATTTTTTCCTCCATTGTAATTTTTTACACTTTCTCCCCACTTTTCTACAGTCTTTGGTATACTCTCATTTCCCACTCTTGCATTTAGATCACCTACAAGAAGGACTTCATATCTTGAATTGCATTTGTCCAACAGTCCCTGCGTGGTTCTGTAGAATTCCTCTGTTTCTTCTCTCTTTCCTTCCTCCGGGGCATACACACCAATAACGACAAGATGTCCTCTTTCGTGTTTTAATTTTAGCAAAATTATCCGGTCATTTACTTATTGAACCTCTTAATTCTTGATTCCCACTTTCTGTCTACAAATATGGCTACTCCTTTTGCAGCTCTCTCTTGCTAATCTACTCCACTATAAAAATAGCTTCATTTTCTACATATTTTAATCCTTCTAATTTCTTTTTTGTTTCTATTACTACAGATAGGTTTATATTCATCTTTTCAAAAATTTTTGCCAGTTCATTTTCTTTTCCTGATATACCTCCTACATTCCAGGTAGCTGTTTTGCAATATTCCGATATCCGTTTTCGTACTCCCATTTTCACTGCTTTAGTCGTCATAGTTTTCATTCCGTGGCCATTATTTGGGACACTGCTAGTAAAAGCATTTTTTTTACGTGGGTGGGTTACTAGCCCTCTCGGTATAACCTCTGTCCCAAGAAGGGGGGAGGTTATTTCGAACTTCCCTTGTCCTAGAGAGATTGCCATCTTCATGGCTTCGAGGTCTCTCGCCCCATCTAGAGTTCCTCTTCTGCCTCTTCTTTCTTGAAGACGCCGTTAAGGTCCTCGTTCTGGACATTAACGGTGATTAACACAAATAATAATTCTCACTTCTGAAACTTAGGCTCGCTAGTGTTAGTGCCATGATACTTCCTATTATTCATCTCATTCCTCCAAATGGAGAATGTTCATAAATGAATGTATTTATGTAGTTAAAATGCAAGTAAAATTCACTTTGTAGCTTCTTTTCAAAACATATTTATACGCATAGCTTTGTGACAATTTAGTCTGTTGCAGGTTTAATTAAGAACATATTGATAGAAAACAACACAAGCTCACGGAAATTCAAAATTTATGGCATGTCGATTTACATACATGAGTTAATATACACGCATACGTACGCATATATATGCGAACTAGTTCTTCGAAATACTCTGTTTGAGATGCTTTCGAATATCTTAGTCAACACTGGTTGATTTAACGTTTGCGCAGTGTGTGCTATGCTAAGCATTGAGTTATGAATACATGTATTTATAGGTCTATGAATTTAACACTGTACCGGGCAGCAATCTGACCGTGTTCTTACAAAATCCCGCAAAAAGAATGACATAATCAACTATCTTGAATAATATATATTTGATTGCTGAGTCATTGAAGATGTGTATATATTATATACATTTTTTATCACAATTACTGAAATTATTAAAAAAAGTGATTGCGAGAGAACAAAAGTAAGAGCATCATTAGATTCATGTGGCCAACTTATAAAACAAGTCAAAATCAAAAAGAAAAATCCGTGTTGACCTCAGATATAAAGAAGAGTAAAACCTCTATTTTCTTTAAAAATTTGGAGCTGTTTTTAGGAAAATGATGATTTATGTACTGTAAATGGAAAATTTGAATATCTCTTTTACAGAAATCTTATGTTTTCCAAACAAATTTATTTCAAACCGTTTGTACAACTTTGACTCTCAAATGCAATAATGTATACAAATTGCTGCCCCAAATGTTCATACAAACGGCGTGAGAGATATTTAAAAAAATATATTTCTGTAATTTTTGAAAAAACAAAAGTATGTAGGAAAGTTAATTCTGTCGTCTAAACCAATCCAATAAGCACTACCGGTTCAATAATTTAAAAAAATTAAAAATAAATTTTACTATAACAAAAACAATTAATTTTTTTGTGTTATATTTTAAAACTTTTATCTAAAAATAGCAATAATTGGCGATACTGACGACATTCAACAATAAGACTGGGAACATGTGTTGTGTGAAGGGAGGACGCACAGCCGTGTAAACATGTTGTGCACATGTTGTGGATGATGCATCGGCGAGAGTCTACAGCACCAATATTATTCGATTCTAAAATATTCAACAGATTAGTTTTGCATATTTTCTTTCTAATCTAATTTAATTTAAATTGAAGAAAAAAACTTCCATTTTCATAACAATTTATGCATGAAAACGTTAATTAATTTATTTTTTGGAAGTAATTAGTGAATGATTTATTTGAATTGAAATCTGTAGCAATTTGCAGAAAGGTTGCTCTTCGTGCCGGATTCCCGATATTCAAGGAACACTAATGAAATGGTCGCACGGGAAAATCCTAAATTCATTGCGACCTCGGAGATACTATGCTAGACTTTGGTTGTCCTATATAGTCGTTACCCACCGAAGCGTCGGAGACGGTGCTATTACGGGATCCAGAAATCATGGAGTTACGCAATTTTGCCAAACGATTTTGTAGAAAGACCAAGATTTGTAATTAATTATTATTCAGTAAATGACATTAGAATCAATTAAATTCCTAAAAAGAGTGCACTCGTGTGAATGAAATGTAGATTAAATGTGTATGAATGATTGAATGTTATTTGGATTTGTTTTCTTTCTAGACATGTTGTGTTGGTATATTCAAAGGATAAATTTATAAGTCGTGTTATGTTTTGTACAATAGAAATCTGGTGTATGTACGGCGGAGAGCAGAATTCGCCGAGTAGATATTATGGAATATTATTTGCGAATAAGTAATTGCTGATCATTGTAAAAGTATGTGTATATTTTAGTAGGTAACAAAACTCAATGATAGGAGAACAAATAAAAGAGAGCCAGGTTTCCCAATGTAATGAAATTTGTTTTTTTCTGTATAGGAGTGACTTCGCGAATTCACACCAAAATGATAAATTTATACTACTGGAGCATTGGTATTTTTTTAATTTCGTCGAGAAAATCAAACATTGTAGACTTGTCAGTTAACATAAATTGTTATTCACTTATAGATTTTGACTCGCTCAAATGTGAGGAGAAATAGTTAAAAATGTAAAAATTAGTAAATTTTAATTCTCAGGTTTATGATCCGTTACAGTATACCATGGTGTCGCAATCCTCCGTTTTTAAGCAATTGCATCAGTTTGGGAGGGGTCGAATTGAAAACCTAGTACACCGAGATGTTACGTCGGTGCTGGAGTGCTGGATACTATGGTTAGACGACATGCCCATTGCCGTGGACCGACGATAGTGGACGACCGCAGAGAACTGACGAACGTCAGGATCGACTCACTGTGAGGGCGGCGTTAGCAGAGTGTGAGAGACGGAATGGCGTGTAGTGGTGTTCAGTGATGAGAGGCACTTCTGCCTGCACGCCAGTCATGTTCGTGTGCGGCGTCGCACAGACGAGCGCGTGCGTCCGGCGGAGTGCCATCAGCTACAACGCGCGTTCGTCTTTAGTAAGAGGGATCATTGGCCAGCGCTGGATACATACAGCACATTGTGCGGCCTGCGCTGATGCAACGGAAGGGTGGTGCGTTGTTCCTGCAGGACAACTCAACGCACTCACACTGCCCGCATTACGCAGCACGCTCTGCGCGATGTTCGTCAACTGTCCTGGCCGGTACACTCGCCGGATGTGTCCCTGATGGAGCATTTGCGGGACACGATGAGCCCGTGCTGCGGCCCCCCCCAACAACTCTGCTGTTTTGCGCGAGGCGGTGCAGGAGGCGTGGAAGTGTGCATCGAACGACACCATTCGCCACTTGTACGATGGGATGCGAGCTCGCATAAGCGCTTTTCGTTCTGCCCGCGTCGGGTACTCGCAGTATTGATGTAGCTTATCCGGTCCAGGGTTCCTCTGTTACTTGACGTGCGAGTCTTACGTGGTTCTGCCCATTTCATCGTAAAATATACTGTCTCTATATGCTATATCTGTACGAAGGAATAAATTAAACAATGCAATCGGGATGTTTCAATAATTTATATATATATATATATATATATATATA
>BOPP01000391.1:245955-262881 GCA_017312745.1 Gryllus bimaculatus | reverse complement strand
GCATGAAATGTTGCTCAAACGATGTTTACTATTGAATATCTTAGCGAAACGTCACCTTAAGTTTAATAACAAACGGTGTATTATTTAGAGAATGAGTTTACAGCTGGGCGTAGATGTTTTTTCTTTTGTCCCCTCCACAGTATCCCTGTGAAGAGGGGATTATTTTCTATGAATATTTTTTTTTTATAATACGCTGCTGCCTTGCGGCTTAAGCAGCTACAGGCAGGGCTTTTTCTACAATTAACTTACAATCTAGACCTAAAGTTATCTTAATTGCACTTTTGGCATTTCTAACTTAACACTAAAATCATTTTTCTGGTTCTATTTTATATATTCTACGTAATTATTATTTTATATAGTTGGTAAATTGTTTTTTTTTTTTCTACATTCACACATCATTCATACTAGTTTCATTATGTACATAACATTCATTCTTCCCATATCATTTTCGCACTTCCCACTTCTGCACTTCCCACTTCACTTACACTGTCGCCCACGGCCACTTGACTTGACTCAAAGAGTCCGTGGCGCTCGGGGCCCAATTGGGGGAGGCGTGCGAGGTGGGGCGGGCGTCCGCGTTTCCCCGCGGCGTCCCTCGCGCCGAGCGAGTCTTCCCCCCTACGCTCGGCTGCCTCCGCTCGCTCGCACAAGGCAGCAAGCGTGTCGTGAGGCAGCGCGCGGAAGAGAAGGCGACGCGGTTCGACCTTTCCGGAGGTGGGACCGATGCGCGGCACTGTTCGCCTCACGGCGGTGTCACGCAGGATGCGCGGCGCCTTCGGACCCAGAGCCTTTTGAGCGCCGTCACTGACCGCCTTTGGAGCTTCCGGCAAGAATTGCTTTTTTTAAACCCAGAACTCCGAACACGTCGGTGTTTCTAAGGTATCTTTGGAAGGAGGAGGGAGGTGGGGGTACGCGCGGCCGAGACGCGCAGCGCGTTTTCCCCGTGCGAAATCGGGCGGAGGGTGGAGGGAAGGTGCCGCTGGAATACCTCGCAGGCATACGTCCAAATGGACCGCACGCAGGCGGTGAATCGGCGGCGTTTGAGGGAGGATGAAGTTCGGGCTCGAAGGAGTGGGCGTAGGAGGGTGGTTCGGGCAGTTATTTTTTGGCTAACGTACTTGGCGTGGGCGTGCCAGCGGAGGCCGCTGTCAAGCTTCACGCCAAGATACTTCGCTCGTCTTTTGCCACGGTATATTGCGTGCCTACCAAAGCTCACGACTTTCATCGGGGTCGGCCCTCTGTCGACGTGAAGTTAACGGCTACGCTACTTGTCAGGATTGAGGGCAAGCTATTTTATGGCTTAGCCATTTGGGAAGCTCGGCGACACATCATTCAGATATCTCACCGATTTCCTTTTGTCCGCCGATTCGCCATAGTAAAGCGAAATCATCCACGCATTAGGAGCCCGCAATGTTGAATGCCTGTATTTATTTCAACAGGAAGCGGCGCGTCGTTGACGTACAGGCCGAATATTTGTTGGGTGAGAGCACGCTTCCCTGAGGGCACGCGGCTGCGGCTCGCCTTGGGGATGAATGTACGCCATTGACGCGAACCTTGAATCGTCTATCTGTTCAAGAAGCTGGCATTAGTCTGACGTAGCAGTCGCTGATTCCAATGTCACAAGACACGCGAGCGCCCCCTCGTGCCATACAGAATCGAATGCCGACCGCCATGTCTAGAAAAACCACTGGCAAGTTCTGCCGTCTTTCGAGAGAGAGACCGATCTCGGTACATAGCCGCGTCAGTTGTTGCGCGGAACTTAGACCAATTTGAAAATCGAATTGCTCATCTCTAAGAAGCTTAAGACGCCGTATCTTCCTGTTGCAAGCGCTCCAGATCAGCGCTCGAAAGCTTTCGCAAGAGCGAGAGAGAGACTAAATTGGTCGTATACCGCTCGCCAGAAGGTGGTTCCTTATTAGGGCTTTGTTCATCATGGAACTGTCCCGATTTTCCACGTCTGGGGAAGTATCCTAGCGCTAGGCACGCATTAAGAGTTTCCCAGGAACTCCACCCCGTCGGGTGCGAGCGCCGCGGAGCTAGGCGGCTGTTATTCGTCGGCCCCATGCCTTGCCCGTATGAGTTGTCGCAGGCGTTTCGCGAGTCCCTCCCGTCACACGTCGCGCAGAGGTGCTCGGACGGCGGTTCAGGTAGTTGCGGGTAAGCGTGCAACAGTGCTCTGGCCCCCGATGTCGCCGACTCGAAGTGTTGGAACTGCCGTTCAAGCGTCTCCGCGAAGAGTTCGCTTTTTCGCGCGTCCTCCCACGCGTATCTCCGGCTGCATACGCGTGTGACCGAGCGGCTGTGGGTCGGAGTGATGCGGAGGGGCGTTTACTCCCGCCTTGCGCCCAGCGCCTTAGATACATCCCAAAGGTTTCTTTCAACGAAGATTGCAATCTTCGATCGTGCGCGACCATTTTGCCGGTTCTCTGTCTTGTAGAGATTACGGAATCTCTTGCTGAGAGCTCGCGCCCGCGCTCCGTCGTCGGGATGCGTAGCGGCTCAGGAAGCTTCAGAATATCTGCGCAGCTTCCCGCAGCGTCCTTCTCTGCTCATCTGAAGGCTCAGACGTGACTCCGGTTCCGTGTACTTTGTATTTGATTTGAGGATGTTCGAATCGCGGAAGTAATGTGAGTCACCGGCTATCGATTCATGCGCGCGAATTTAGCGTCGTTTTCGCTCAAGCACGGTGCTTTATATGAGCTGTGAAACCGGCCCAGTTGGTGTCGTGTGATATTTTGAATTTGTTTCGGCGTGCTGCGGCTAAAGACGAAACCACGAATGTTACCGGCTTGTGATCGGAAACCAGATAGGAGATCGAAAGCGTAGATGTACAGACTTCCAGATACAGCCAGCACTTTAATCGTGCGCCTGGATTGTGATCTTTGGCAGTTGTCTAGTGACTTGCGCTATTCTTACTATAATTTTAAATTTGAATCCTTTTTAAACTTAATTCACGTAGTATTGGAGGCTAGCGTGTTATTTTTTGTTGTTCATTTATTTCAAGCTATTTTACATTAGTTAGTTTCAAAAGTTTGTTCTTTGTGTTGTTCCATAGCCTAAGTTTTCCCCTACTACCTCTGCGTACCCTTTCGAGAACTTTCGCAAGTTAAACCGCACACTCTTCCCCCTACCCTTCTATTTCCATTCTAAGAGGAAAAGATGTTAACGAAACGTATTTATTTGTTTAAAAATGTATAAAGGTAACTTCCGATGTACACAATAACACAATATCAAAAATAAAAACAATGCAACTGAAATAAATTTTGAATAAAGATTTATTTAGTATTATCGAGAGATTTCTTACAACAATTCACAACACATCTTTAAAACTATTTGAAATAATTATTCTTTGACAAATAGCGTTTTTCTTTTCGTGATAGTCACAAAAATATGAAAAAAAGCTTTTACTCTTGAAAAAGCTACATGACTGAACACGCTGACTTGAAATTCACCGAAAATAACGAAACTGCTGGTACAGGTAAAACACAAACCAAACCTAGCAAGACATGTCTTCACTTTTCTTTGTACACTCACATCCCTCCACAATTAGGTACACAGCACTTGTAGACCTCGGCAAAATGTTAAATAAATGTTTTCACTACATGCACATGAAACTACTTTCATCGGAATGAAACAGTACAAGTAATAGTACTTATAGTTGTTGCCGCGAGAGCGTATGTTGAATTAATAATTATACAAACAAACCTCGTCAGTCTGCAAACCACGGTGTAAACAGAAAACTTTTTAAAATTATTTTATTATAATTGTTCGATAAAATACGCCTTTCAAGAGTTTTCAGGTTACATAGTATATATAATCGATTTTTGAACTACATTTCATCGTACATGAGCAATCTTTGAAAACAATAATATTAGAAACTAACTACTAAGGATACTCAGG
The DNA here is from genome assembly GCA_017312745.1 of Gryllus bimaculatus. Taxonomy (NCBI): domain Eukaryota; kingdom Metazoa; phylum Arthropoda; class Insecta; order Orthoptera; family Gryllidae; genus Gryllus; species Gryllus bimaculatus. The sequence continues at coordinate 258,981 of BOPP01000391.1, read as the reverse complement.
AAGGGTAATTCAGAATAATACACAAAATATTTGGAGTACATAAAACATTTTGAATTTAGGAATGTCTGAACCTGTTTTGTAGTTAATTAAGGAGAATGTAGTAGGTCATTAGAATATCTTGATTTGATTCGTGGAAAAAGATTGACTGATTTACCTAGAGTGTGCATGTGAGAGAAGAATAGAACTGGGAAGGAAATTTAAGAATGCAAGATTTTAGAGGTTTTATAGATATTCTTTTAAAATTTGGTCATTTCTGATATACCACGGTACTTAAAAACGTCTTTTAAGAATTTGTTTTGCGGTACTTCCAGTTTCCAAAGGTTGCTTTAGCGTAACTTTCCCATATTGGGCAGGCATAGGTCAGTGAAGGTCGTATAATTTATTTAAATATTATTAAAGCTGAGTCTATTGATAATTGTGAGTTTCTATTTATGAGTGGATACAATTTGAATACTTTTATGTGTTGTATTAGCTTTTGATGTTATGTGGTTTTTCCAGATTAGTTTAGTGTCTATTTGAAGTCCAATATATTTTACAGAAGTATCATTTGGATACCATTTCACGGCACGATTATTAATTATTAGGGGATAAGTAGGAAGAATCTGTTTTAAGGAGAAGATTTTAGCTTGAAATGATTGATGATTTATTTTTATTTGTCAATCATTGAACCAAGATTAGGTTGGTTAGGAGATTTAGGTTATCTTTTGTAAATTTATTTATTTATTTTCTTCCCGTTCGACTTTTATCTTTCGGGGGTTTTGAAAGGTAAAATGTTACATATAATGCCTTTAGTTGGCCATCCTCAGGCAAATGCGGGTCTCGGAAAAACCCTTCATTATTTTTTAAAATTTCATATTGGATATCTTCACTAAGAGAAGTTTGCATTTGTGGTTTAGAGTAGGAGAGTGCTTGTGAGAGAAGGGGGCAAATTTTTAATAATTTTATGAATTAGGGTGCGCGAAAGAGATCTTTGGGAATCTGGATCTAATGAGTGATGGATGTTGTGCGATTTGGCCGAGATTGAATATTGCGGTGTTGGGGCATGATGGGAGGAGATAAACTTTTTTTAAGAGGTTTGTGAGATGAATTCTGAGAGGAGAGGTATTTGAAGATATTGGTGTATTTGTGAATTTGAAATGAACCGGGGGGATTTCACGACATTTATTTTGGATTGTCTGTAAAACGGATAGATTGGTTGGTGTTATGTTGCACCATATTGCACATGCGTATGTCATTGTGAGTCTTATTATCATTTTATAGATGAGTAGCCCAGTTTCTATACTGCGAGTGGAATTTCTGTTGAAAAGTGGCTATAACTTTAGAACTTTGGCACGACTTATGGGCTGTTGATTGAATGTGCGGTTTTCACGTAAGCCGTTTGTCTAATAAGACACCTAGATATTTGGCTGGCGAAGAATGAGAAAGCCAGGGGACATCAGTGTTATTTATTCGCAGGGGTGTAGGGAAGGGAGGGCGCCTGAGAGTGAATATTTTAGATTGTGATTTTAAGGGGTTAATTTTAATTCTCCATTTTTTGGCCCAGTTCGTATAAGTGAAAATGTAGAATTTTATGTAATCTTAGGCTAAGATTATATCTGTATGTAAAGTGAAAATAGTGGTGCCATCAGCATATAGAGCTGCACTTGCTTCATGTGGAGTTGGATAGTGTGACGTAGTGAAATAAGAAATGAATTCAAATAACAAAATAAAAATAATATATTAAAAGATATGAACATTAATACAAATTGCTATATATTAAACACTCCGGCAACCTTCCTTTCAGTTCACTGCTTTACCGCAGAAAAATACACGCCACGCGTGATGCGAGCTGTCGACCTCCGTCCCGGTGACAATTACCGTCACATGGCTGACGCCAAAATTTAAACCCCGGTCGTGGCGACCGTGTGCCTACAGCACGCCAGATCGTCTGGCCCTTTCTCTCCGATATCTCGCCCACACTCCTACACTCCTTGTACATACACGTACAAGTTTCCCGATGCAAACTGATGAGAACGCGTGCGCAGATGCGCCGCGTTTAAATAGTTGAGGCTGACACCCCCATCCACTGTTCCATAGATAGGCTCGCGGCTGGCGGCCGGCGAGGCTCGCTGGCCAGCAACTTGGTTTACGCCACACACAGGATTCTCAGGTTGGCTCGCCTGCTTCCGTAAACGAGGCTCGCCGGGCTAGCATCCTCGGAGTTTACAGCCTACGGTATTTTTTGGCCTCTGCGGCTCTACCTGAGTCAAACCGCCAGAGCGCAAACTCCCGGAAGTTCGAGGCTCAACCCCTTCCTCCCCGCGCGTACTTTCACCGACCTCACGGTTCTTGGCCCGTTGTTAACGACCCGCCACAATAGTCCTGCCTGTAAATATTGAGAAGAGTGTTGTGTGAAAAGAACCGACCCTTGTGGGACACCTGCGAGAATTGGGATTAGATGGTGACATAGCATTCAATTATACCTTACTGAATAATCTGTCTGGAGAAAGCTATCGATTAGTTTAGCGATAATCAGTGTTTCAATTTATCTGTAGTTTGGTTCAAATAATCCTTGGTGGCAATTCGTGTCGAATGCCTGTGAGACGTCTAAAAAAAAGAGCCACTGTAGTGCTTTTATTTGTTAAAACCCGTTTTACCTATGTGCTCAATAAGTCGCAGCAGATTGATGGATAGTTGCATGGTTCCGATCAAAAAAACCAAATTTGATGTTGTGGAATTGCATTAATTTTTGTCAGTTATGTTTGCTATCGATTTGAAAAAATTAAGACCTATGTCTCTTGATTTGGCAGGGCGGCTCACCTTTCTCTGAATGTCACGTGTCAACATGTCGTCCAAGTCCTCGCATTTCCTGTGAGTACAAGCAAAATTTTTTTCACATTTTTAGTAAATGCACGATTCCTTTTTAAGTCTATAACCTCCTCATTTGGTGTTACAGACTCTTCTCCTCTGCTGGAGAGGGGAGAACAGAACCTGTGGAGGGTGTTATTGCAGCTCACTCTTCCATATGTGCTATGTTTCAAGAAAAATGTTTTGCTAGCTCTAATGTTTGCAAATGGGTGAGGAAAAAACACTGATGACATAAATATAATACCATCAATTGATAATTTTCTTGGTATTGCTGTGCAATAAATTTGATTTGATAGTGACATCATAATAATAGTAGTAGTTTTTCGATTTGTGATTTACATTACTCCAAATTGTCATCCCTAAAAAACAAATATTTTAATATTTAGTAAAGTCATATTTAAATGAGATGAGAATATATGAGTTAAGTAAATGGATGTAACTGATTTTAAACAGACAGCCATAAATACCGAATTTGGAGAGTTCAGGTAGTTTACTTCATATAAACGCTTTTCTGATAAACAAGTATTTCTAACACAGAATTATGCATGCATAAAACAAACATGTATTCTTAATGTATGACATTAATATCTCTTCTTCTAACACTTTCTTTTGATGGATTTTTTCTTGTCATTATCACTAATGAATACGTCAACTGCGCAGGACTCCCAATATTTCATTAATCAAAAGAATATAGAAGAATTTGTCATAGCAAATGTATAAATTCAGAAAAACAACTTTGAATCAACTTGTGAGCTTCACTTTCCTACAGATATGTACAAAACTTTTATTGTGTACAAGAGGTTTTTGTGTTTTTATATAATAAAAAGATCATTTTGCAGGATGACTGTCTATGTTATGGCCTAGTTAATTTTTAATTCTTACTATTTTTTCCTTACATGTTTGCCTTGTGTACTATATACATAGTCTTTTGGATATTCAGTTTTGGAATTGTATTAGGAAATTTATATTATTTTCATAAACATATTCACACAATGCAACATGACTATTTTTAAGAATTCTGTTTTTAGGAATCAATATAATTTTAAGTATGTTTTGCATTTTTATATTAGTTATATATAACACGTACTAACATCCAATATAAAACTAGTACAATAATTTTTTGCATTTTCTGTTGCCACCATTTTTCAAACCCCTAAACTGGTTGTTGGATATACAAGGGACTGACCCAGTCTAGGCACGAATCTATGAAGAATTCTTTTTTTATTATTATTATTATTATTATTATTATTATTATTTATTATTATTTGATATTTGAATTTAGTCTTCTTACACTACCATGTATCAATTAATTACCTTTTCATGATATTGTATTTATATAAGAATTGAATTTTAAAATTAATTTATGTTCCTATATTCAAATTTAGAATTATCTCTATTGTGTATTGTAGCTTATATATATATATATAATATATATATATATATATATATATATATATTTATATATATATCCTGACTTGTCATGCATGGGCTTATGTTGTTTAATAATAAACAATTTATTGATTTTTGTTTTGTTTAGCAGCAGTGATATTTAGTATAATGATAGTATCACAAATGATGATTGACCAGGATTTGTTCCTTTGTGTCCATAACAGGATTTTTTCATGCACATTGTTATTTTTTTGTATATGTACCAATTTTACAAATAAAATATTGTTAATGTAAAATACCTTTTTTAATTTCACTTCCTATCATTGCAATTTACTTCACTTGCTCACAATTATGTTACAATATGTTACCCCTGTTTTTTTCTTAAAATATTATTACAAGAGTTATGTAGTTGTAGACCAGAAAACGACTAATATTCCGCCAGAAAGAAGTCTTATGGAGTTCTGGCAAAGGAAATGTGGATAAATCCTCTTTTTTAAGTTAATAAAAAAATCGTTTATATCTATATATATATATATCTATATTTATATATTATATATATATTATCTATATATATATATATATATAATATATATTATATATATATATATATATATATATATATATTTATTGGAGGTACCTGGGAAGCGGTATTTTCACGACAAATAAATTATGCAAGGGAACGGTATGTTTTCCTGAATGGGTCTCAGGAATTTGGCGTAGCATAGGAAGATAATGGTTATAAATTCCTTTTGCACATCTAAATATTTTAATGATCAGAGAAACATTTTACAAAGAGTATTTACAAATCGCAATGCGCAGGCCTTGGAAACAGTGCACAGTCAACGCTACCTTGATGTTTTAAAAACACCTGCTCCTTCTGGAGGCGAGCGGGGTTGTCGTGGCAACTGGCGGTGGTTCTTCGCAATTCTTCGGTTCGCCCCGAAGTCCGACGGAATTCGCCCTCCCTCGGCGACCAACTCCTCTGTCCCAACGTAACGGCCGCTGAATTCGCCAGGATCCACTCCAGCCGGTGTGAACAATAATGTTTTACGGGTATTGGAACGCACGACCGGTGATTATGATGTTCGTCGGCTGTCTAGTCTTTTCAGCGACCTTCCTGCAACTTTGCGCGGGATGTCCGTACAGGTCTGCCCACTGTTATATTATAACCAGGGCAGGATAATGACACGAGCCCCCCGCCACACAGATTTCCTGTCTTATTGTTATTATCATTCTGGGCGCAATTCTACTTCCACTAATCATCTGATTGTTAATCCTTATCAATCTGGTTCCACACTCAACGGCCACACTCAGTCCCAATTACACTTAACAACGACAATAAATCTCTTGGACGCAGCACTACCCGTCCGTGCTTCACTCGAGCCTCTCCGCGCACCACCAACAGTCGCTCGCCTCGCCTTTCCCCCCCCCCCCGATTTGACCGTTGGTGGTGGCGGCGGCGGCGTTACTGCGCTGATCAACTCCAGCACTGTACTTTAATTTATAATTAGTGCTCATTTTAATTGTTCTAATTACAGAAACGTTTTTCGTTTCATCACCCCCTCCCCCCCTTTTTTCGGAATTTTCTTGCCAAAAAATCCAATGACTAATATAATCCAAGCCAACAATTACAGCAATCTTATACAATATGTGATTTATCAAGTACAATAGTTTTCACAAAATCGAATTAGTACATGATCATCTTATACTAGGGCTTATGTTTACATACACAAATACAAAAAACTTTCTTACGAACTAAATGTTTGTACACCTAGACATATATATATAATGACTTTCCAAATTACTGTTAACTAATGCAAATTCAGTTTTATAAAGACAATTTTATAATCATCTCTCCAGTTTTTATATCAGACAAGTAATATACCTTTGCCTATTCTTGAATATTTTCCTCACATGTAGGACATGGTCTCAAATTGTGGAAATTATAATGTCCTACCACCTTTTTCCTGTCGTTCAACAATCTAGCCACATTTTTGTCGGTCACCTGGTCTATAATGTACGGCCCCTCGTATAAAGGAAAAAAAATTGCAAATAATTTTAGACCCGGGTTCGACACCTGGGAACACCTGGGAACCCGTAGCAATACCGATTGCCCCTCACTAAATTGGTAAGCCTTCTTCTTCAGTTTCGCCTTCCTTTCCATTCCTGATTTCACCAGTGCTTGGTATATTTGTTCCTTTGTCTTTAGTGGTTCTTCTTGAGATATTTCCGGTATCTCCAATGCGTACAAGATATAAGGCTGTTTTTGTAGAAAATGTGCCTTTTTTATGATACGGTCTTCCACCATCGATGTGAGCAACTCTGTCACGTCCTTTTTTAACGCTACCGGTATAGGATAGTTTCGCTGTCTGAAGAGGGTACAATCAGTGAGACGAAGGCGGAACTGAAAGTCTTTAATTGGAGCATGGTCCTTTTGAAACACCCTTTTGTTTTCTATTAATAAATTCAGCAACTTATCTTTCTGTTGTGCATTTAATACCTCTATCTGCTCAACCTGTTGCTTTAATCTGTCTTTTATCAGCTCCTTCGGTATTACACCCGTACATACTTCATGCTCCTCTTCCATTCCCAAATCAATCTCTATCGCCTGGCTCCCTTACTCTACCACTTGACGGTCCAGATGGATAACCGCTCGTTGATGAGATAGTAAGTCTGTCCCTATAATCATCGGATATAATAATTTCTTCACCACCAAGGCTACCACTTCGTATATTTGATTGCCAATCGTGGCGTTAAACATTATCTGTTTTGTGATAGGGCTCAACTTTTTCTGTGTGGCTCCTATCACATATGCCCGATTCATTGGCAAACACATTACTTGTTTTCCCTTCGCGATTAATTCTTCATACAACTCTTCCGACACTACAGTTGTCGTGCACCCTGTATCCACTAGCGCCTCTGTTTCCACTTCCTCACACTCTACCTTCATTGTAGGACACTTCCTTATTCTAATCTCCGAACTTTTACGTCTCTGCCACGGCTGGGCGTAGTAGGTCACTGGCTGAATGGTGTTGATAGGGACCACATTTTCGTCACCTGCGTCCGCGATGGGGCCACCTTTCTCCACGGACTCTATTGGTTTAAATGACTTCCCTGTCCTCTGCTTGTACTGGGTCGCGATGACTGATCGGGTGCACTCCCTCCTCCACTTCTAGCAGCCTCCGTGCGGTTTGGATCAAATCCACCCCATTCTGGTCTCTGATTCCTCGGTTCCGGTTGCCATCTATCTCCACCTCTTCCGCGTCGATTCCACTGGTTGCCTGTGCCATCACCATTCCCTTGCCCTTGGCTTTGCTCCATTCTCAACATATTTACATTGCTCTCATTTCTATTCTTTGGAGTGCCTGCGAACGTAAGATCATACCCTCCCATCTGAAACCTTTCTAAATCTGTATGATTTGCGCTGTGCAGTAGGTTCTGCACAGTGACGGGAAACTGTCGCGTTTATACACAAATAATATCTTGGTCATTCATCGGGTGAGATAATGTTTTACAATCCATAATGCGCTTCGTTGCGTATTCACGTAAACTTTCCATGGAATAACTGTAATGACTGTTCATCAAATTTTTCTTGAAGTTCATTTGGATTTCTTCGTTCTAATATCGTTCAAAAAATCGGTCTTTAAATTCCTTCAGAGATTCAGGAAATACATCGAAGGTATCTGCCCATGTCCGGGCGTTCCCCTCCAACATTAAGTATAAGAATTGGACTTTGCATCTTTCCGATGTGTTAATCACTGCTAAGTGCCGTTCTGCCGCCCGCATAAATGCACACGGATTTTCCTTGCCATCTCTCGAAAATTTTAATGACCTCGGGGGTGTAAATGGCCCGTTCCGTTCGCGCCAATCGGTGATGCTTTGCTCTCTTTTATCTGTTCAACATCGGCTTGTAATGATGAAACTTTCTCTTCGCACTCTCATCTACTCTTCTTAATATCTTCTTTGGCCGTTTGCTGTAGTTTTCTCGTATCTTCTTCCACTCTGCGAACATCGTCCACGACTTTGACTTGAAAATTCGCTATTTTATCCTCCACTGTTCTGATTTCCTCTCGAAACTGGTACTGCACCTCCTCAATTTTATCATCCTGTGCGGCAACCTTAGCATCCAATTGTTGGTGAAATTGGGCTCCCAATTCCCCGCCCAATTTACTTAACTGAGACTATTTCCTTCTTCTGTTTCAGAAATCCGTCGGAAATTAATTGTTCTTGTACCTCCACTGTATATATATATATATATACAATAATATATATATATATATATAATATATATAAACTATATATATAAATTAAAACGAACATTTCTGTAATTAGAACAATTACAATGAATGATCACCAATTATAAAATAAAAAAACTACTGGAGTTGATCAGCGCCAGTAACGCCGCCACCGCCGCCGCCACCAACGGTCAAATCGGGGGATACGGCGAGGCGAACGACAGTTGTGGTGCGCGGAGAGGCCTCGAGTGAAGCACGGACGGGCTGTGCTGCGTCCAAGCGATTTATGTCGTTGTTAAGTGCAGTTCGGACTGAGTGTGGCCGCTGAGTGTGAACCAGGTTGATTAGGATTAACAACCCAGATGATTAGTGGATGTAGAATTGCACACCAGAACTGATAATAACCAATAAGACAGGAAAATCGTGTGGCCTGTGGGCTCGTGTCTTAATCCCGCCCTGGTATAATATAACAGTGGGCTTACTGTACGGACATCGCGCAAAAGTTGAGAAAGTCGCTGAAAAGACTAGAACAGCCGACGAACATCAATCACGCTCCGTGCGTTCCAATACCCTAAAACATTGTTCACACCAGCTGGGGTGGACCCCGGCGAATTCATCTGCCGTTACGTTGGGCCAGAGGAGTTGGTCGCCGAGGAGAGGCGAATTCCCGTCGGACTTCGGGCGAACCGAAGACTGCCGAAGACACCGCCGCCGATGCCACGACGGCCCCGCCTCGCCTCCAGAGAAGCATGCTTTTAAAAAACATCAAGGTAGCGTTGACCGTGCGCTTGTTTCCAAGGCCTGCGCATTGCGATTTGTAAATACTATTTGTAAAGTGTGTTCTTTGATCATTGAAATATTTAGATATGCAAAATAATTTATAACGATTATCTTCCTATGCTGCGCCAAATTCCTGGAGACCAATTCACGAAAATGTACCTGTCCCTTGCATAATTTATTTGTCCTGAAAGTACCGCTTCTCAGGTACGTCACTATATATATATATATAATGGATAACAAAATTACTCAGTTTATGCAGCTGACTTTACATGTTATAATTACAGAAGCGGACGTACATTTGTGGTCGTAAAATATTTGGTTTGGAGAAGAAGAAAAGTGTAGTTAGACCTGGCTCTGAGAAACATTGTTTTCTCAATTTACGATCTATGGCAGAAAAAGATATCATTCTTCATTTTAGGTTTATAATAATGTTATTTAACGCCTAGATTCAAAATGTTTTATTATGTGTTCGACCAATTTATCAGATACGGACATGATACAAAAATTGTTATAGATTGCTCAAAGTATAGACACCAATAAATTACCCTTCTGAAGTTAATCAAATTGTTAACATTAATGTTAAAATTCTACATTTATGTGTAGAGATTTTTAGTGATGGTCAGCTATTACTCATAATGCAATGTATCCCAACGTTTGTCCCCCTACAGGCGTGTGGCTGCTGTAGCGGGGATGAGGTTTTCAATAACACAGTCATTTACCTTGAAAAGAAACATTTAAAATCTAGAATGATGATCATGAGTGATGGGTGATTTTCATGACAATTTACAAGTGTAATACGTGCGCCCTTTTTTTATTTAAAATTAACTTGACTTAATATAAAAACTAATTCAATTAATAGGCCGCTTTGAATATTGAGGCTGATGCAATCTCTCCAGCTTCGCTCAGGAACTATTCTTCCGCATTCTAGCGGGAGCGAAGCGAATGTGGGGTTGTTGACCGGCGTTAGGGGCGGGTCGCACCTAGACAGCTACAGGTTACCACAGCCGTACTTCAGCGTGGCCGTTCTCGTCTTCCTTTCCCTTAGGCCGGACCCATGGATGATGACCCTCTCCAGATCCCCACGGATCGCATCGGAGATGACTGATCAGAAATCATCCGTCTTCCGGATCAGGTAGTCGCGGCCCATCGACTATCGTAGGCGGGATAAGCCGGCATATGGCGCGTGACAGCGTGCTACTGTGCACCGATAACTGGATAATGCAGTTCATGGCCAGCGAGAATACTTCCCGTCCCCGGGAACTATTTCTCCTTTCGCGAGAATCTCATGTGATTCGGAGCCAAAACTCCCTCCACGAAATTTCTATTATGAATTATTGAGGGCCGGCTTCCTTCTGCATGATTTCTAAAGTAATTTCTGAGGGCTTGACGTCCCTCTGCAAGATTTCTAAAGCAAGTCCTTGTGAGAGCTGCTCCCCCGAATCATGAAGGCTCGATCACGCTTCCCCCCCTCTTCTCCAGTGAGAATCTCCCGATTGTGCGAGATTGAAATTCGCGGAGCATGGTGGGGCGGAGCTTCGACCAATGACGCGGGATCTTTCCTAGCAGCCAAAAATTTGTCGTTTGCCGCCGCGGGCAAACTTTCTCTCGCGGCCGGAAAAAAAGTCGATGCGAGCCCAATTGGGAAGCCGCACGCGCGCGCCGAAGTTCATTGTGTCGTATATGTCTCCCCAATTGGGAGTAATAGACGTCGGGTCTCTTTGACATTCGGTCGTGGGTCGTGGGGCGGGGGGGGGAATTCACCCTCTTGAGAGCTCGGCGGGACGCGGATGTCAACAAAGATTCCCTCCTTTCAAACAACGCGGGGGCGTCCTGTCAGAAATGATCCTCGCCTCAATAGAGCAGGGAGGGATCGCGGGTCAGGTATCCAAGACTTCCAACGGCCGCTGTGGCATTGCTGGGTCCGCGATTTTATTGGTAGACATACTACATCGAATTTGAGGCAGCTCGTACCGTTACAATAATGATGGTTTGAATAAATATCATTTGAAAAAAATGTCTGATAAATTAAAAATAAATAATTAAACCTTGATGTGTTCTTATTTACAAAAAATACGAATTTGTAGATTCCACAGCTTTACAAGAGTGTGTTGTACATGGAATATAATTCTGCAGAAGTGCATTACTTATGTCTTGATGTAGCACTGGGCACAATGATTATGAATATAGAATTTTCTTAATGTTTATGAACTGCAGTCCATGTCAATATTTTAATTCTACAAGTCTGAATTCTACATTCTAACCTATAATAGACTTTATAGTCAATTTAATTACTAGTATCTTGATCTGATTTTAATGGTATATCTCTATAATTTTAATGACTTTATTGTTTTCTGATAATTGTTTCATCAATGTTCACAATTTAATCATCAATTAAGGGAATTTGACAATTTAAAATGGCTAAAAGGGAAAAAAATTGAATATTATTTCAAGGTAAGTAAACCCACTAAATTAATTTTTCTTAGGTTCATACTAATTTGCATGTATTCAAATTAAAATCAAAATTTGCTGTTGTCAGGCAGTTGCAGCAAAAGGGTCTCCTTTATTCAACTGCTGGAACTGACAAAACGATATGTAGGCCATCATTAAGGCACGATCGCTATTACTCTGGCCACAAATGCATGCACTGCCTTAAATATCAATCAGTTTTCACTCCCGATGGAATAATAGTGAGTCTTCATGGAGCATATCCCAGAAGAAGGCATGATGCATGACTTTTCAGGCAATCAGGACTGTGGAAACATCTGGAAGAACTGTGTTGAAGCGGAAAGGTACATTCCTGCATATCCAATCACCAGTTGCTTGATTACTTCCTTCTGCTCCAGTAGACTTACAATCAGCAAGTGTTTAATGCTGCAATGAGCTCAGTTCGCCAAGCAGTTGAATGAATATTTCAGAAAATTATTTCTGAATTTGCTTTTATAGATTTTAATAAAGACCAAAACATTTATTGCATGACGCTTGCAGTGGGAACAAAGCTGCAGAAATTTTAACCAATTGTCATTGTGGAATCAGGCGGCCAATATTGTGGAACAGAACCACCTACATTGGATGATTACTTACGGTAGAAACACTAAGACAAACATATATACAACTAAAAATATAACATTTAATTTTGAAGAAATGAAAAAAACTTGGATAATACATCCTGTGTTTTTAATTTCCTTCACATACCTTCTTATGTTACATACATTATGTGTTTTTTATATTTCCTTCCCTAATAGCTCTTGAATTAATTAATTAATTTATTGTTTTATTTTTGTTTTCATGCATCTTGCACAGCTTTTAAAAATTTCTTCTTCTTTTTCTTCCTCTTCTATTTCCTTCTTTATTCCAAATATATTTTCTGCTGCTTCAAATCCAGCTTCCTTAGCTCTAGCTCAAAATTCCTCTGTTGTGTTTCAGCATTTCTACCGGGGAGATTTTCAATTTTTTTCTAGGGGACCGAGAAGTACATGGCGTTGACACTTTGCTCAAAACTTCCTTTTCCCCTATCTCACAGAGGATGGGAGTAGAAGTGGAATTAATGTGCATAGAGGTGGCAGTCTTGTGTTCACCCAGTTCTCCAACATTAAACGAACATATCACTGGCACAGCTTAAGTTCAAATATTTCATCTCGGTCTCGCTTTCTATCGTTAAACTTTAACGGCAGGTTCCACCAAACAAGGAGTAAGAGTTTACTTTGGAGTAAATCATCTTTCTCGAGAGTAACTTATTGGAGCAGCCTTTCACCAACAATTTACTTGAGTGTAAATC
>BOPP01000391.1:218472-232863 GCA_017312745.1 Gryllus bimaculatus | reverse complement strand
GGAGCGGCGTCGCGACGGCCGCGACGCGCCGCTGCCGCCGCCGCTGGGGCGCGCCGCCGCCGGACGCTTCTCAATCCAGCAACTGCTGCAGGACAAGTTTCCGTACCGCGTCAGCAACGACGTCGACATGGACCCTTGCAAAGGAGGTAGGAGCCTGCCAGCGGCTGGCTTTGCTAGTTTTTTGTGCGTCCGGTCCTCCGGCTTCTTTTATCTGTTTCTATTTGCGCTGCCGTAATGCGGAAGGCGCGCGGGGTAAAAAAGCATGCAAGTAGCGAGATGTGAATGTTTGACGAAGCTGCTCATGTTTAATCCCTTTCAAGTTTTTTTTTAGAATTTACATGTCGACATAGATTTGTCATTTCATTGTCTCGCACATAGCTGTTGCGTCTGCTACGAATCTTTTTGATACAACAGTTTCTTCTCCAAAATACATCCCTAATTCGGTAAATAGCTTTGTGCCCAATATCTTCACACTAATTTATGACATGCTTTTATTAGAAATGTGTTGACACGAGTATAATATTCGTTTCTAAGTTACAGGCAAGACAATTATAAATTGCTAAGAAACTCGTTTAATTTTTCGTAATAATGGTGTTATGTTGTTATTATTATTTATGGTTGATAATTAATAGATAATGTTATTAAATATTTCTTAATTATGGAAGATAATAAATTAGGATAATAATAAGCGAGCAATTATAAATTAGATAATAAATCCACAACGCATTGAAATTAAACTACCATCGAAGCTACTTTGCGATGATTGATGGCAGCAATATTCATTTTCAATAAGACGCAGAATCTTGTAAACACGATTTTCTTTACGAGGCTAATGAAGCAATACTCGGCGCGTGCAGTCATTGCCGTCGTGAAGAAGAGGAAGGTAGAGGAGTGCGGCTAAAGGGTTAGGGAAATGTTGGAGGGTTTGAACATTTGCTGTCTTGAAACATTGTTAGCGCAGCTCCGAGAAAATAATAAAGAAACGCAGCATAGCTTTCAAAGTGCGTTTCATCGGATCCTTCAACTTACTATCTTGCCTCCGCCGGCACGCTTTCTTCTTTGTTGTTACTATTTTTCCCTCTTCTCTTCTTTTTCTTGAGGACGACTCCCAACTGTGCTATGGACGCTGAAAGTTTTAGCTCCTCCAATTGGAATACCAGCGGCGGCAGCGTATGCGGCCTGTTCGCGTTCTCACAGCGCGAGGTAATGTCCTCCCGACCGGAGGCTTTGAGGCCGCCGCTGCCCCCACGTGCACTGCCATGTCGCCGTGAGGACAGAGAATCCTCAGGGTTTAGGGTCCTCTATAACTGTTTAAGTTCATTGAGGCCGATGGGTTTCCTAATGAGTAGATGATAACGATTTTATGATAAGCTGAATGGTGATGACGAAATGGTGGAATGAGAGGTAGGGGAACCGGAAGAACACTAAGAAAACCTGCCGAGAGCTTGCTTTGTCCACTGCGAATTTCCACATGGATTAGCCGGGGATCGACTCCGGGACTCGGTGATGGAACGCGTATGCGCCAGTCGTGACGCGAACCAATTACAGAACGCTATTCGAGAGACCGGAGGCCGTGCAGAAGGCTAAGCCGTCGGTTATGCAACGTGCAGTCCCGAACATGCCGATTGCCAGTTCACTTACAGGTCTTCCCATGCGAAACACGTGGCGGGCATGATAGACCAGGCAGTGTGGAGGGCGAGCCGTAGGGCGAGTTGGCAGGAGGGCGCCGGGTGGCAGCCAGCATTGCAGGGCGAAAGAAACTTTTCGACTCAACAACTACATCGGCATTAATAAAACCTTTTAAAAGTTGGTTTAGGGGTGCCACAATTCACTTAATCACCCCATTTGTCGGCCTTTTTTTCGCTAATTTTTTAGAAAATACGGTACTTACTAATTAATATTACGTACTAATTAATATCACGAAAATTACGTACTAATTAATACCACGTACTAACATTTTTATAAACGAATTTTTGTTGAGGTGGTGCCTACGTGTTCCCTCAAAGTTTATAATAATCAAACATGACTTATTTGACTCTGTGCAACATGCAGTCCGAATACGGCAAATTTTACGGCAAAACCATAGAAATGAACATTTTTCAAATGGCCGTGTTGGAACGCTGTAAAAGATAATTGCAAGCATACCCTTAAAACGTTACGAAAATTAAAATTGTAGCTCAAGTGAATGTCCAAAATCTTAACAAAGACACAAATGAGAAGTGAAAGTGCAAAAATGGTAACTGGCATTTCGGGAGAAATCGTCCAAGCCTTGCATAGAGGGAGAAGTTATATCTAAATTAATTATAAAATAAATAAGAAAGATATCGATGTAACTTTGAAAGGTTGTGACTTTTGAATATTGTTAAATAGTAGACCAAAATTAATTAGCTACCAAATAAATCAACAGTGCATGTTTAAGCAGAACGTACAAATGCATTGATGAACGAGAATTAATTCTCGTTTAAAGCAATTAGTGGTCTCAAGATATATCTATGATATAGATCTAACTTTGAAATTAGAGTATATCGGCCTAGTTTGCATCATGAAGAAAGAATGGAATTCAAGAATTTCTCTTTGTTTACTTAATATATTTCTACAGAGAGTCGGCTTACGATAGCTTTACCTTCATCAATCTACAAATAGAAACAAAATAAAATATAAATAAAATAAAAAGTAAATACAAAATAAGACACGGATTAATATAATGAATAGATATCGTATAATGGGGTGACTTTGATAACTTTTACATTTCTTTTTGAAAATAATTCATCTTCAGTTGTGAAAATTGCACTTTTGAGAATTGTAGCAGATGCGTAGATCTTGGAGGGTACTAACGTAACAAAATAATATAGATAACATGATTAACATCTTTAAAATATTTAGAAAAAACTTCCCTAACAAAGCCATCCTGGTTTTGGGGTGACTTTCATTCTCTAATTAGAAGGCTTGTTTTAGTGATCATATTGCCAATTTCAACCCTCATTGAAATTGGACAGACAGTTTACTTTTTATTTAATCTTACATGTAAGTGGTGACTTTGCTAGGGATGGCTGAACTTCTACATTTGAAATAACAATCAACTTTTATATTGTGTTAATTTTAATAAACATTTATAGAAAAAATGCATCTTTTGTGTAAGAAATGTTTTAACTATAATATCTTTACATATCTTGAGAACCATTAAATCTGTAAGTCATTCTTCCGTAATTTTCTTCCTCTGGAAGAAGCAAATGGCCAACATGTTCTCAAAATACGACAAAGCTATCATTTTTCACAAGCTTGATTATCTGATGAGTGGTATCCAAACCCTTCAAAACAATTCATTCCCACTCAATCAGTATTCTGGGGATTACACTGACGTGTCTTAGGTTGTGCATTTCCTCTTCCCTGACACTAGTACATTCACCAAGTCCTACTTTCTCAGTGTCTTTCTCACTGCTTTGCGAGATCGCGTTAGTTCATGACAGTTCTCCGTTAGTTTGTTAAACATCCGTCTCCGATGTTTCACTACGTTTGACAGAAGTGTTACTTGTTCCTGATTTAACGACAAGCATCTTTCTCTTTCTTACTTAGCACCAACACCTGCGAGTCTTTATCCTTCTCCAAATATTTAATCAGAGAGTCCTGTATAACATTTTCAACATTGTAACAAATTGTTATCAAAGTCACCCCATTCACTAAGTGATCACAAATATAATATTTTAGGTTAGAATATTCATCTATTCACTCTTTTTCTCCCAAAGAGTTCAACGTACTACTAACTTATTAGATAATGCAATAAAATATATGCGTTGGTCTCAGCTTAAAAATTTTCCGCCGCACAAAATTCTTCACAATGTATCTATTGGCACTAATAGATACTATCCAGATAATATAATAACTATCCAGAATAGCCAACTACCGCAGAACAAATGTATCATGTCAATAGTAGTAGCTGTTACAGCACATAAACATAGTGTCAAGGAGAAATCAAAGTCACTCCTAGTTTTCGAAGTCACCATTATCTAAGTTAAAGTTTCCCCCACAAGAATTAGCGGGCGAAATTCTATCTTACTAATCGAACAGACAAACTTGGACACCCTTTGATCCAAGCCAGGGGCGCGTTGACCAATCGCTATCGTCAGGACATTGCCTACGTGGTTGGCTCAATATTCCACGGAGCGGGAAAGACACTGTTCCCGTGGGCAGGGGCCTCGATTGTTTACGTGTGAGGAGGAAATATCGCCGTCTTTCCCTGCCGAAGGAGAGATTTTGCCTGCGCGCACGCCATGACGAAAAAATAATTCTAAGCGGGGGTTCTCCGTCCAGAATTATTTTCAATAGACCGGTAAATATTTAGCAGTTTAGAAACAATTATACTATCTTTGAGCAATCAATTTGTAACTCAAACTTATTTCAAATATTCATTTCAGGCACCATTTGCGGATCCATTCAGGCCGTTCTAGCGCATATTTCGAATTTGTTTATAAAATTTTAAATAGTTGGAAATTGTTAATTCGCTGTTATCAGCGGACATCCGGATACAACCCTCTATAGATCTGAAAATTGTTTATGATTTTGCAAATCCAATTCCAACTTTTATTGTCTCCTCTAAATCTCCTTAAAAAGTAATACAAAAATCCACAATCCGATCGGTGCTATCAACTTCCGTTCTCGAGATATTTAATAGTTTTTTATGATTTAGTATCTTATAATCACCCCCATTTTTTGCACTCATTCCATGTGCTCTCCGCACACAAGTACACAGAAAAGAGAGGTTTGCAATCTCTCGCATCGAATTCAGTAAGCGATATGACAGGCGAAACGTCGGCCTCTCAGCCAAAGACGGACCCGGACAACCAAGAACTCATGAACTCGGGCCGCGGAAGCTTTCGTGTACCTAAATCTCTTTCCACGAAATAAACTACTCACGGTGGCACAGTTCAAATTCTCAAAATCGTTTAAGATCCTATCTCACTTAATAATATCATACGATTCCTGCTATAGATATCGACTAAATGTAATGGATGCCAAATAGATATTTACATGATAATTTTAAGATATCTTATTACTAGGTGGCAGATTTTAATGAAATATCTTTTTTTCAGGTTAGCACAATGCTGTTTAGTATAGACATTAACTTTTAGGTATGATAAATGGAAATCATACATTTTTATACGTCTTGTTTGGTTTTTGCATTTTTCGTAGATTTCGACAAAATCGAAAGACAACTTTTCAAAAAGTCGACAGTTTTTTACTTTTCCGTCCTTTTTAATGCATTTTTAGCTGATTTCATTTATTTTAATATCATTTTAATAGTCCTTGCTTCGAATAATATTTATGAGATACACAAAGTATTCACCAAAAAATTCGTGAGTAGCGTATTTGATTTCATCGTTGAGGAATTTTGATGTCAGCCGTTGTATGTAATCAAAGGGTCTCGTAACCCCTATCAGCGCGAGTGTCTTTTCGGCCAATTTCGGGATTTCTTAAGAAAGATATTTCCTGGTAAATAACAGTCTCAAACAAAAGTTTGCAACCTGAGTTCATTTAACAAATGGAAGAAGTCTGGATTACATCGGTATATCCAGTAGCTTAAGATGTTCATCTAACTGGTTTTGATCACATTTGTTACGCCACTTTTCTTTGCTTTTAGGTCATTTTGAAACATTTTAAGAGCATTCTATTGATATTTTTTGTTGAAATTTTACGTAATTAAAATCCGCCTCTTCGTATTAAATTACAAAATCAGGGAATTATCAAACGAGACTTTTAGGCCTCAATTGATAACCAATTGAATATTGTAATATAACGTTACCATTTGATTATAATGGAACGTTAAACGCAATTTGGCAGAATTCAAGTGAACTCTAAATTTTGTTTAAATTTGATTCTTCGTCCTGCAAAATATAACATCTGAAGAAGTTGATAGTATATCATGGGTTTATTCTAATGTTACTTCAATTACACAAATTATTATTTTTGGTGTTAATAAAGCTTGTATATATGTATTGTAATAACTCTTATTACGATACTGATGTCAGTTTCGTAAAGTTTGAATTCATAAAATCAATGTGAATGGCTTACCCATTTCCCATCGAAGTACCAACTTACATAGATAATATTTAGACAGTGTGTTATATTCAAAACTAGTTCTGCTTCAACATCATATGTTTTTACTCCTTATTTGTAACGGCTACGCAATATACAATCCTACGTGAATTTGAAAAACGTGTTTTTTTTATGAAAATAATTTTCGCGATGCTGGGATCGGATCTCGGATCCTTAGACAACACGCCTGACACGTTTTCTCTACGCCCCCAGCTACACACCTGAACCCTTTCCTTCCTAACTTCTAAAGAAAGTTGAAACTTTGCATTTGCAGTTTTTAAAATTTCAAAGTGTTTCAATTCCATTAATTCAAAATCTAGTTTTAAAAATTGATTTCCTAATGGAAAAAATCTCTGTCGTCAATATTGTATTTTGACAATGTAAATTTTTGTTCAACATTTTCGAAAATTCAGATCGTTCGCCAAAAATGGATTTGCGCAATTTTTATACGTCTTTCGTTCTATACGAGGAAAATATTTAAAGCAATAATTGGAACTACTTTTGAGAAAAAATGTCGACGTTGGTGCTTGATGTAACGTTCCCTCAACATTAAAAGGTCCGTTTCAAATTCTATGATTCTTGACATGAGCCAGATAATTCGATGAATATCCATTTTATTGAAAATCCTCTTTACTCTAGAATTACTCGTACGTAAACGGACTGAGTAAGAGAGGTTTTTCGAAGATCACTTTTTCATGTCCAGGAACACTCCACACATAAGCGTTTTGACAATCACTAGTATAGAAAATAATATACAAGCAGAAACAATCCACTTTTTTCCAATAAGCGACGTACAAAACGCATTTTCTATGAAAATTTTGACACTTTCGCCCGGTGCATTTCATAACTCTCTTTACATACTATACGTGGAGGTAAAGACTAGCCGGCGTTGCTAGGATTTGAACTCGCGCCTTTCTAATCTATAGTCCTTTGGTATTCTACAACACTACGCTACCGCAAACATTTGCCATTCCTGTGTCCAGGAGAACTTATTACGAAAAGAATATTAACATGATATTAATTATATATTCATGTATAAAAATTCAAAGGAATTAAACGCGCCTAACTACGTAGTTCATCAGCCAGAATCGCAATGGCAGGAAATTTAGAGCTGATTCTTAAGGACATTAGCTGAAATAAGTAGCAGCGCGGCAAAAGCACATACGTTCTGTGATACTTATTAAGGTTACGAATTATTATAACTACATTTAACTACAAATATGGTTGCTGCCCACAATTTTTTTGGCACGGATGATATTCGAACTTAAGAGCGTTATAGTATCCCGCAGATCTTTTACCTATTACACCATAAACAGTGTTGACAACCCTGCTTCACAAAAATGTAGCATCGCAACAAAAATTAAGTTCAACTTTCACAATTTTGAAATAACACAGTTTTGAATAAACAAAGCTCCTTAGCCATATTATTTAGCCTACTATGCTCTAAATGAGTGTTAACTTAAAGAATCTGTTTACTGTTGAATTTGAAGAATCTTGTTTACATTATTTACAATCATCACGATTGCAAATAATGTGAAAAAGTCCAGTATTCTGAAAACATGATTTATAACATCCCTAACCTTTCATTGCGAAGTATTATTTTGCAACGTATCGGTGAAACAATGTTTTAGAAACATATCACTCAATATTTTTAACAGAACACGATGGGGTTCGTCGATAAATTACGTAACGCTTAAGAGAGGGAGATGGTTTGATTCTGCGTCATGGGCGTAAGGGTATCAGTTTAGTGAGATGAAACGATGATTTTTTTTATTTTCCAACATTTGCCGAATCCATTACTTTTTTCTGTCTCATACCAACACATTAAAATATTTACTAATTACTGTTAAAATTATTTAAAAAAATTGATGTTACTATTTTGCATGTACGATTTTGCTACTGCATACGCAGAATAGAGAAAGTATATTCTAGGAATGTTTTATGGTTGGCTAAGGCTGAATTTTTAAAAATTTATTAATCGAAAAAGAGAAATTATTTTGGAGAATTATTCGAGAAAGAGAAAGTATAGCTATCTAAGATTGCAGCATTCAGAAACCAGTCTCAGCCAAATCATAAAGGCTAATTACAAGTTCTACTCCTGAATTTTAGGCTCCTGTCGATTTCTATATTTAAAACTACAAATTTTCAAAAAAAGAAGACAAACAAAAGGCTAATTGTAGGCTCCAAGAAAAAAATATTCCGGTATTTATGTTCTAAAAATTAGGGCTGTACAAATAGAAACAGTTAATATACATTCTTATGGACAAATACACCCGAAAACCAAACTTAGAAAATATTTGAAACCCTACCCAGTCTTTGAGGTTAATTTTAGTCTTTAGAAAAACATTCTGTTTTTTTTTTCTTGTATTTTTTTGTTTGTGTGTGTGTGTGTGTGTGTGAAAAACACTCTATGCAACAGATGAAGTGTAATAGCACTTTTTAAATTAAATAAAATATGAAAAAAATATTACTAATACGAGTGATTATCAAGTGGCGTATAGGTACTTACATATAGGATTGTTAGTAATTAAGATGTAAAACTCAATGTCTACAAAATTTAGATGCTTCTTATTTATTAACTTGAATATTATTACACAATTGTGGAATGATTGACTGATTTTTTTATTGGTTCAGGTAGCTAAGTTTTAAAAGGAGATATGTACACCATTTCATGTACAGTTTTTTATGTATATTCATGTTAAACAGTTAGGGCGTGTAACAGTGTATGGCGAACACAGTGACAACCGAATTTCATTAGATAATATTCGGTATTCCAAACAAGTTCTCGAGAATTAAACTTCATTGAAATTCTCAGGCACCTGCTTATATTCTTCAGATCCTAAACCTATACTTCTGTCAAATACAACATGCTGCTTAACCATTTTCCAGAACATTTTCTGGGTCAGCCGCCAGGTATGAAACAAAGTAAAGGGACGCTTTCTGATCAATCAGGAAAGACAGAACCCTTTAGAATTTTTGAAGAACCCTTTGCAATGAGGGAAGGTGTCAATTTTTACTTCTTTTGTAAATTTCCAAACTTTTTTGGAGATATAATCTGTAGATGTCTGACAACCAAAAGAACATTACGGTAATTCTCTTTTATAAAAAATTATAATTAGTTTATGGAATTCTAAAATTCAACGCTTTTACTTATTTATTAGTAGACCGTGTATTTATAATAACAATAACGTTAGCAATTGTTAAATAATCAAATTTGTATTCAATTTGCGATATACTAAAAGAAACTTAAAAATTAATACATCCGAGTAAAAACAAGATATTGTTTCGCCAATCTCTCTCTAGTGCACACCCATGGTACAACTGCGGAAATTAAATCCTGTATTTACACCTGATGTATTGGGTATTGAGAGGAAGAATTGAGCAACAAAAAAGCGACAATTTCCTGTGTGGTTCTTTTTTATTGATCTATGTAATTTCTTGTTGTTTTTTTTTGCAATTGCGGAGATAACTTGACATGAAGATAGAACCGCATTTGAGAAAAAATTACGTTTCTGTAATGGTTTAAATTGTAACAAAAATTTCTTTTACGGAAAGCGTTAACCAACAAAAATCGACAGATTCCCATGTAATTTTTTATGTATTTTTGTATATCTTGTTTTTTTGTCATTGTGGTACTAACTTGATATCAATTTAGCCGAATGTTTAAATAACAGGGTCAAATGAAAAGCGACAAATTTATTTGCGTAAAAACAGAACCAAAAAACAGCAAATTTTAAGTTATATTCCAATTATTTGGAAAACTTTGCTATTGTATCTTGACAGAGTTTGATACCTGGTTGTGTGATTGCGGGTGGCGTCGGAAGAGACCTGGACGAGCTCTGCCAACATCAGCATTCGCAGAGCAAGAGCTCTCGGTGCAATTGATTCTTGGAATCGATATCATGGTTCTTAAAAAAATGAATTGTATTGATGTTGATTCAAAATGCTATTCTTTTCAAATTAATCAATCAACCAATCATGCCTTATTTTAAGTGGAGAGGCTCACGCCGCGACTGAGCACGCACATTTACCTGTGTAGCTCAGGAGCGTCTTTTAGGCTTGAATATCTTTAACATACACATCTACCACATGGACTTTACTTCGCCTCCGAAGAAAGGGGTACGAAGGAAACGTTTTTGCTCTTAAAAATCAAATTGTTTTGTCTGATTCTGCTGCCCAATCTCCTTCAAAAAGCTTTTTTTAATTTCAATTTCTTCAATGTTTCGATTTCTTCAATTGTTCGATCCAAACCACAGATCATCATTCGGCATTCATTCAACCAGCCTGACAAAATTCCAAACAGATTAGGGTATGGGCTGTTACGAAACGCATTATTTCTAAATATGCTATTTTGGAAAATTGAAGAGTTAAAGGTCATTTTAGATGATCTTTTTTACAACACGTTTAATGAAGCAAAAATCTCCATCATCAATTGTCTAGTTGTGAAACGTTAACATTTCGCAATTTTTGAAAATAGTTAGTTTGTCAAAAATGGGACTAGCCCTGAACATGACCTTATTTCAAGATCTGTCTTTAAAGAACAGATTCCAAATTGAGAATTACGTATTCAGAGGAAGTGTATTCTGCTTGTGAGTAGACTTAGAAATACCATCTACTTAGACTATCACAAATGGAAGTGTGATGTAGCACAACATAAATTTACACAGAAATTTAAATAGATAATAAACTAATGTAATGATGTTATTATTAATGATTCCATTAGTACTACCCTGTTTTAATTTTCTTAGTAATGTAATATTATTGCGTGTCTGCTTTGCATTACTTCCAATAGAACTGAGAGCTGTACTTCTCAGAAAGAAAAAGAACGCATTTAAAATGTACGTTCAGCTCTGTATCTATCCCTTCTCTTGAAAGCTATAATTAATATTTGAATTTTAATGCATTCCGTCACTATCACACTGAGAAACAATGTTAAATATATTCACTGTACAATTTTGTATTTAAAAATAATGATCAGAAACATCAACATATAATTCCCGAATATAAAATAATAAAAAATCAAATATAAAATCAAATGCCAGAGGCGAAATGTATGATGTTCTCTTTGAAGAACAAATAGTCGTTTATCCCGACATGCACATCCCTTTCCTAATTAATGAACATTGCATTAACGTATAATAAATGAAACTTCGCGCATAAATGCAAATGTTTATAGACATTCTAATGGCGGCACAAATATAAGATATCTAGTTGGAATATAAGTTTTTTTAAAATTTATTTTCTGCATAATTTACAATCTGTTTCTATCGGAACAATAGACAAATGGTGTCAACAGATACATTTCCGACGTGAACTTTTTATGATATTGAAAAATTTCATTTACAAAATCGGTAAGGACAATCTAAAAAAACATTTCTCCTCAGTCTATAGATATGCTCACTGTTGTCTAGAAGGCTTGTTGAGGTGATTTGGGTGGTTGTGTAAAATCTTCTCTGGTATGCTTGGCTTTTCGTGGCGATGGCTTCCTCCAGCGCGACGATGTCGAGGTCTCTGTATATCGTCTTGTTTGTCACGTACCATGGTGCGTTGCATAGTTTTCTTCGTGTTTTAGCTTCGAATCTTTTTAGAATTTCTAGATTCGATTTACTGGAAGAGCCCCACAATTCAATAAAAAAGAGAGGGAAGGAGTGGAAACTTGCAGTGTACTTCCACCTAAGCTACGATTCAGAGGCAATGTTCGAACATTCTTCACGAAATATCGGAACAGAGATTCCATAGTAGGGTGGCGACTACAAGCAAACATGTGATTATTATAAGATAATTACCTTTACAATTGTGTTCTAAATATCTTACAACAGTGTCCCATTGGGAGACCTACAGTATGTGGCCTACTGACAGAAACAAAACTTAGGCGGGAGTGTGGTGGATGGTGGGACTAGTGTAGAGGGTGGAATTGTACAAGTAATGATAAAAAATTCGATATAAAATAAGAACCAATCATGAATATGTACGTACAGAAGGTGGCGGTGACACAGGGAAAAAAAAAACATGAAAACTAAAGAACCATGGCGGAGGGCTCGCGAAGTGTCAAAAATCCTACCCAACCACAACCAAACTAACTTAACCAACACATCACAGACGGAGCAAAATTATATCAGGGTGAAATTATAGATGTAATTACTAGCTAATGTGCCATGCATAACCCGGAAGTATATCGAAGAAAGCCATAGAACTATATTCTGTCTAACTCCATTCAACATTGGCCCGCTTGGGCTCAACGCTCAAATTGTTCAAAGTAAGGCAAATGCAACAATTTCCCATAAACATAAGAGAAAGAATCAGAGAGAAGACGGCGGCTACGAGGGCGTATTTGGAATGACAACCAGGCACTCTGAAGACAGAACAAACTTTCATAGTAGCCTCCAGAGCAGCTGAAGGAATTATTGATATACAACTCAGAATGAATGCATTTGCACAATATGTAAACAGTCCTAACAGCAACTGCAACAACAACTATTCGATCTGGAGGGCTAGTAAGAAATGAATAAACGCCGACAATTCAAAATACAGACCTTTTATAAGGAAGAAGAATGGAGGGACATGGCAAGAAGTGCATAGAGAAAAGTGAAAGATTTGCTGAACACTTCTTCTTCCTGTAGTTTGAACTATTAGGGACTCATGGCCAATGCAATTGAGGAGAAGTACTTGATTTAATAATGCTCCCTGTTCAATTATCGCTTCCAAGCAATTTTTTTCTTCTAATGAAGTAAGGAGAAACATTCAGGGCGTTTAATAAAGTCCTAGTAAAAGCCGGTTACGACCCTAATCACAGGCAAGTCTTGCAGGAATTATGCACGAATGCTAATTGAATTTGGTGATCAGACTTGCTCTTCAATGCAGATCTCCGAGCGTCAAGCATTGTCCCTGACAATGGAAGATAGCACAGATTTCTATAGCGGATAGCCTAAACCAGGAGAAACCACGCTAACGATGTATTCATCTTATCGCCAATAGCTTGCTTCCAATCTTATAAAGATATTCGAAAAATTTTACCTCCAACGTTTAAAACCTCTTCTGGCAATGAAATATATCCCACAGAACACCTAGTTTTCGGATTTAGAGAACAACACTGCAACAATCGAAGCAAGCGCACCGAGTTTTTTTTTGGTTTTTGAAAGTTATTACTATTCAAAGTCTCGAAAGGAAAAGCTACTTTTTTGCGCAGGGCTGTAATTGTCTTGGAAATAAATAAAACAACAAGCTTTCGACAAGGTTATGGCACGAAGGACTTCTGGTATAAAATTAAATCTACTCTGCCCATGCGTATTTCCGTACACTGATGAAGTCATATCCTAGTCTAACCGACACTTCAAAATAAATATCAAGAAGAATTATCATTCCTTCCACGCTCCATTAAAGTCAGGAGTCCCTCAAGGCAGTGTGCTGGGTTCCTGTTTTATACGCTTATATACACATATGATTTGCCAACAAATGGAAAGGACTACCACTGCAACGTTTGCGGACGACATTACAGCAATTGGTTGGCTGTGCATGAAGATGCCCTTCCAAGCATCACAAAATCTCCAAGAGCATCTGAACCAACTTGAACAATGGGTAAAAGATGGTGTATTCAAGTTAAATGCCTCCAAATCTAAAAATATCATATTTGCCCTATCAATAAAGGGAGTGGTCCTAAAGAGCTAAACAAATGTAGTACTAGCACAACTATCTTGCAGTTAAATATCTAGGATTGTCGTATGGACAGAACGGCTTACATGGAGGAACCATATAATCTGCGAAAGAGAAAAGAAGCACAAATCAGATTCTCCCAATTATGCATGGCTCAATTCAACCGCCAAACACAAGATGGCTCCACCAAAAACACGCCTTTCTGTTAGCCACACCCCGAAAATGACCAAGAATAACTGCCTCTAGAAATCAATAATGCAGGCTATCTGAGCTACGGAAGTTCAACTCTGGGGATGCGCGCTAGCAAAGTCAAACATTGAAATACTCAGAAGATTCGCACATCAAAATGCATTAGAGAGAGATTGTAGCCAATGCACCGTGGTAACGTAACGAATGACCTAACGTCGCGCGATCAAGATACGGCCCATAATTATATGAAGAAATCAGCTGCAGCATGAGCCACCACGCTACCAAGAGCGGTTAAACAAACTCCAAATCCATCAGCCATCAATCTATGGATAATCGCGAGGAAGGTACACACCGACTGAAAAGGATAACCATAACATTCACAGAAAGAAATTACCATTCGCGTACAAACAACGCACATGACGAGTGTAGATGCTAGCTTCATTTTCAATGCAATAAATTACG
>BOPP01000391.1:136294-213274 GCA_017312745.1 Gryllus bimaculatus | reverse complement strand
GGACGCGTCGCGTTCGAGTGCTATGCCGCGCTGCGTCGCCCGCTGCACTTAGATGACCGCGCGATCCGCAAGCAGCTGCGAGTGGCGTCCGCAGTTTGATGAAACGCAGCGCCGCTTCGAGCCCGCGGCCCTGCTGGGGTGGAGGGAGAGGGAGAAACGGGGTGGAGCGCTCCGAGGACGAGCAGGGTGAGGATGTGTAGGGAAAGGTCAATTGGAAGTGCCTACATCGAGAAAAAGTGGGTTGGCGAAGGGGGAGTGGGCTACAAAACGAGTCGGAATGGAGGGGGCGGTCGGAGGACGGCGCGAGAGATAGGACAAAGCAGGGAGAGCCGGTAGGATGCGGATCGGAGTGGAATGGCGCGACTAAGCAAAAAGAGACAGTTGCGAGGCGAGGGGCCGCAGTCGGGAAGCGCAACGAGTCGTAGAGAGCAGAGGGGAAGAGGATGAGGAATACAGAATAGGTTGGCTGTAAATGGCTAAAATGAGAGGATGGATGAAACCAAAGGCGGAAAAAGCGGAATGTAACAATGCGTATCGGACCCGAGTAGAAAGGGAAGGGGAAGTATTACCCGGAGTACAGAGCAATGAAGAGTGCGGATGGTGATAGCCTCCGTCGCGGACTCGATGTCTTAGAAACACATTCGTTACTCGCACTTTATGTAAGAGACTGACGAACCTTCGTTTGATATGGGTGATTAAAGAAGCATGTTGTCAATAAGTGTAGAAGCATACAGAAAATGATTATTTAAAACTGCGAATCAAAACTTTAATATCCCGTTCATCTGTTCAGCAAAACTCCTAATGATTTGTTATTTATTGATGAGATTTTTGTTTATTGATTAATGATTGCTATTAATTGATTGATATTCATTTTTTATGTTCAATGAAACTGCTACTGGTGTGTTATTTTCCATGATGCCATTGTTATAGTGTAATAAAAAATAACAAAGATTTCCCGGTTAAGAGAAATAATGTTTATTTCTTTATAGGTTTTAATCTGAGTTATGAATCAGTTGAAAATAAACTTGCACTAATTACAATTATATATAATAAAAAGGGTACTTTTCACACAAAATATTTTTTCTCTGAGCAAACATGCGTGACATTTTATTCAGTGGGTATATAAATGTGTGTGTATGTGTCCAGGAAGGAAATATCGAAAATTAACTTGGAAAATACGCTCTTAAAACAATTTGAAGCATATGTTGTTTAATAAACTCCGTGGATATTCCAAATGACTAGGCCACAATCAGGAGTTTGTTTTAAAAATACTTTCTACGCAAAAATTTGCATAGAAACATATAACACACAATTTTCAGAAAAATATAAACACTCCAGAAACATGTAAAGTGTTTATTATTTACAAAAGAAATAAATATCTTTGTTCAGAAAGAGAAATTACAACTAATAATCTAGCGGTGCTACCAAAACACGTATCTTTCTCGCATTGTTTCTAAATGCTACGCAATATTATACTACTACGTAAACCAGCAAAAGAAATTTTAACTAGCGAATTATTTTCACGTTTAGAGACTCGTAACCTCAGAGCTGAAGTGCCAGCGCCGTATGGCCCTAACTCGGGTAAAGACAAAAAAGTAAATGCATGATTCGTGTAAAAAACTCAATAATCAAAATATCCGTTAGACACTTCCAAAGCCTCCGTCCGTTCAGATCAATCAGAGAAAATCAATTTTGGAGAGAATTGGCAGAATGGTTTAGGCGCTACGTTTGTCCACAGACGGATAGATAGCTGTTAGGTTGAGAGGTTGATTAATTGATAGTGATATTAAGCTTGACAACTGCTAAGGTCATTAGTCCCGCATATGCAGCACATGTTTTTGCTTCGGAGGTAGCGGTGTTCTTCCCCCTGAATGACTAAAATCTGCGTCGACTAGCGGGGTTTTCCCACCCAGGTACCTACCACCATATGAGCTTTGCCCAGGCGGGACAACCTCAAACCTCCCGACCAGTCTCCCGGCATATGTGGTAGTGTGGTGCATGCAAGAGTGTGTGTCAGTAAACGTTAGGTAGGTTGGGAAAAAAATATCGCGCGAGGCCCGTGGCCGTTTGTTAGGGTTCTGCCCTGGTATTAGGCTGGGGTTGGCTAGAGACATCACGGAAAGTTACCGAACAAAGCAGCCGGCCGGTAAAATTCTCCTCCACACAGCGACAGAACTCGACCTAGCTTCGTGGCTAGTGTCGAAACTATTGCCATCGTCAGGGCAGGCATCCTGGACCTGCCGGTCATGGGCACTACAAACAAATTAGTTGATCTCCTGAGCTACCTCACCTGGTCAGCATCTATGTATATATTATATAGTATTTAAATTCGATGTCGATAGATTCATTTGTCGGGGCGGATTGTAATGAAGTGTCATTTTTTTCTTTTCACTTTAGAATTACACTAAATGCCATGTAGTATAGAAATTCATATTGTTACGTCGAAACGGAATCTACCATTTTTGTGTGTCATTTTTTAGCAATTTTTGTCGATTTCGACTATAAAGTCATTTTTTACCCTTTTACGTCATTTTTGCGGCATTTTTCGCTGATTTAAACGGTTTTAACATCATTTTAATGGTACTTGCTTCAAACAATATTTACGACGTGCAACAAATGTTCTCCACAGCATTCCTGAGTAGCCTATTCGATTTCTTCGCTCATAATATGATACAATACATTATATTGTAATGTCAGCCGTTGTGAGTACTATGTAATCTAAGGTTCCTGTGACGTTACTAGGCGTCATTATCAGTTCGGCCGATTTTGCGATAAATAAAGGCAGAGATTTTCTTTTAAAAAACAGTCCAAACCAAAATTTTGCAAACTGAGTTCACTTGAACAAAAGGAAGAAGCCTCGATCACACCAGTAACATTTCCAACAGCTTGTTTGGTCATCTGAAGTGGTTTTGATCAATTTTTCACGTCATTTTTCTTTCTTTCTAGGGCATTTTTAAAGGTTTTTAAGATCATTTTATTGATCATTTTTGGCAATGCTGTATGTCATCAAAATCTGCCTCTATTCATTAGTTTACGGTTGATACAGAAGCACAGCATGCCAATTGATTTGGCTGAAATGCGTTTTGCTCGCACAAATCGAATAACAGTTAAAAATGTTTACACAGAAACATTTACTAAGAATCTCTGTTAGTGAGCTAAACTGTATGCGGATTTCCTCGGCCATCACATGTAAAATCGTGCACATTATTTGCAGTTCTTGTAAAAAACGCTTCATGTGAACAAAGAACGAATTTCCTGGTTTTGTTTGCATTTGCGCAAGAAATGTCTAGAAAATTGAAAACGGCTATAAGACTTTACTGCGCCATTGCTGCAGCTGCTGAAAATAGAAAAGTTGTAATCTCTTCGCATAAATAGTTCGCCATACGAGAGACTGTGATCCTTCGACCTTGCGCAATTTTTGCCTCATGCTCGCTTCTGAGGGTTCTCGGAGAGCATTGGAAATTGCGTTTCACAGACGAGTGGCGAGGTGAAGCCGCTAGCTCACTTGCCGCAGCCTATGTTACATAAACACTTGCGCGAAGTCCAAAGTTTAAGGTTATTTAAACAAATAAACAAAGAACAATATTCAATTTTGGCAAATTCAGAATGTACATTACATGTGGGATAAGGTCCCGGCGTAGCAACGAGGTCTGAATTATTCTGTATACATTTCCTTTCGATATGCGCAATCAGTAAAAACATGAAGTTGCACGAAGTTTGCGGTCTAGAAATGAGTATGTGGTGCTAGAATTACATTACATGTGAAAGCATTAGCCAGTACTTGCGTTGGCGATGAATTTCTCAGCAGTTTTTATAAATTACTCCACAGAGTGCCAGGTGAGGTATGTTATATACCGTTTAATATCATCTGATCCCTAAAAATATTACTGCTTGAGGAATAAAAGAAAATGGTACATTAACAGTAGAACTTTTTCAAAAATTGAAAGAAAACTATGCCCACGAAAGTTTTTCTATAAGAGCATGAACTAATTTAAACTTCCTTTATTCAGCATTAGGCCGGTAGAACCAAACTGTTTTTACCGTCTTGAAGAACAGATTTAACTTTCTTTTAAAGTATTTTTTGGTGTACTTCAACGCTGTCAATCTAACGAACATATAACCGTAAAGTTTTGTTTTTCTGCGATTCGTCTGAGGCGGTGTCAATAATATATAAAAAGGCGGTAAAAATTAACTCAGTATTACAAATCGTAGAATATTCGTAATTTAATTAGTTCATTAGCATTAGAGTTATTTTTCAACTATGTATAATCTACTATCACTAACCGATAAAAAAGTTGTAATCTCAATACTGATGAAAAGAAGAAGAAGAAGAAGAAGAAGAAGAAGAAAAAGAATTTGCAAAGAATTGTTATTATTCGCCAAGCGAATGCACATAATTTTGAGAACGTTGCGCTGGCAACAGGGCGTAGCTTCCTCTTATATTATTCTGCATCAGTCAAATGAATTCCTGTTTATTTCATTTGTCAAAATTAGAAATGATTGCTGCTCCTGACTCTTTGAATGAACGTAGATATGCATCACAGGCACTTTGTTTGAATTCGAAGTTTTCAAGTGATAGCTGAGGTGTTAGTAACACTTCCAATATTAAGTAGCTGCTTCCAAAACGCGAGAAAATATGTACTAGTTACAATTTCGATTCCGTACGTATATATTCAGTAATATACGTAGTATAGAGAGAGTACTGTAATGCCGCGGAAAATTGATTTCGAGATTGTACGGCAACACGTTTTGGGGTCCACTGACACCGTAAAGATGTTCTTTTTCAAAACGTCCGTCAGTCTGTTTGCTTCTCCGTCCGTCCGTCAGTGAACACCATTAGCGCCTAAATCATGCATTTTTTCCAAATTTAAGAAAACTCCAGTCTAACTAGATCGAGTCTACGCTTTAAGTTTTAGAAAAACATTTTTTTTAAATTTGAGTGTACTTTACATGAAGTTCCTGGGACAGTTTTCAAATATTGTCAAAAATACCTTCATATTTTTTATTTAAATTTCTTGTAAGAAGAGAGTAAAATACACTTATAAAGGTGGCGTAGGTCGGATTTTTACTGATAACTGTGAATTTCTGATAATTGCAAATGTTTGAATTCTTTTCTGCGTCTTCCCACAAGTATAAAATTGAATTTAAAGATTCTTCCTTCAATTTAAACTCGTTGTCCATAATTAGTTCTTTCATAAAGGTCATGTAGAATTTTTTGAAACGTTTAGTAGTTTCGTGCAATATTGCGAGCAGTATGTGCAATATTAAATAATATTAAAATATTTTCTCAAAGAGAGATACACATTTTTTCTTTTAACTTTTAGTAGGTTTAATGCCAAAGTACTCTTTACTTGCATTTGCTCTATAATTTTGTTTTTCGAGAGATTATAAAAATGTAATATTTTGACTAGGCTTTCACGTCGTTAATATTTACATAAGCAGCGATTTCTTGTATCGTATTTACGAATACTTGTTTTTTTAAATATTGTTTTTAATATTGTTTATATATATGAATACGATTTACGCTACGTAAAATTTTAACGCTTTTCTAAGAAAACGAGCTGAAAATTCTGCATTTTCAGAAACGTTCAAACGCCATTTTATCGAAAACAGCTCCATATCTTTTCTTCAAAATTTTCGTAGGGATAATGCTAATTTCACTGATTAAGATGAAATAAAGTTAAATTTGATGTATTGTTTTTTTTATTATACACAAATGTAATTTTTTGAGATAACTTTCACGCCGTTTATAAGGACAATTCCAACAATTTGTAGACACTATACCATTTACGAGTTGGCGTACTTTAAATGATTTCTAATGAAGTTTATCGAAAACTCATTAAAATTTCTATGAAAACGAGCCTATAATTTCGCATATATAGTGAGATTTATACGCGGTTTTTATAAAACCGACTCGAAATTCTTCAATTAAAATTGCCATTTAGGTCGAGGTTTTACTCTTCTTTAATATTCTTAAAATAATATTCCGGTTCTACCATTAGGAAAACAAAAAGTTGAGAAAATGTCAACAAAACGTACTGTGGGTGGTAATGGATGGTAAGATCAAAGAGCTGGCTCAGACTAAAGAAAATAGAAAACTAATCCGATAAATTATGTTCCATTCTGTAGCATCAATAGTTACTTTCTCGTAAACGTACTTGTATACGGAGTCATACTTAGTATAGAGAAAGTAATGTAATGCTAAATGGATAATAAAACAGCGGATTTTTACCAAAAATCATAGTCGGACCCTGATAACGAAAAGGTGGATAAATCCAGTTGCAAAATTAAGTGAAATATCCTCTAACATGTCGTGTAGCCAGAATCCTTGTTTTGTGGGTCCTTGATACCAAAAAATCCATTGATGCCAAAACATTCGTCAGTCCGTCCGTCTGTTAACACCGCTAGCGCCTAAACAATCGGTAGGATTTTTTACCAAATTCAAGACATCCCTGTCGGTCTATTTCAAATTCAAGCATTGAGATTTTTATAAGCATTGTTTAAAATTTTGGGGTGTTTACCTTAAAACCCCCTAATTTACATTTGTGGAGTTTTTTCACATTATTGTATTTACGAGTACATGTGCTTTAAATAATGTCATGTAAAGTTTCTTGAAAACCCAACAACTTCGTGTGAAAATGAGCTGAAAATTCCGCATTTTCATAAACCTTAAACGCAATTTTCTCAAAAACTACTCCAAATTTTTTCTTCACAACCTTTCAACGGATGATGCTAATTGCACAGTTTGAACTGTACGTCATAACGTACAGTTCATATTGTAATATACATTCATTTTCTTCAAAATTATACAAATGTAATGTTTTTTAAAATACATCTCAGACCGTTAATATGCACATTTCTATCGATTTGTAAACACTTGAAACTGTGGGTGAAAGTTCTTCAAATAACTTCTATTGAATGTTTTCGAAAATTAAAAAAAAATCTGATAAATAGAGCTTCAAATGTTGCATTTATAGAAACGATTAAACGCGATTTTCCTGAAAACAGTTCTAAATTTTTCAAACAAAATTGCTATTTAGCATTCAGTTTTACTCTTTTTTACTATTCTTAAATCAATATTTCAATTCTACTATTAGAAAATCGAATAATTGAGAAAAAAAGTACTTTTGGCGGCGATAGATGGCAACTGGTAAGAGCATGTGGCAAGTCCGAGAAGTTTGCTCAGACCAAAGAAAATAAAAAAAAGATACGAGATAATCTGAACCATTCTGCAGTACCACTAGTTTATTTGTGTTAATTTTCCTTTCTGAACAAGTATATTCATTTCTTTTGTAAATAATACACACTTTACATGGTTTGTGTTTCTGAAATGAACATTTGTCAAACCAAGTTTCGTGTGGAGATTGCGGCGGCTGACATTCAGATTATCCTGTCGGAACGCGACGGAATGGCATTCTAGAATCTTGGGAATAATTATTCAATTATATAATAAATATATAACTATTTATATTAAATTAATAATTAATTTCGTGTGCGTTCCTGGAGATAAA
The DNA here is from genome assembly GCA_017312745.1 of Gryllus bimaculatus. Taxonomy (NCBI): domain Eukaryota; kingdom Metazoa; phylum Arthropoda; class Insecta; order Orthoptera; family Gryllidae; genus Gryllus; species Gryllus bimaculatus. Next base: position 205,763 of record BOPP01000391.1, on the reverse strand, counting down.
ATTTTATAAATCAATATATTACCCTTGATTCTTTAGAATTTCCTTTAGAATCCCAAAATGGAACATACTGCTTGACTCCATTGCATCATTGCCAATAAGTATTTCAATTCACTTCTGCCTTATTATCAACAGGACTTGGATTCTGATGACCTGAAAATTATTTGAAAATGACTTATAAAATGACTTAAAGTAAGATTAAAATGACCTATAAAATGGCTTAAAAATAAGGGGAAAGTGGCCTAATTTTAAAAAAATATTCAAAAATGTATAAGAGTATGTTTATTTATTCAGTCAATTTTACCATTTTAAATGAAATCTGTATAAAATTATATTTAATGTAAAGTGTTTATTTTAGTAAGAAATGTAATTCGTAATGTAATTCTCCCAACCGCCAGTTTTCAAAGGTCGAAGAAATCACTGAAGATCCGTGTAATTTGGAGAGTTCTAAAACGGAGTCAAATGTCACCATGAACTGATAATACAATAAAAACTTTGTTTTAGTGTGTCATTGTAAATTCATGAAATATTTACTAACATAAAACACGAAAAGGAAACAAGTGGCATAAAAAAGAAAAAAATAACGCAAAGGTCCAGGAAAAGAACCAAAAAATTATACATTTCTATTACGTACATGTCGTGATATTCAGTTACAGTTAGTTACTTCTACAATGCACCAATGTAAAAATGATAATTCATCAGAATCTAACCCCCTTATGAATATACAATATTGTAATAAACTATTTTGTAATGTTCACATATCAGTACACCTAATGGTCCTATTTCTTTGTGAGACATTTTAGCCAACCCGTGAATATTTTTCCAATTTCTGAAAAAATCTTTGCTGTAGTAGAATAAAAATATTAAAGTTTCTTTATTATAGGTCTTTATCACATGGATGATGAAGACGTGAATATAAGTAAAGGATGATTTTCTTCCATCTTTATTTTGTCTTTATATTGTTATTACATTACTAAATCGTTTCTGCGCGGACTTCATTATTATTACATCGCTAGTAAATATATGCTACATTTTTCTCTCCTTAATGATGAGTTCTCAACATCAAAACAAATTAAAAAAGCGAGAAATGAACATCACATAAGCATGAATGAGACGAATGATAACCTTTAAACAAATTTGCATTCATTCAAGAAATTTGAAACTAATTTTTCCTTGTTGTAAGTACATATCTAGTCCTGTTTTGCAAACATATCATTCATTAGTTCCTATTGAGATATCTGAAACGTGAATACTCGTAGATGGCTAATCTTCGCAACAATTAAATATTTTTTTCTTTCCAGTTGTCGAATGAAAAATGCATTCATGTGCCAAATCGTGTCTATTTTTGTTATAAAGAAAGCATATATTCAATAAAATTTGCGAATGAACATTGACAACCTGCAGAAAATTGTCATCCTAATGCTTTCTTAGGGGAACGGTTGTTCATAAAATAATAATCGACGAAAATAATCGACTAATGGTAATTTCGGATTCGTTATTATTTATTATTTGATGAATTCGACACCACAGTGAATTATATACATTGAAGAAGTCGGAACCGCCCAATTTTCCGCTCTTTGGAAATCAGTGTTTTAAAAGTGAAAATAATTTTGTACTGGAACTCAACTTCCACCGCGACATCCACAACCGTGCGTGGGTGAACTTTCTTTTTATACCAAGAAAGACTGAAATCCGTGCGAAATAATTGCACATAATAGCAAACAGAAGTGTCAATTGTAGCTTGTCTGTGCTACAATCAAACGTTTTCTCAAATACTTATTTTAATACGAATATTTCAAACAAATTTCATTCATTTGCATGTTTTCTCTCTTGAGTTATATTTGCATTATAGTTTATTCGCAAATCGGATTCTATAGATGAGTAGCGCGCGTATAATAGACAGAACAGGAGGTTAACTCGGCAGTTAATCCAGCTTTGCTGCACAGGCACCATAGGCAGAGGCGATTGCAAGCCGTTAGCTGCCTGGGGACGGTAGCGAAGCGTTGAGGGGCGCATAGCTTCAAGATGCCAACACTCAAAGATTGGGGTGAAGTATCAAGGTCGTTTACGAAGGACATTCTTGTGAATGACCTTCAGATTGCTTTTGTTCATGTGACATGCTGCACGGGCCAATGACATCTCAGAGAAGGCAGCTCAAGAAATGGTGGCAGGCTTGAGCAAACGAAATGAACAAATTGTGTATTGGGGTCAATAAATGCGCTCGTATATCATAAAGAAAAAGTTACAGAATTATACAATTTGCTTTAGTGTAAATTTACGTTTCTAACGATAACGTAAAATTGACTACAGTCAAACATTGTTCAACGTAAAAACAAAAGCTTACACGGGTGGCTTTGTTGACATAGTGAACTCCATCTAATGGCATTTAGTTTCATACCAGAGATAATTTAACCTGTAAAAGCTCAATGTCCTCCAAACGTTGCCCTAAGGTTCACCGTCAGGGTACCATCACGATCCGCTGAAACGCAACGCTCTTGAAGACCATCTTCCAATTTAGCCTGTATAGGACCGCCCTGCCAACTCGGAGTTAGCAACTTTTCGAATTGGTACGGAGTCAAATATAAGCACTTTTCAAAATGTGTCGAGACGTATCCCTCGTCAATATTTCTTGAGTGTCGAGCTCTGCCTGGACGAACCCAAGGTCTTACAGACCGTACCCTTGGCGAGAAACGGCCGGTTCGGAGCCCCAAACTCGTCACCTCACGGTGCTCATCTTGGCAATAACGACGTGAATGACACCGGACATTTGGGCAGCTGCGCAGGAGCTTGTGTATGAGCGACTTTCTCACAGGATCGCTTCTCCAGTATCGCCCGCGGGGAATTTATTGAAAGCGGCAATTACACATTACCTTGCGACATTTGGATGTGAAACACCTCTGTAAAATTTTGTGAACGACATTGAAGCTATCAGCCGTCATTGGGCTGAACCTCCAAGAATGCAATTCAAGACCTCAAACAATCTCTCCCAAAAAATTTTCTTTCTTGTTCGGCCTTTCAAGAGCTTGAGTACAAATTAATTAATAGTCGATATAGGTTTTGGTATCATCGCTAATTGTAAACTCATTAAACCATTACTAATTTTGGTAGTTTAAAATAGAAGTTAAAAAGATTTTGATTGTATTTAATTATTTTTCTGGATTCCAATATTAATAATACTAATAAGTAAGGTGGACGCAATTTATCTTTCGGAAATTTGGGTTTTATTCTGCAAGTGATAACAACAATACGCCCTAAATTAACTTTTAGAGTCAGAGGAGAAAAGTTCAGTTAAGAGAAACATTTTTCAGACACTTTCAATGAATGATTTTTAATGTAATCTATCTGTAATATCTATCTATGAATTTGGGAATTTGGTACACACCAAAGGGGCGTGAAGTATCATTTATTTTGCACAACTTGTAATTTTCATATTGTTGTATCTGTAGTTCTATAATGTTTTCAATATTGTTAATATGGATGGGAGGGATTCTAATATTTACGGAGTTTTTAGAAGCGGTGACGTTTCGGAATACCGAACTAGATTCACTTTCTTGCAGGTCCTTTCAAGGGTCAAATCTATTTTTAATGGGTAAACCATGATCTTGAGAATGGCTAAACACAATTTTTTGTTTGGTTGCATGTTTACATTTGAATCACTATGCTCTCGCTTACCACTGGGTTCTTGGGAAATTGGTTCTGCACTTGCACTGGCATTTCCGTTGCACCTAGAAGTACTCGCAGTGCCGTCAGTCGGCAGATTCCGATCTTATTTAGTTGACCATTTACATTTTCTTGCGGCATTATTAACATGTGAATCTGATGCGATGGAGATAGAGGTAACCGCTGATCTAGTTGATGGTGTAGTAGATGATCTGGAATTTGTTGGAATGATATTTCACGGGCGTCGCCTTTTGGGTAAACGACCATTTCGTCCTCGGCCGGGTAGACCTGAGCGAGAGCATTTACAATGCACTGGCGAATGCCAGCGTTGTGACTGAAAATGTTGCACTAATTTCTTTACGTTAGCGGCTAAACCGTTAAGCGTATTTTCTCCAAAATTGATATTTCCATATTGATCTGGCTGATGTCGCGGCTCCTTGAATTTGAAATTAATATTTTAATTTTGGAGGGGACTGTACATGAAGCGTCTGAAACATTTTCCAAGTTTTCAAAAAATGGCTTATAATTTTTTATTCATATTTGTTATTAGATAGTGCAAAGGACGTTTAAGAGAATGGGGCAACTCTAATGTTATAGAGACCACCTGTTTTTTTGAAAATTGAAAACGTTCAAATATTTTGGGTTTCAAAATATTAAAGATAGTGTCTGTTTCCCTTAATGAAATCTGTGGTTTAAAGATAGGTTTTTGATATGAGGTTTTGTAAAATTTTTCGAAAATTTGAGTAGTTTTCGCGTAATTTTAGGTGAAATTACGGACGAGAAATTACAAACGTACGTGATATTTTAGTTTTTCCAAATATGTAGATATGCGAATAGCAATAGTAATGATTTCACTTGCCTTTCATACTCTAGATAAAGCACTAAAAAATAGTTTAGGAAGACCTATACTCTGGAATAAAGAAGAATGCTTTTGCTAAGTGTTGAAGCCTTCGTGGCGCCGCGCGGGCAGTATGTCACCAGCCGCAACCACAACTGCTCTCCCCGCGCCGTGTTTCCCATCCTCCCGCTGTCCCTCGCGTGATAAGTGCCCGCCGGAGGGAAGTCGGGAATCGCACGCGCCGTTCTCGGAAGGGCGTCGTATCGGCGGCGTCTACAGCGGCGTCTGCCGGCGGGATAAAGCCCTGATATGACGCCCGTTCGCCCCTCTTCCACAGGCGCGCGCGGCGAAGACATGGAGATCCTTGTTAAGCCCCAGGCCGCCCCGCTCCCCGCGCGCGCCCTGGCGAGCCTAGAGGCAGCTGTGGCGCGCTGAGAGGGGTGCGCAGTGTGCACCCTCTTCTGTCGATCCCTATTCACTCCAACTCAGAGGCGAATGACTCGGACTGACAGAGGGGTGAACAGACGGACGGACGGTCGGATGGACAGTCAGACAGACGGACCGACCGACAGACGGGCAGACGATTTGCCGTCAATCGATTTGTCGGTGTCGTGGAGCCACAAAACAGACATTTTTGCTGCCCCACATGTTGGAGGACTTTTTTCTTCAAGTAGCAAACTGGATTTATCTAGTTTTTCGATAGTAGGGCCCGACAATACATTTTTTTCTGCCGAAAACCCGCCGTTGTTTCGGCCATTGCATAACATTCTCTACACTACGAACGTGTATGGGAAAGTAAAAAATCTTATTCGTAATATATATCTTAATTAATTTCTGCTGTATTTTATGACAAGATTACATTACATAGAAGTATTTCTAATATCAAATCAACGAACACTCTATATTCAGAATCGTTTAAGACACCGCATAAAAAAGATTTAAGTCTTTCCATTCTATTTTACAACAGCTATACCAATCTCGGGATTGTCTGAAACATATCGTCATAGAAGTTGAATTTGAATCTTTTATTCAAATTCATAGTGGGGGAAAGATAGTGATATGTGCTAACAAATATTACTCTTTTTGGAATTGCCTATTATTCATTGTTATGTCAATCTTAATGTAAAAAGTGGCTCTCCTAATGTCTTTAGTTTTGAAATCACTTGGAGAGTGTAACATTCCTGATGAAAACCAATAATTTAATGCTGTTAATTTTTGTTAGGAAATTTGAATTATGTTATTTTTTTAAAGGCACTGCTTTAAAATATTGCTTAAGATTTACATTGGGCATATTCTAAAAAATAAAATGAAAATATGTCGATTCTTAAGTGCTCAGAATTTAAACATTGAATTATGTACTTGTAGCTAGAAATACGGAATATTACTCATTTAAAAAATTCGGCAAATAATGTCATAGCATGATCATGATCATTGCATCAGACTTGTAGGCATATCATCTACGCATCGCGTCGTGCAATGGCAAGCTACATCCTCCCCACAATGCTGCGTACCTCCCACTACTTGCAATTTCGCTGTCATGGGTAGACATGCGGCTCTTGATGCACTCAAGCCTGCCGAAGCAGACGATGTGCAGACCTGGTACAGTTAAAGGACAAACTTCACACTGTGTTTATAGTTTTGTAAAGAGATCTTAATAACTGAATGTTTACAGTTTTTGAAAGATATAAAAAACTGAACTTCCAGGACTAAAAGATGGAATTCCTACTTTATATGGAGCAAAAAGAGGTATCAGCATCTTTTTGAAACGGCACCTCTTTTATTTTCTTCGACATGCTACTAATTGTGCTTTCAATAAAGCACAATTATAGATTCATCCACATAGGGTTCTCTTCGTGTGTAATTTCTATTTTGCTAAGTACAGAAGGTGGTAAAATTAATGCAGAATTAATACAGAAACATATATTTTATGAGTATCTTTTCCACTGAAATATTTTCAAAACCATTGTTTTATGAACTTTATGCTGTAGTGTTGTGGAATCAGTAAAAATAATCTTTTTTCAGAGTATTTTTCATATTATTTTCAAGTACAATAGATTTTTTTACTTTCACATTTCGCTCATCAAATGCGTTAATTTATGATAAAATTCGTTAATAATATTACTCAAGGATGGATGCAAGTTATGTGTGCGCATTATTTACGTCGTTTTATGAAATGGCTTTCACTGAAAATAAGCAACAGACTTAGTAAAGTGCTTGTTAAATACAATTTTGGAGCAAAATGTCTGTATTAATGCCTCGGGTTTCTACGTTGAAAACAACAAGCCATTGAATTTACTTGTGTTTCTCTAATATCTTTAGGACAAAAGGTCATACGAATTGTAACAAAATTTACCTCACTTTTATGGCTTCCTAGCGTTGAAAAGCAAGTGCGCGCCGTTGACTGGAAATGAATCACTCGACATCTACGTCGAGAAATTTCCTAATCGAGAACATTTCGCGAAGGAAACAATGGTTAGAAAAATGTTTTCTCGACGTTACTCAAGAAATAACTCAGAATATGGATAAAACTAGATTTCTCACAACCATTTATATCGGAGGTAAACGAAGGAGTTCTCTCAATACTTTCGATTACACAGACATGAACAAATTAAGTGAATCTACAAATGATAAAGCTTCCATACTTCTCTTCACCGTAAAATTACTAGCACATTGAAGTTACATTCTTTATTGACACGATTTATTTTTATGTTAGGTATATGACCTTCTAAAAATATTAAATGTTAAGTTATATAAGCTTTACTGATACGATTTCTGGAATAATATGCCAACTTATTTTTTAATGGTGTCGTTCAGAGTACATCCAATTACTGTTAAAATTGCATTGGATACGTAAATGAAGAATGTAGAAAAGGGAAATTAGATCTTTCGAATTGCGAAATTGACGAATGTTTTAACTATCTGTCTTCAGAATTTATAAATTTAACAATAAAAAAGGAAACGAGGAAAACAGTGATTTTCAATCATGTTTATTCCAGCAATTTTAACATTCTTTCAACCGCTTTCACAAACACTTTGCCAATGAAAACAGATTTTTGAAAGAAATTGCGATACCCTCATTTCTCATTATCATAATGCGAAATGAAAAGAAACGTCTTTAACCACCCCTGTTCGTACACAACTCTTCCTTCCTAAATTGCACAAGCCTCAATGGGTAAGGAGATTAGAATTTTCGACTTCCCTGCGACTATTTGGATTTTCTGTTGCCATAGAAACGGGCCATTGATACAAAGGCATATTAAAGTGTGTATCGAACGCGGGATGTGCACATTGCTTTTTTTATCCTTTTTGCGGGCTCGGAGGCTTCCTTCTATTGATTAAACGTCATTTTAATTTCGATGGCGATCAGCGCGAAGTCCTCGCAGGGGATCACGCGACATGTGCTGTAAACGCGCGTAGCGGAGTGGAAAGGAAGCTTTGCAGAGGATGTTTGCACGGAGGATGCTTCTTCGCAGCCGGCCACGCCAAGAGCAGGGGGCGCACGGCAGGGGCGGGCGGAGAAGCCAGTATTAAGCGGAGTATTGCTGGTCTCGAGATGCGGAGTTTTTAAAAGAAGCAAGTTTGTTCCAGGGTCGCCACCACTGCCCTCGATGTCCAATACCGGTGCAATTATGGCGTCTGTGTCCCCAGAGAATTGTATTTATAGAGACGTGTCCGATAGGCTTTCATAGAGCGCGGCCAGCCGTGGCCCCGCAATGAAATTGCGGCGGAAAGAGTGATGCAGTGGACTTGATCAGTGTTGTAGTTCATTCAAATGACGTGTTCGACTATAAACGTATTCGAGCAAAACGTGTAAGGTAATGAAGAACAGTCGTGCCCTGCTTAGAGAAACAAAAGATTGTATTAAAGTGAGGAAACAGTTGCTCTTCATTACTGCTGAAGTTAAATGTGTGCACCGTAATGAACATTAGAGAATGAGAAATCTTTTAGTTAGTTATTCCATTTCAAAGAATGACTTCTTTCGTCAAATAAACACAGTGTATAAAAGATTATTCTAGCTACATTATAATAACTCCTGACAGTTTTAATCTTCAATCATACTTTAGTTAGACGTAATTACAACCATGGTGGCGGTTTAATGGCATCTATGGTGATTTCTGCCATATTTCTAAAATATTATCATACTGACTCATTTATTTAAAAACATGATAATAATTATTATATTTTATCTTTTTATGTAGAACAGGTTTATACTAAAAGTATTTCAGTTAGTGTTCACAAGAGTGAGTGAGCGCTCGAGCCTTCATGCGGCATATCTGCGATGACATATGGTGTTCAGGCGGTGAAACAGTCGAAGAAAAGTTGGGAGAGCATAATGATGGAAATGACAACGGAACATCGCTTCTTCTATCTCAGTAGTTTTTTGTCATACAAGAGTGTTCTGGATAAGAGATGACACACAATTGACAAGGATTGTTACTTGGAAAACGAATTAATGAGTATTGAAGAAGATGTCACAGTTACCTCTGTCCAAACGAAATTAAACCTTTCCTTACGAATTCCGTTGTCTTTTGCTTCGTGTTTCTACTACATCCAGTGCCTGGCACACTCTGGATCGAACCTTGAAGACGTTCAAAACGCTTTTACTCAGCTTTCCGCATTAGCTTGTGGTGACAATGCGAGCAGGCGTCTGCGATAGAAAATTCTCAGCATTTCGACAATGCCAAGTTTACGCGGGATTCGTCCAAGCAGCTGGTGCGATCTTTCGGTGACGCTCCGAACTAATAGAAAGAAGGTGACAATTGACTTCAAGGAACGTTGCACGAAGAAATGAATATTTGATCAACAGATATGAAATTCGCGCGGCTTTTTGGGGAAAATTAAGGAGGCGCCATGTTTAAAATGTATGATCCTTTCCTCCGAAACGCCTTCAAAGAACATCAAACGCCCTGTTAAAGAAGACAAGGCGCCAAATTTGAAGTAATTTGGCCGGCAATGTGTCAACATATGGCAACACGCAAACAGAAAGAAGCTTATCTCTTCTCCCGGTGAAAATTAAGTGAGCGATATAAATAAATCTTTAAAAAAAACCTCAGATCGGTGAAAATGTAGGTCGCTTGATGAGCTCAAGCGCGCGCCGTTTGCTCCACCCCTTCCGCCCCTTCTCCGTCTCATTCACCCTCGCCCCTTCTCCAGTGACTGAAGCGAGCGGGCGCAGGGGGTTGCGGTGCAGTGGCGTACAGTAGACCGAGCGGGAGGGAAATGGACATGAGCTGAGTGCAGCTCAGTGCCTGCTTTGCCGCTGTCTCTGCAGCCACTCACACCGGGAGGTCCCAGGGTTTGAATCCCAACGTTGATGGATTTTAGACCCTACCTACATAGCAAGAATTCAGCTGCTGCCATGAGAATGATTCTAGTTCCGGTGGCCCGCACTGGTAATTTTTCGTAGTTTCTCCATTCAATTTTAGATGAATGGCGGGTCAATACCCAGCATACCCAGCGCGCAATCTTTCCTTCTCTTTCCTGTCCTATAGTTTTATCCTCTTCCCTTACACACACACACACTTACATGCACTACTCAACCATATACGGCAAGAGATCAGTCGCAAGCTAAGAACTTGTCACGGCTGGTGCGTTGCACTGCTGAAGGGAGATACCTGGAGGGGAAAATATACCACAAGCCGTCGTGAATACCGGCTCAGGATCTTACTATACAGTGGAGGAGGAACACTTACATGTTCCTCGGGAACACATTCAGTATAGTAACCAAAGTAATCTCTATGGCAGTTGACGAGTCCGACCGACATTGAAGCTAACATGGGAATACTAGAGTTCGGCTCAACCAATAGCTTAAATCATTTCCTCCAATTAATTACTGGTACATGCCAGAGCAATTTCATGCAAATCAAGACATGGCTCTTTCCTACTCCACTACGTTATATTTTATTTCCCTGGGAACGAGTGGTGGGTAGATTCCTTATCCTCTTGTGTCTATTCTCCCATTGATCTAGAATATCTCCGACAATGCTCCAATGAAACTGTCCGACTTTTTTATTGGAGCACTTTTAGATCGTTAGGAATACACTATGTGGAGAAGAACGATCCAGCGGCCGACGGAGTCCAACGCACGTCTCTGTTGGTGGAAGTGGGAACAGGAAAGCGAAACAGGGATTGCAGACGTTAAGTAACACATTATGGTGTTGCTCCGGATCATGCACCTGAACCTGGTGTCGAAAGACACCATGAAAACCCAATGAGAGAAGTGCATGCTTTAGTGGAGAAATTTTTCCCAAACGTAATTCCAACTCCGTCTCTACACGTCGGTTTGTGGTATATTTTCCAAAGCAGTAGATCGAGGTATGTAGCTCTATGATAACGAAATGCATGGTATTATAGTGCATTTAAGCGTAAATGTGAGGGTAAGAGCGGGAGAGAGAACAGTGACGAGGAAGAAAAGGTCGCGCGCGGTTCGTGGCCCGAACCGGCAAAGATGGCTCAGGTTATTCACTGAAACCACTGTAGTACCTCTGATCAGAAGGTCCTAGGGTTTGAATCCTGACGGTGGCAGGATTTTCCACATTAGCTACATAGGTCGAATTCGGCTGCTGTCTGGAGGGGAATTCTAATGGCCGTGCGCTCTAGTTGGTAGTTTTTCATGGCTTCTTTGATTAACACTAGACGAATGTCGGAACAGTACCCTCACAAACGGCCCATGGGTTGCGCACGGTCTTTTCTTCCTCTTCCTTATCCAATCCTCAACCCTTACTTACACACACTTACACTCACATCTACTTCACTACCACCTTTGTCGTGAGACCAATCCGGTGTTTAGAGCTTGTCCTCGCTGAGGCAGTGCCCCGTTAGTGGAACATATTTTGTGGAGAGAAACCTCACTAGGATAGGTGTAGGCCGACGCAAGATTTCGCCATCTAGCGGGCGACCACCCTTCGCACGATGATAACGTACTCTACACTTACGGGACTAATTATATTAGCAGTTGTTGGTCTCGGTCACTTACAAAAAACAATTGTCAGATCCAGAAACTTGTCATGTGTTTCTCCATGTATTTCGACGGGCGGATTCCGAAACTGACGCCACAATTGCGCCACACACTACAGTGTTTCTTTAAATAGCAAAACTACAGTGAAATTTACAATCTACAATTTCATGGTGTTTTTTTGCGATAAAAACTGGAGAGTGATGGCGGAATTCTGGTTTAATTTCAGATTCAGCTTCAGATAATTTCGAAATACATAGAGAAACATGTGTCAAATCTTTGGGTGTTTGTGCCCACAAACTTTTGTTTGTGAGTGCCTGTGTAATCAATCAACGAACGTGATAAAATATTTGTTAGGAGGCGTTGCGTGGCGTTTGGGGCCACAGTGCGGCGTGTGTCTGCCTCGTCGGTCGCCGGGGATGGGGAGCACCCGGCGGGGTCCGGAATTAATTCACTAATCTCTAAAATGAATTGATTTTTCTACTCTGTCCGGAAAACGTCGACCGTCGCAACGGATTTTGTGTAACCACCGGGGTAGCCAACGAGGTAGGGTGGGGAAAGGAAAAGCGTCATTTGAATTGAATGCTGGGACTTTCATAAAGAACGTAAATCCAAAGGAGGATTTGAAAAAATCCAGTCGCGTCCTCTAAAAGAAAAAAGGCTCTAATGATAAAATAAAAAGCTAAAAAACTATTTAAAACCCCAAGACCCTCTTAATTTGATCAACAAAATTATAGTATAATATAAACATTTAATATTATTTAACATTGCACATTCATTTTAAGCCCATAATATACCAAAATGGATAAATACAAGTTGATTTATATAAAAAGGTGAATTTTTTTAAATATGATAGAGGGTCTAAAACAAAATAAAGTAAAAAACTACTTGTGTTACAGAATGGCACAGACTTTCCCGTATAAGCTTTTTATTTTCTTTGGTATCTAGCGATTGGTCGATAGCTATACAAACTTGCCACATTGCCTTGTATCACCACCCAAGACACATTTAAAAATAATGTCTTAATTTTTGGCTTACTAATAGAAAGAAGGAATTTCTTTAGAAGAAAAAATATTGCAATGCAGCCCAAAAACATGGCGGATTTTCGAAAAAAAAAACAACTCTTATTACAGGTCTCTGGTAACGAAAAGTGGATAAATCCATTTTCTAAATTTACAAAAAAAATTCTCTAACACGTGGTGTAACCAGACTCTATGTATTGTTGGTCCTTGATACCGAAAAATCGATTGACGGGAAAACGTCTGCCGGCTGTCTGTAATCAACGCAAGCAGCTAAACCGTTCAGATTTTCTCCAATATTTATGCTACTTAATCGATCTGACTGAAGTCCCGGCTTCTTGAAGTGTAAATCGATATTTTAATTTTGGCGGGAACTTTTATGAAGCCCATTGGACGTTTTGAAAATTTTCATATCCATTGTGATGAAATTTTTTTGTTGAAGAGTGTGAAGAATGGTTATGAGAATAGCTCTAATGTGTTGTGGATTAAAAAATAATTTTACGAAAATTGAAAAATACAAAATATTTACCGGCTAAACTAAAACTAAACTAAATTATTAAAGATAGAGATATTTTCCCTTAATGAAACTTTTTCCTTAAAGATAGATTTGGAAATAAGGTCCTGGACATTTTTTCGAAAATGTGAACATTTTCACGTAATGTTGCGTGAAATGTAGGCAATTTATAATTATTGTTTAAACATTTTTTCTCAAAAACGGCTCCATCGTTTTTGATGAAATTTGTTGGTGGATAGTCTAAAATAAATTAAGAAAATGGTGCAGGTCTCATGTTGGTTAAAAACCATGGTTTTTCGACAATATTTACTATATAATATTTAATATTGCTGGGAACCAGCGTGTCCATGAAACTCACGCGTGGCTCTTCTTTCGAATGTTGTATGGAAGCCCTTATCAAGGGTGAAATTCTCTGGATGATATTGTTAAGGCTAAATATACCGAAAAATACTTACCGGAAAATTCAATACATCGTCGCACTATCACAGGGAATTTACTTTACCGATAACATCTGAACCAATTGTCCAATGTTTGATCTGTAACGGTATTTGACGCCTTCTTAAAATAGAATTTACGCTTCAAAGCCCATTTTAAGTAGAATTTCCGCAATGGATCCTTTTTACAAAAAAAGTTTTCAAATTGCTCTCATAGTTTCGGGATAAAATTTTAAAAAGATGTGCGCTAATAGCGCGAGAACGACGGGCTCCCTGAATCCAACGCCGTGCCAATCATGCAAATCGAATGAGAATAGGAGCGTAGTAAAGTGAAATTTGGAAAAACACTTCACCCCACTCCGCCTGCCGCACCGGTGCCTGCTCGTTTGATTGCTCGACGCGGAGGGCGGCCGCCGGCGCGGAAGGAGGCCGGCGTTTCGGGCAGGCAAGCTAGGCAGAATAAACCAGCCGTTTTTTAAACTGGATATGAAAAAATGACCTACTGCACATGCAGATAGTATGCGCAGAATTCACCATTTTTATACATTTGGAGAAAAAATATAATTAAATATAAATAAATATAAAAATAAAATTTGTTATTAATTATGCTTTCGCCACTTTGCATCTCAGTATATTTTCTCCTACATATCAAACTAGTGATGCTGTAACAGAGGCAAACGGTCTCTTATGGTCTGCAATAGTAGTGTAACTATTCCGCGTGGTTACATCAACTCACCTGATTACCTCAATTTCCTCCACTTCAGCGTTGCCCAGGCTGCTCCCTCGACTCCCTAGAGGGAGGCATACGTGATAGGCTCTAATGCTATCACATTCAAAAAAATGGAATGATTTTAATGATCCTTTTTTTGTGATCGAGGTAAAGCCTCATGCTTTAATTGATCTTACGAAGTACCTTAAAACTAATCGTATCTTAAACGGCCGTTGTGGTCAGGGTTCATCTTTCGCCGCCGCACAGTGTCTTTTCGGGCGGTCATGACCCGGCTCGCGGGAGCGGCAATCTGTGTCCCAGCGTCTGATCAGTCACCGGCAGTGGCGCCCCATGTCCGTCGGCGCGGCGAACATGCGGCTGGCGGTGTCTGCCCGGAGGGCAGGGACCCCGGCTACATGAGCGGCGGTCGTCGGCCGACGTGCGTTGTTACGGATCGGAGAAGGTTTCCTCAGGAAATAACTTACTTCGATTCGATACAAATATTTAATAGATACTGAAAAACAGTTACAAGTTACAAGCGAGAATGACCTCGGCCACCTCGTGACGAGCAACCGCACGGCAGTGAGACAGAGACTGATCTGACTTGTTTAGACATGGCGCAGAGCTTAAATACCAGTGCGGACGTGACTTACTCCGCTGTGCTGGCATGAGCGTCATTACAATCAAAAGCTAGGGCTCGTAGGTCGGGGGGGGTAGTTTAGTCATGGTCCCTCGCGGGGTGGCTCCGTCACCGTGTCCTACGTGACCTCTGTACTTAGCAGTACAGTAGCAGTACTTTCGTTAGGGTGCCTGATTCGTCAGGGTGCTTCAAGGGGTCGGCGGTCATGAAAGGGGTGGCTTGACCATTGTTGGCTACGTGACATCTGCCTCGGGTAACACCCCCTCCCTTAGATCGTCCTCGATCAATTCGTCTCAGATGGAAATATTATCTTTTCAATTTATAATTTGTACCTCTCAGTTTATCTACTAATGCTGAACCTGCTTCGCTTATGTTCTCCAATTCGAGTGACGCAGAAGGCGTATTTAAGCCTTGCCCATGTCTAGGAAACAATTTTTGATTTTCTCCGCGGTGCTCTCAATCCACAACTTATTACATTTTGCGTTCTTCCAGCAATATTTGAATTAAAACAATTATTGTACACTTTAGTACATGGTCTGAACCAACAGTTAATCAACTTATAAACTTTAACTTATAACATGAATAATAATACAGTACACAAGGTTAAAATAGTTAAGGCTATTTGTACAATTTTCCATTGACTTTCTGACTTACTCAAGTTTCTATATTTTACTTTCTAAAGATTCTGCTTCATTAGAAATAGATGATAGATCTCTCAATTTACTCTGTAAACTATCTGGATGAATTAATGATTCTTTAATTTCCGGGATATAAACCAGTGCAAAATTATCGGAAAGCACGTGGGTGGAACTTGAAGTCCAAGATTAAATTAAGTTTTTCCTGTGTGTGTTCTGACGTTGCATACAATGTTGCAGTGGATGATAATAAAACACAGCCAGGGTCCAAAGAAAATTTTAAATACTCCCCGTTTTGACACCGTTTCATGAAACCCATTTTTGCAAGAGATCTGCATAAATTCTTGGTTTGGCGCGATTCCAATCCAAACGTTATTTTCGTACAATTGATACCATATTGTATGATTAAACCTAATTAACCCTATATGAACAAGATTATCTACAGGACCTGATAATGTTTTCATCACTAGTCTTAAGCAAGGATCTTGCAAAGAAATAGAAAACTTGGAACAGTTCTTTGCATATGTGAACATTCTTAATTTTCTTACATTCTTGAATTTCTAAATAGGATGAAGGCATAAACTATGTGATGTTAAATTCATTAAGACATAAGGAGTTTCAATTTGAATAAATTTGTTACCAATTCGTGACTGGTCAGAGATGGCAAGAAAAGAAGATGGTTCAACAGGTATTGCGTTTCCTCGAGAATCGGGATACGTATCTCAAACAAATATACCGTTGTTTCAATACAGCAATATTGATCGACTAGCTTGAAGAAATAAAAATAAATGTTTGAATATTGGTACCGCCAATTAAACTGATTTTGCCCGTAAGTTTTGGCAATTTTGTGAATGACATCTAATAAATTTTGATAAGTACAAGATCAGGATGGACTTGCCCTTGTTCCGCATGTAAGATTATAGTTTCGAGCATTCTAACAGACTCTG
Organism: Gryllus bimaculatus; assembly: GCA_017312745.1. Lineage (NCBI taxonomy): Eukaryota > Metazoa > Arthropoda > Insecta > Orthoptera > Gryllidae > Gryllus > Gryllus bimaculatus. The sequence goes on along the minus strand of BOPP01000391.1, from coordinate 189,415 downwards.
CGTACATATTTACAAGTTGACCCAAATTAATTAGAGCTTTAATTCTGTCGAGTTCTGTGTACGCTGATTTCAATGAATCATTAATTCTACGAGTGAGAAGTATAATTGTCTCATCGATAGATCTTTTAAATAAAGCGTTGTTTATAACTGTTGATTTAAAAATGTGGGTTTCATTGTGAATTAAAGCAGCTAGTTTATTATTTGTTTCAATTATTTTATCTATCTCCTGATTATAATACTCGGTGTCCTCTTGACTGAGGGGCCATATAAAGTTTTTGATATATCTCAATGAAATTGAACCACCCTCTCTTTTCGCGTGCATGATTATTATGAACAATACCATAGTTAACAGATTTAATCGATATTCTCGCCACTTTGTAAACCTGTTCACATAAAAGTCTATTAGAGGTTTTTCAGTCTGGAAGTTAGCATCTTGCAGGCTTGACACTTGATGTAATAGTAGGTATTCACTAGCGATAACTTCTTCGGTGTCATAGTAGATAACGATCTTCCATTCTTTGATGGAATAACCTGGCAGGTCCCATGTGGTCAAAATAAACATTTGGTAATACATTAAAATCCTCTACAATGTAAAGCTCCTCGCACCAGCTTAATGCGACTGCTCCAATGAGCCTATAACAGAAAATTATTCATAAACCTCTTGATCTTAGAAACATGCAAGTTACAATTTTTATCATTTTTTAAAATTTTTACATTGCAATTGCTGGATACATCAATTATTTCAAAGGGGCCTTCGAAAGTGGGTTTGAGTGATTTTCCTAATCTCTGTGACTCATTAGCTTTAACTAAACACTTTATCACCTTTAAAAAAATCACGTTCTACAGTATTTTCGTCATATCTTAACTTTGTTTTCTCTTTATTCATATTCAGAAGCTCTCGAGCTTTATTCTGAACGAATTGCAGTTGGTTCCGAAGTCTTTCGAAGTAATCTGAATACGTTCTCCCTTGGTCATTAATTAAACCCATAACCGTTCGAGAGCATGCCAAAAGTCAGCTCATGAGATGAAAAGTTGGTAGAATCATGAACGTTGAATTGTAACAAATCATGAAATAAGGTAATATTCATTCCAGTCTTCTCCGTACAAATATTTGTTCTGAGATATTCTTTTAAAGATGCATGCATCCGTTCTAAACTGCCATTTCGATTCCGGCGAAAAGGCGTGGCAGTGAAATGCTTTATATTGCATGCGGATTGAACTCATCATTTAATTCTGCATAAAAAGTGTTTCCGTTATCACTAAGTATACTCCTAGGAAGTCCGTAGTATGCGAAATGATTAGTTGTCAAACTACTAATGACAGATTGTGCTGTAGCTTCCCTGAGCGGTATTAAATTATGGATTTAGTTTAAGCAATCTGAATTGTCAAAATATAACGGCTGCCATTAATGGTTTGAAGCAAGGTCCACAATATCAATCGCGATCTTTTCATTTGCGGTTTCTGGAGTATCTGAGATTTGCATTGGGGGGCGTAAATTTTGCCTGCACACTTTCTCTTTTTGACACACTGGGCACCTTTGTACATACTCTCTTACGTATTTCGACATATATGCCAATAATGAGATAACATGATTTTTCTCAGAGTCTTCGTCATCCCCTGGTGGGCGTTGTCTTTTCCAAGATGTGATGCTTCTATAACTTGTTGTTTTTTCCTCTTCGGTTTCAGATGAACTAATTAATTTTGCTCCGAACTGAATCTCAATTAACGGGTCTTTAAACACATCTTGAATGATTTTATCCGTCTCTTTGTTAGGAAGTGGCCACAGATTATGTAATTTGATAAGTTAATGTACACTAAATTCTTCCTTCTGCTACAACTATAGACAAAGCTTGCACAAGTACATCTTCGAAATCTTCTTTAGTTACATGCGGTCCTATTGATATGGAAATTCCTTGAATGTTATCTTCCATTTCTGAGACTTGAACTGAAGTGTCGTCACCGACAGATATCTGTATTGGGAGGGCTCATCTGATGCTTCATCCACAAACTGGAAATGTTTTCTCCAACCAGGCGTCGAGTCGTCGTCATCATCACCGGGTTCCTACTCAAAGCATCCGCGTTTTCATTCAGTTTCCCTTTCTGTATCTAATTTCATACTCGTACTCTTCCAAAGCAATTCTCCATCGCATCAGTCTTGAGGAGGGTTTTTTAAGTTCATTAACCATTTGAGTGGTTGATGGTCAGTATAAATTACGAATTTTTTTCCATATAAATATGGTCTGAAGTGTTTCACAACACCACACAATAGCAAGAAGTTCTTTTTCACTTGTAGAATAATGTTTTTCCGCGTCATTCAGGGTCCTGCTAGTGAAAGAAACGGGCCGGATTCTTTTATCTTATCTTCTTGCTCTAGTATATGTCCTTATGTCCTTATCTGATGCATCTGTTGTAAGAATGATCTCTTTAGAAAAAATCTGGATATTGCAATACACAGCTAAACACAGATCTGGTTTTAATTGGTTGAAAGACTCCTCTTGTTTACTGCCGAAATTAAAGGTAACATCTTTCTTCAACAAGTCATTTAATGGCTTTGCTTTCTTGCTAAAATCTTTAATGAATCTTCTGTAGTAGCCAGCGAGTCCAAAAACTGTTTAATTTGTTTTGGATTCTTAGGCGTTGGAAAATCAGAAACTGCTTTTAATTTATCAGGATTTGTTTCACACCTTCTTCTGTAATTATATGACCTAAATAAGCTAGTTCTGGTTGAGATACTCACATTTATCAGGTTGTAATTTTAAATCTTTTCTCACGCAGCCTATCAAAAAAGCATTTCGATTCTTTTAGATGATCTTCAAAAGTTTTGAAAGTACAATGATGTCATCCAGATACACAAAGCATATTTTGCCTACTAAACCTTCTAACGCCGTGGTCCATCATTCTCTGGAATGTTGAAGGCGCGTTTTTTAGTCCAAATGGCATTCTAACGTATTCAAAATGTCCTCCGGGAGTGCTAAATGCGGTCTTTTCGAGTGATCCGGTTCCATTGCTATTTGATGAAAGCCGCTAGCTTAATCAAAGGCTGAGAAAATAGCGTGCCTTTCCTAATATGATCTAAATTTCTCTCGATAATTGGTTAATGGATAAGCATCTAATGAGTCTTCTTGTTTAATTCACGGGAAATCTACGACCACTCGCCATTTCTTTTCGCCAGATGCATCCGTTTTCTTTGGTACTACCACAATGGAGAGTTCTATGGCGAGGTGGAACGTTGGATTATTTTCTTTGAGAGCATTTCTTGAGTTTGTTTCTCAATTTCCTCTCGATGGAAAGGTGGATAACGATACTGCTTAATATTTACTGGTAGCTCGTCCGTAGTATCAATACGGTGTTTAGGTCAAATTAGTAGCGGGCAGAGGGTCGCTAGGAAGAGCAAATATATCAGGTTACTTACATATGATGTTCCACAGTGGTTCAGCTTCTTGGCTTGCAGGTCCTGAGCGCGAACATTTTCACGCAGCAACTCCAGTCTTCTATGAGATGATTCGTGCTCTCGAGCGGTGAAAACTCCTTGTCTTGTGATTTAATATTACACCTTCCTTTTCCATAAAAGGCTGCCCTAGAATACCTTCGTACCCTTGTAGCATTTCTTTTGGAATTCATGACCATTAATGTTAGATACTTGTTTGGATGTTATTGTTCGGCCAGATATACCAGAAAAAAACACTCTCTTTCCACTTTATGGCACCCGAACGCCCCGTCTTCACTGATTAAGTTTATGCTCGACCCGGTATCCATCAATAAAATTGTATCTTCACAGGGTAAATTTAAGTCGATTGTGATGGCGTCACTTTTTACAACATTCACCCGTTCGCGGTTCTCGGGCATTGCGAGGCATAGTGTTGCCCCTGCAATTCCAACACTCTATTTTCTAGGCCTGGTTTCCATGTCGCGATTCGGTCTTTGCTGATATCTATTGTGCAATTCATTGCGCGGTCGCTGTTGCCACTGCTGTTGTCTCGGCTGCCGCGGCTGCCACTGCTCTGCTGGTCGCCTGCGATCCGTTTGGCGGCCCCCCCTTGCTTCGAAAACGGTTTAAATTTTAGGGCTCGGCGATGGAGTTCTTCCGAAATTACTCTCTCTTGATCCTTTTCAAAGCCAAATCAACCGCTTCTCTTAAAGACTTTAGGTCGCATTGCTCCAATAATCAGTTTTATTCAGGTCGTAAACCACGGATAAACTGCGTTGTGCTAATCTGTCTTCATTATTTAAGATAATAGATTTTTCTTCGATAGTTTCTACTTATATCATCTAAAATTGAACGGCGCACTTCATGTTGGCATTCATTAAATTGTCTCGCATAGTCCCGCACACTCCCACGACGAATTAATGAAAGCCTTTTATTTACGGAGAGTTCATAGCTTCGGATTCTACCGAATTCTCTTCGCAGAGAGCGCGGCAAGATCATTAACGTTTTGTGAGTAATACCATCTATGGCTCTTCGGGCTTACCAACAATCTTTTGCGTCATAACAATTTGCACAAACAAGCCTTCTGGGCAATCGGTGCAGTCAAATAAGCTTTCGATATCTTGTAAAAAAGTTTCAATCGAAATATTATCTCCGGTAAAGGTGGTTACTCCGCCAGGCTTTGCTGAATATATTTCGTAAGTTTAGCTATATCTGATAGAAGGCGACTCAAATCTCTGCGAATCTACTGCAGTAGAAGGTACAGATGGATTTTGCCCAGATAATTTCATTCTATCTACTAAATATGTAACGTATTAGTTGATCTTGATCGTTGTTTGTTGAAAAGTCGGAGGCATCTGCACCATTTACGAAGAGAGTTCGGAAATTCATCGCTGGACTCGTCCGCCATGGCTGCCCTTTTAAATGTGAACATTTTACTCACAGTACGATGCGTAGAATCTGCATGTGGTGTGCTGCCCGTAGTGGATTAGGCTGCTTCCCTGCTCGTCCTCTTGTAACTTGACTGCTCCAGTATCCGTACCGCTGCCACCAGTTTTGTGTTACGGATCGGAGAAGGTTTCCTCAGAAATAACTTACTTCATTCGTATACAAATATTTAATAGATACTGAAAAACAGTTACAAATTACAAGCGCAGAATGACCTCGCCACCTCGTGACGAGCAAACCGCACGGCAGCGAGACAGAGACTGATCTGACTTGTTTAGACATGGGCGCAGAGCTTAAATACCAGTTGCGTACGTGGACTTACTCCGCGTGTGCTGGCATGAGGCGTCATTACAATCAAAAGCTAGGGCTCGTAGGTCGGGGGGGGGTAGTTTAGGCATGGTCCCTCGCGGGGTGGCTCCTCACCGTGTCCTACGTGGACCTCTGTCTATAGCAGTACTTTCGTTAGGGTGCCTCATTCGTCAGGGTGTTTCAAGGGGTCGGCGGTCATGAAAAGGGGTGGCTTGACCATTGTGGCCTACGTGACATCTGCCTCGTGTAACAGCGTCTATGCGGTGCGCCAGCGTTGGCTGGCGCCACTCTGTTGGTCCCGGCTTTGGCGGCACGATTCGCGGTCGCGTTTATCGCGCCATTACTCTGGGCTCCCGGTAGGGCACTTACAGGCATGGCTCACTGCGATTATTCAAAGTCAGCGCCCCTGAGTCGGCGTGAGATGTGGCAATGAGGCAAGGCATTTAGGCGGCGGCAGAGCATCCGAAAGTGCAGGATCAAAATGCAGAAAACAGAATGTTGAATGTGCAGCATCAGAATAGAGAATATTGAATGTGTAGTGTTAAAATTGGGAATGGACGAGCTAGCGTATTTAGTTCGCCTCGTAGCCTTCGCGGGTCACCTCGCCCTCCCCCGCTTCATTTCCCGCGATTGGCGGGCGCGCGACACGCGGTTTCGTTCGCCCTATCGCGGCGTTGTTGGCGGACGCCCGCGTCTTACCAAATTCTGCAAATCCCGAAAGTCGTCAGTTCCGAGAAAAGGGCTCGGCGGCGGTGCGTCGCTTGGAAGGGGCGGCGTCCGTACTTTCCCCTGAGCCACCGGTTGTGGTCTGGCGTGGAGTGCGTAGAAAAAAAGGACTGGATTCCACAGCGTCCCAGGCGTGAAATGATTGAATATGAAATTATAAAAAAGCTAAGAAAGGCTTATGTTAATTTCATTGTTGTAGTGAAGAAGCTAAATGGCGTTACGTCTACGTTTAAATGCTCGAAAACTGATCGCATTGACGGTTTCTATCAATTAAGGTTGGGCCCACGGGATCAAAAATACACCCGCTTTGTCTATTAAGGACGTACTATATATTCCAACGCGTTCCCTTTGGGCTAGTGCAATGCCTGGACGAAATAATGAAGAATGCTGCATCAGTCTTTTTGTGCTCAATCGATTTTTCGATATGAATATCTCACCAAACGTGATTTTGGTTACAATAGTTACAATATAAAACTTCTAATATAAAAGTTCCAAGCACATGTATTTAAAAAAAGGATAATTCCGAAAATAAATTCAAAATAGATACATCTTTTCTATAGACTAGGTTGTGTGCTAGTAATCGTAAATAAAGTACAACTCCATTGTTGTCGACATATTCTTTATACTTCGCAACAATATTAACTACTGGTGCAACAGAATGGCACAGACTTTCCCGCATTACTTTTTTATTTCCTTTGGTCTCGTCTAGCTACTCGGACTTGCCACTTACTCTTGCCAACTGCCATCTATCGCCGCACAAAGTACATTTTTTGACATTAATTAATTTTTCGGTTTCCTCATTGCAGAGCGGACACATTATTTTAAGATTATTTAAGAACAGTAAACCTTTATCAATAATTTTCTTTGAAAAGTTTTCTTTCAAATTTTCTTTGAAAAGTTTTCTTTGAAATTTTCTTTGAAAAGTTTTCTTTGAAATTTTCTTTGAAAAGTTTTCTTTCAAATTTTCTTTGAAAAGTTTTCTTTCAAATTTTCTTTGAAAATTTTTCTTCCATATTTTCTTTGAACAGTTTTCTTCCATATTTTCTTTGAAAAGTTTTCTTCCAAATTTTCTTTGAAAAGTTTTCTTCCAAATTTTCTTTGAAAAGTTTTATTCCAAATTTTCTTTGAAAAGTTTTCTTCCATATTTTCTTTGAAAAGTTTTCTTCCAAATTTTCTTTGAAAAATTTTCTTTAAAAATTTTCTTTAAAATTTTCTTTGAAAAATTTTATTTAAAAATTTTCTTTGAAAATTTTTTTAAAAAAATTTTCATTAAAAATTTTCTTTAAAAAATATTCTTTAAAAATGTTCTTTGAAAAATTTTCTTTAAACATTTTCTTTCAAATGTTCTTTGAAAAGTTTTCTTTCAAATGTTCTTTGAAAAGTTTTCTTTCAAATGTTCTTTGAAAAGTTTTCTTTCAAATTTTCTTTGAAAAGTTTTCTTTTAAATTTTTTTTGAAAAGTTTTTTTATAAATTTTCTTTGAAAAGTTTTCTTTCAAATGTTCTTTGAAAAGTTTTCTTTCAAATTTTGTTGGAAAAGTTTTCTTTCAAATGTTCTTTGAAAAGTTTTCTTATAAATTTTCTTCGAAAAGTTTTCTTTCAAATTTTCTTCGAAAAGTTTTCTTATAAATTTTGTTTGAAAAGTTTTCTTCCAAATTTTGTTTGAAAAGTTTTCTTTCAAATTTTCTTTGAAAAGTTTTCTTTCGAATTTTCTTCGATAAGTTTTTTTTAAATTTTCTCTGAAATGTTTTCTTTCAAATTTCCGAAAGTCTTCGAAAATTCAGTCTCCGAAAATTCTGTCTCCGAAAATTCTGTCTCCGAAAATTTTGTCTCCGAATATTCTGTCTCTGCAAATTCTGTCTCTGAAAATTCCGTCTTTGACAATTCTGTCCTTCATAATTCTGTCTTTGAAAAATGTTCTTTGAAAAGTATGGAGCCGTGTTTATAAAACTAGGGTTTGGGCGCTACTGTAAATTCAAAATTTGAAGAACTTTTTCCAGAACATTTCTGTGTTTTCGAAAAACATTTGAAGTCATTAAAAACACTTTAACTCACAAATAGTGTTTACAAATTGATGGAAATGTAATAATCAAAGGTGTGAGAAATCCTTCAAAAAATTTACATTTCTGTCATTTTTTAAGAAAAATACCTAAATGAACTTTACGTCATTAATGAGTTTAATTAGCCTTATTCGTTCAAAATGTTTGAAGAAAAAAATTGAGCCATTTTTGAGAAAATGTCGTTTGAGCGTTTCTGTAAATGCAGAATTTTGAGATAGTTTTCACAGAAAACGGTTGAGTTTTCGATAAAGTTTATTAGATCATTACAAAATTATTACATAATATAAAGCACATGTACTTAGTAATACAATTTTGGGAAAAATTGCCGCTAATGTAAATGTTAACGACAAAAGAAATGAATCAAAATATGACAATTTTGAATTTTTTGAAAAAACAACAACAAAGAATAGAGCAAAATAGCATTCATGTCATCATATAGAGTATATTTAGCAGTTGTCTGTCGAAAAAAGAAAGTGGAGCCATTTTTGAGAAAATCTTGTTTTGTAATATTTTTAAATTGCAAATATTGCAAGCAATATTGCGCGAAAACTTATCAAAATTTCCAAAAAAATGTGTGTTCTTAATGAAAGAACTCACTATGGAAAACTAATTTTATTTGAAGATCTCAATCATTAATTTTGGAGTTGTAGGAAAATACCGTGAAAAAATCGTACTTTTGAAATGTCGAATCATTTACTTCCTCCGGCCAAATGGAACACAACACAGGATGGTGGATCTGAGATTCTGACTCACTAACTTTGTATGGGGCATGTATAAGATGCCAACGATTTCTTCGAAAGGTTTTGTCTCCTACTTTGAATTCAGATGATCGCTAAAACATACAATTTCACCATATTTACTCAGGTCAACAATCCATACCCGATCTTTTATAAACAAAGCTGGTAATACTGTTGAACTTGCCTTGTTTCATAATTTCTAATTTGCTTGTTTTTCTTGTAATGTTTACTTTTAATTGTAATTTCTCATTTTTGACAAAATAATCCAACTTACTAGAAATCATAGGTAATGTAGATCGAATTTTTCGAGAGAACATCAATTCTACAGGACTAAAAACCATTTTCGAGTGTCACTGCGAGTAATCTTCGATTAATATCGTCGCATTTCTTGAGACTACCTTTCAGAATTTTAACCGCAATTTCGACTTGGCCATTACTTGAGCATAAATATGGTGAGCTCGTCACAACACGAAATCTATACTCTTTTGCAAATTTGTCATATTCTGGTGCCCATTATAGCTTCTCACTGTTTCAGAGATCCCAAATCTGGCAAAAATTTCTTTACATATGCAAATTATTTATCTCTTGGTCATCTTTTTCAAGGAAAAAATTTGCAAAAATTTGGAACAATAATCGGTAAATAATAAAAAAACTATGAGTCTTTTTTGAACAGATCAGAAGCAATTTTTTGCCAAGTCTCTTTGGTAATTCATCCGAGATATATTTTTCTTTGCAATTAATATGTGATTTATTTTCACACTAATTCAATCCACCAAACAGATTGTTTAACTATCAAGCGAAATTTATTCACTGCTAAGTGACCATCGTGTTATTTCTTTAAAACAATTTCTTACAAAGAATTAGGTATAATTATACTGTAAGGAATATTGCATCACCTGCCGGATTCGCTGTGCGTGGATTGCCTCATCTGCCGGCGCCCCTTCCCTTCCTCCCGAACTGGACGGTTCCGGACTATTCGCGAGTTGCAGGGAAACGCCGAGAATGTGCCGGGTGTATGGATACGAGCGCCGGGCAGGTATAAATGCGCCGCTGCCGGCGGCCGCGAGTCAGTCAGTAGCAGTCAGTCAGTAAGAAGTCAGTCAGTAGCAGTCAGTCAGTAAGAAGTCAGTCAGTAGCAGCCAGTCAGTAAGAAGTCAGTCAGTAGCAGCCAGTCAGTAAGAAGTTAGTCAAAGTTAGTGTAAGTTAGTGTGTCAGAGTAAGTCAGTGTATGTAATCAGTGAATAAGCAGTCAGTGTGTCCGAAGTGGAAGCTGTGCTGTAAAGTATGCATTGCGGTGAACAGCAGTCAGCAGTCTGTAGTCTGCAGTGGAAGCTGAGGTGTGAAATGTGCATCGCGGTAAACAGCAGTGCAGTGAACCCTGGTGTGCGCAGGGAATTGTGGTCTGCTGTTTCAATAATACCAGTGAGTTTTAATTCACCATGAAAAAGTTACAATACGGATATTGTACAATGAGTATTCAGCTAAATTAATATTATCCTTAAATGGGAAGTACGGACTAACTTATTCGGTAGTTTGTTTACATTTGGTCATTCACACCAACATAACTCCTTTAATTTTTAACAAATGTCATCTATCCCTTGTTCTATTCTAATCTTTTGTAACGTACAATTAGTTGCAGAGATATTATCGACGATAAAGTGTATATATTTAGTCGCTTCTAGATTAAACTCGTTATTCCCTTCATAATTAGGAATTGTGTTTTACAATAAAGCATCTGCCATCACCATAATTATTTTCCCGGTACAGTATAATTAAATTGCATAAGGCGCAGTCTTATTTGTTGCAATTTTGGTGTTTAATTTTCCAATGGCTTAGTCTGAAGTATTTGAAGTATAGGGGTTTTCGACTTGCTTTGGTTCCTAGAATTTTCATTATGACTAACCTTCGGTCATGTCAACATCGAAAATGTACATGAAACGAGGCTTTGGCGTTATATTCTAATATACGCAATTCGCGAAATCTTTCATCAAGAACTTCTCTTTCATAACCTTGATTTTAATCCAATGTGTTGAACATTGAAATAATTATCATATAGACAAATTATTTTGATAACTTGACCTTAAAACATGCTGAAATATGAGAAGATTTACGTCGTATTTTGTAAAAGGCAGGTATAATAAGAAAAATATTTTATGAAGTTAATACTTAAATACTTTATCAAAGAAAAAAAACAAGAACTATGGTTTAACAAAATCTCTATTGGTATAAAAGTTTAAATATATAATTACGAAAAACATGTCTTACCTGAAACAAAATTGTGTCTTTTGACTTAGATAAGACATGTTGTTACAGTTAGGTCTGTGTATACAGTAATACAATGTTATGCCAAAGCAGAGACTTGTTATACTTTTTGACAAACAAACATTATCGTATTAATGTTACATGTATAATAATGCATTTTGTAATAACATTAATAATAGTAAAAACATTATATTATACTTAATTATACATGCAACATTATTACTATGTAATAGTATTGCATAATGCGATGTATAATATAATATATGTTTATATAGTACCTAATAACTGTGCCACATTTAAAATACTAAATATATTTTCATTAGAGTGTGAAAGTATTAATGAATGCAATCAGTAACTGTATTTTCAGAGCAATATAAATCTACATAAGATATGTTGAAAATGATTTGCTAGAACAAAGTGTCTTGTCATACATTGTTTAAAATAATTCTCGTTGACAAAAAATATTATTAGTATTATTTTTAACTATTGATATTATTACTAGTAATCAGGCTGACAAATAATCATACCTCTTAATAATTTACATTATTTTTTTTCATTGCAAACAATATAATTACCTCCGATTTTCCAAACAAAATTAATTTCTCTCAGAATTCTGTACAAAGGAAACATAAGAAACATGAAAACAGTATGTATTATTATTGCCTCAGTCATTCTCCCAAATTTACTTTCCTGGAATAAATTTTCCTGTAAAGAAAGTTTCAAATTATAAAATATTCTTTGTTAACTATACACTCATATGTTGTATGTTACATCGTGAGGTTTTTGAAAGAAGTTTCTTGTAATTGCTTCCTTCTCAAAATAATCTATTCTGATCTGATTCAGAGACGCACGATTTAATTGTTGGTGGTATCTGGAACTTTTTAATACAATTTTGTGAACAAATTGCCGCTAATGTAAATATTAACGACATAAGAGATGAGTCAAAATATCCACTGTACATCAATGCCAAGCTTATTGTAAATAATACAACGTTAGATATGAAACTTAAGGTGTCGATTCGTTAAGATATTCAATACGTAAACATCGTTTGAGCAACATTCCCATGTACTGAAGGGAAGTCTAAACCTTCTGAATTGTTTTTAATGGTAAAAAATGGTATTTATTACTGAAAGGTGAAAAATGTTAGTTTTATTATTTTTTGACTCGAAATTGGTTTTTTTGAGATACATAAGAACAGAAAATAATCTAATACTTATTAGTATACTGTGACGTCCCTCACGTGTAAATGCTAGTTTCAAGCGTAATTCACACAGGAGATTTTTAACGTTGAGAGTACTGAGTGGTCGGGAGGAAGAGTGAGGGGGAAATGATTACAAGTAAGTTCGTTGCAATATTGATTTAATGCTTATGCCCTAACCGTCACCATTTTGCATAATTTAAAGAGTAAGTGAAAGGGAAGAGAGAGAGGGTAGAGAGAGGAAGAAGGGAAGTCGAAAGGCGCTTTGATGGCGTTGCGCCTCCTTGGTTTTTGGTCTCACTCGATGGTCGGCTGCATGAAGGCTTGCGGTGATCATTGGCGATGTCGGGTCAGAACTCCCCGTGGCACTTCGCGCGTCTCATATACATATGCTTCTGGTGTTTTTGGAAGTACTCAAGGCCCTGTCCTGAAATGTCAAGATGTTTTCCAAAGAGCTGTCTTTCCCAATGCGGCGAGTTTTCCCGCTCAGTTGCTTGGGCTCGAGCCATGTAGTGAAAATTTATACCTTTAAAATATCTTGAAAATTTAAATATAAATATTTTTTTCTTTAATTTTTTAGTATGGTTCGTTACAATACAAATAATTTTTCAATTTTAGCACCCCAGCACACTGTTGACTTGCCCCATCAAAACCCTCTTTGTTCCTCATAACAAATCCAGGAAAGTTAAGTAATATTGCTAAGAATAGGTTTGTACTTGCCCGATCCAGATTTTTCGGGAAACTTTACTTGGCTTGCTTAAGAGTAAAAACCTTTTCTAACAATTTTGTGACTATCACGGAAAGCGAAAAGCTGTCAAAGAGGATTGAATAGTTAATATTTTTTTTTTTTGTTATTTCAGGTCGCATCAACTACTAGGTCATTAGCGACCACTATTGCTTGTAACGGTATGGTAACCGTGGGTTGACACGATAATGATGATGATGATAGGGGGTGAAAGGACGAAACACAATACAATCATGCCAGAGGCGGAACTCGAACATGCGATCCTTCCGTCCGAGTTCGCTTCGGCACTACTGCCTTAGCGATCTCGGCCACCGGATCGCCATTTCAAATGTTTTTAAGGAATTGTGAATTGTTCGGAGATCATATCTCTATAACACTGAATTGAAACTTTATTGAACACTTTATTGAAATACTAAATTGAAACCCTGAATTGAACACTTTATTGAAAATTTATTTCCAACATCAATTGCATTTTTTTTGTTTGCTATTCTGTAAGTACGAAGGTATATTTATATTTTTTAAACAAATGAACACGTTTTGTTAACAACTTCGCTTCTTAATGGAAAGAATGGGGAAATGGATAGGGAAAGGGTGGAGATTAGCATGCGAGAGTTCTCGTTTATATTGGGTACCTTAGTCTTGACGGACTTCGCTGCCACGGCCTCCTTAATAGTGTTGTATATATCGTTCACTTCTGATTTCTGTGTCGTGAATGATATTATCCGCTTAAGTTTTCTTGAGCTCTCGCTTCGCTAGTTGCGAGAGGAGTGGGGAGTTGGGTTATTTTGACGAAAGGGATTTAGCATCTAATTTGTTTTTCCTTTTTCGATGCGAAATAGTTTCTATTACGCGGGAGCGAACATTCTGGTTATCAGATTTTGTGTAAAACGTTCTTTGCTATCATTTATTTTTAATTCAAATAATGTTGGCAATGGAGTGGGGGTAGCTATTCCGGGGCTCAACAGAACGTGCGCGTATAATAGATGCACAGAACATTTAAACACTACTTTTAGAACATCATTTAATTTAGTGAACTATTCGTATTTTTTACGCTAGAAATGTAAAATTATAACCAACGCAATTTTACAACCAATGCATTTTGCCAAGTAAATAAATAGATATTGAAAAATGTAACTCGCCTATTAACTCCCCTCACCCAACTTATCAGGATGGTACACTTCTGGACACAATTAAAAAAAAAGTGCAGCAATTCTTGCTTCGGCCTTTCTACATTCTTTCGGCGCCACGTGAATTCAAAGAGGTAGTTCTGCATTTGGTCCTTGCCTGTCGGTGGGGAGCAATGTGCTTGATGTAGGGGGTAGCTATTCTTCCGGTCAGCCCCGCAATGAAATCGCAAAATCGCATCGCAAAATTACACCAACTTCAGTAAACAATCCGAGAAGTGCAATATAACTAACACTTCACCAGACACCATGCAAGAAGCAGTTTAAAGAAATGTAAAATCATATTAGTCACAGATATTTTATTAATTTATTGTTTTATATCTACTCCTAGTGGTAGGAGACTATTTTCAGCTTTAAAATCGTCTTCAATGTTGTAAATCTAAAATCAGTGAAACATCCTTATCGGCGGTGAGATTGTGATTAGCAATAAAAGCGTCATAAAATCAGTATTATACTGTCAACTGATAAGTAATTGTGAAGAGCTCTATGTTACTCAAAATAATATAAACAATTCCTATCTGGTAATCGATAACATTCCTGCGCACCGATTGAAAGAGAATCGTAATCAAGTAAAAGGGACAGTAATCGAGAAAACCTAGGGTCAGGTGCACCGTGAATCCGGGATCAGCCGAATTAAAATATGTTCAATTACCGTACATACTTAAATTCAAAATTTACTGATATTAGTAAAAATATACAAAATGCTATATGGCAATGCAAATAATCTCGTTCTAAGTGCGAAAATTTAAGATTGTGTTACATTTTATAAACATCTTACCTCGAATAAATATGCTACTTCCCATGTACGTCGGAATTTTATGTGTAATCTTAACACGCTTTCCTGGCATTGTTTCAAATGTCTGGTTTAAATATTCAAAAACAGATAATGCGATGAGATATCACACTACAATGCCAAACTCAATAAAAAAGTGTCAATATGCTTCCACACGTTCAAGAGTGTAGTTTCGAACATGTTGGTAGCAAATAAAACCAACGAGCTACATAGAGCGGCTGAAGCGCCTCCATAATTAGGGCCAATTGAAGCCTTTTTTTCACAAACCAGCGCCCTCTGGGAAACAAAGTATTGTAACATTACGCAGAGTTTAGTATACTAAACTGTGCATTAAGTTTGGCGCACTGCCACCTAGGCACTAGTATAAGGCAAATGACGTCTTTTCTTTTCTCTTTCACGAATCTTCCCTTTCACTACTATGTACAACTTACTCGGTACTATTGATGTTCGGCCCTAAGCCGCCATCCTGATTGAGGTATTTCTGGGTTCAATCGCTTAAGGCGTAAGCCGGAATGGTCCCTAGATTTGTTCGCCCAGACGTAAATGTACAGCTTGTCCTCCACTCTTAAAATGTCACTACTCTAAATGTCATTATTATTATTATTATTATTATTATTATTATTATTATTATTATTATTATTATTATTAAGGCATGTCGACTGACTCTGCAACGTCACGGTGCTAGTCATCGCGGCAAACGAATCTTTCGCCGGCTGCCCACTGTCAGTTAACATTGACATACCTTCTTTGCCCCTTTTTTTTAAATTTATTTTTCAGCCTGTTCGGCATAATATGCCTTTCAGGGGTTTTAATTTACAATTTATTATTACACATAATGTTTGGCTTTATCGCTAACAGATTGAGGAGGAACAACACGGCTCCTCGTAAACACAAAGTCTGCAAGGCAGTAATTCAAAAAATTTATTTAATTTTTTTAAATTATGTATTTATTTGATTTTTTTAGCAGCGAATTGATTAATGGAGGGGATGAAATTATTTTATATTAAGGTGGTTTAAGAGAGTCTTTGGGGTATCGAGAGATAATGCGGGTTGGGATGGAAGATTTTTGCTTAGATCAATATTTGTGCACTTGTACACGACGGAAGAAGGGTGAAAAATCTGTTATCATCTGTTGATATATTCGTTAATGGAAGGAATGTTTAGCTTTGTGAATTTGCATATTGGAATAAACCACGGCCCTCTTAGTAATTGTTTTGAATGATTTGTAGTTTTTTTAGATTGTGTTTTGCTATTTGTTCCAAATTTGACAGGCGTTTGTTAATGAGAGCGTATTATCGTTTTAAAGATTGATAATGCGCTTAAACAAGAGTTATAGAGAAGCTTGTTATATGCTGCAATTGCATTGCGATGGTAATTCTTTTATTATTTTATTATTTATAGTCTGGCATGCTGATTCTCGGTTTTAAAGCATTGTTATTTGATATGTCTCAGACGGGGCTATAAATTTAGTTTTTGTTGGACGGATATCGCGATATTGACAGTTTGCTTCCACTTCTAATTGGAAATCAAAGTCGGTACCGGGTTAGTTGTAAATATTTTCTCAAAATTTTCCGCTAAAGTTTCAGCTTTTTCGAAATCCGTCGTTGCTAGTTCTGAGTTAGAGGATAATCGAGGGATGAAAGATCTTTCCTTTGTAATCATTTTAATTGTATTACACATTGTCCTGGAGTTTGGAGGGATGCTGCCTAAAAGGTTTTGGAAATGTGCACACCTCACTTTATGTAATTGTTGTTTAATTTTTACAGATATGCTGTTTAATTTTTGTTTTACTATTTTATTGCGTGAATATTGCCACATTCTACGAAGCTTTTGTTTTTCTTTAATTAAATTTAGTAGTGGTTTAGGAAGCGGAGTATAATTTTTGGTGAAATTCCTAACTTTAGTAGATGACCTTTTGATAGCATTTTTAATAATGTTATCGAGAGAGTTGATACAACTGTCTATTTCAGATGATGTTTTAAGATTCTTAGTATACTGACATTCGTTTATTAGAATGTTTCTATACATGTCCCAATTTACTTTTCCCTCGATAATTTTTTCGTTTTGATGAGTCTGAAGTTCAGCTTTGAACGAAATTATTACTGGATTGTGGTCTGAGTCTACTTCTGGTTTTACATTTTGGTAAATCGGAATGTTTAAATTTTGTGTAATAACTATATCTAGAATATCAGGAACTACATTTGGGTTATATGGGTAGTAAGTGGGCTCTGGAGGAGCTAGTATATTTAGATTTCTTTGCAATGCGAATTTATGAAGAAGTTTCCCATTATATGAAGTAGTATTACAGTTCCAAATTTGGTTTTTACAATTCAGGTCTCCTGATAATATTATTTGTGATCTACCATCAAACAATGCTTTCACGGAACTTGACGGAAACTTTTTGTTGGGAGGTTTATATGCTGCAATCAAAGTTATGTTAGAAGAGATCAGTTCGATTTTGATAATAATTGTTTCTACTTAATTTGAGGATGGGGATTATATCAGTGTATGTTTAATTTTTCTATTAATGAGAATTGCTACCCCACCTGATGATATTTGAGAAATTCGATCATTGCGGTATGATAAATATTTTGGGATCGAAAATTTTTCTACCAGCTTTAAATGTGATTCTGAAATAGATGCAACATCTATGTCGTGGACTTGTAGAAAGTATCTTAGTTCACTCTCTTGGCGCTTTACGACATTGGCATTCCAGTTGAGAATTTTGAAGCTTTCTGTTTTATTTTGTGCCATTGATATGTACAGAAATAAGCCTTTGAACCATTTGTTGTAACTGAGGAATGATTGCAGAAAGAATATTATTTATAATTGTTTGGATTAGGATTTCCTTTATTATTTTTACATTTTGGAGAACTGGAGGAGAAGTCCTGTTGTCTGGCCTAGGCGGCTGACTAGTGCGATAAACAAAAGATGTGCAAGGTCGTTGAATTAAGCGGTGGAGGAGGAAACTCTTGAGAGGCATAGTGATAAGGTTGCGTGTTCTGATTCAATTGGTGGTCGGAGAACTGCATATTCGTCAGTTTGTGTGATGAAAATTTATGATTAGCCGGATTCAAATTATATTTTTAAACTGCTTCTTTGTAAGTTTTACAGCCTTTGTAGTTATCCGTGTGCTCCCCGCTGCAGTTAACACACTTTGGTACATTATTATGTTTAGATTTATCACATTGCGAGTAATGATGGCTTTCTAAGCATCTCACACATCTAGGTCGCCTTCCGCAATTTGCCTGTGAATGACCAAAAATCTGACAATTTTTGCACATGATTGGAGTTTTAGACTTTATGCGAATTTGAACTCTGACAATGCTATATATAAACTGATTTATTCTTACAATTGCTTTGTTATTTTCATTATCAGTTAGATCGACCGCAATGGTAGTTAACGGTTTACATTCTCTTCCGAACAGTCTAACAACTTTTAAAACTTCAAAGTTTTTCGAAAGTTCGTTAAATATTTCCTCTTTTGAATAGGTAATTGGAAGATCTTTTATGACAACTGAAAAAGTTTTTTGGGTAGGATCCCTATATGTGTGATGCTCGATTTTCTCTTTTTCACAGAATTTTCGATATTCTCTATAGTCCTCTATTGAGTTGAATTTAATTTTTATAGTGTCTTTTTCTAATTTAGTAGAAAAATTGTAGTGTGCAATAGCTTTTAGTTCACTGATAAATAGGGGATAGTCGAGTACTTTATGGACATAAAAGGGGGGTATTTAATGATGGATTCTTCACTTTCTTCCCTTTCGTTTGGCGAATTTTCTTCGGTCATATTTTAAAAACCTTGGTACCTATTTTTGACGGGCACGTTAAACAACATTCTTTTAGACATTGTTTTCATCTGGCAGATCTCGTGCATGCGTTTTAGACTTTTACTGGTTTCATTAAAACCACTGGTTGACTGTTGACTAACTGATTGCTGCGGGGCAACACCATACCTGTTAAAATAAGCATCTTTAGTGCTTACTGACTGAATGTTGGTCAGAGTCCCTTCCGCCTCTCCATCCAGCTGCAGAGCGGGCGGTTGTGATGTGTTGAATTGTTGCAAAGGTTGAATATTTTCCATTTTTGGTGGAAATGGAAGCACATTTCCATTCATTCCTGTGAACTGATCTGGCGTGTCACCATTTAGAACGTGGGCTGCTGACACCAATTTACCCCCAAAAGCGGGGGCACTTGTTGCGAACATACAGCTTTCGCTGCACCACTAAACTTTCACTGAGTAACACAATATTTCGTTATGAGCAATAAACAATTCTATTGCACTTAAAAAAACCACCACTGTTAGAAAAATGGGGAGCCGCTGGTAGCGGCGCCCGTTTTTGCTTGCACTAAACACGAGTTTGAGCGTAACACCGTAGCACAGCGATAAGCGGAGCGATGCGATGCTTACTCCACGACGTCTAGAGCGAGACTGTCTTTGCCCCTTAATAACGATATTTGACAGAAAGGAACTTCCGAAACATTTTATTGTATTTCATTCAATTAACAGGTTATTTGAGCTAAAAGAGATAAACCATTTTCAATTTAAAGTATTTACCATGTTTAAAATTATTGTTCTTCTCAGAGTCATACCAAGTAAGGCAACTAAATGATTCTGCATGCATACCACCATTTTGCATGTTAGGAAAATTAATTTCTTGGTTATCTTGATTCAACCAGTTATTTCTTAAGTACTTCAAGAGGCACATACTGTCAAAAAAAGAATTAATTTTATGAGGAATCTCCATGGTCGATCATAAGCTATTTCTTGTTTAGGAGGATCGGAAAACAATGACACTGCTTTTCGGTTCACAGGATTGTCAGAAATCACGGCAATCACATTAAAACCAATCTTTCCAAGCCCTACAATTATGGTCTTGGTATAATGGTTTAGCAACTCACCTGTCAATTTTCTGACCGGAAATATATTAAGTACATCTTTATATTATGAAATCATACTAGTTACCACGAAGTCACATGTTTGTAGGAGATGCTATATGGTAGTAGATGCCGTGTAGCAAGTGCGTCTACATACATATATCAGAGCGCGATTCAGGGGATTGTTTTCTTTTTGAGGTGAATGAAAGGCAATGTACAGATATAAATTAGTTGAAGTTTAATTTTATTGTATACAAGAGAAGTAAATGAGTAAATAGTAAGTCGAAGGACCAACGACAATTTGTACAGTTTATGTTTGTTCTTTCTTCTTTCTTGAGGTTCAAATTCACTCTAATCATAGTTTGTTGTGCTGCCACCATGAACCCGAATCAGACGGTTGAGTGTGTGTTGGCCCGGGGAGAGTGGCACCACGCGGCATTTTTAGTATTTGAATTTGGTTTTCACGAAACCGCAGGGTGGCACGCCGGTTGGTGAAAGCGGGGAGGCGGAGCGCGTTCGTGTCCGCAGACAGATGTGTTTGTCGGCAAGATGATTAGTAATGAATTGAAGGAGTTTCAGAGATGTTTGTAATCATCTGGCAAGTATTGGCGATGGGGGCGTGAACGGGCCGACGGCCAGCCCGCGCGTTGGGGAGAAGGCTGCGCTTACTAATGGCACCTCTCAGACTGCCGGGGCTCCGGCGGTCGGTGCCCACGGAGAGGCTCTACGCGTTTCCTAGAAGCCTTCAATTGATTTATTTCGTTCGGTGCACTTCGTACTTCTTCGGCGGTGGTTGCCAGAGCAGCGAGAAATGCTACTGCAAAGACACATTCTGCATGAATTACTTTATTGCCTATGAATTATTTCAATGCGCAGATGCACTCTGGCCATAGTGAGAGAAGTTTCTGAGGGTGGCAAAGCGATCACAAGATTGAACAATACTGTTGATGTATCGTCTTCTTTATTAATGTCAGTTCCAACTGTACTTTATTTGTTGACATGGCGACCACTAGTTCCGCGAGAATATATATATATATATATATATATATATATATATATATATATATATATATATATATATTCTAGCTCAATGAAGAAAAATGAAAATGATGCCAAAATGATGCTGTAAACAAATTTTACTACAGCATGTATGCCAACACATTGGGAGTTTCATTGACAGTTGAATCCGCTGAACTGGACCTTTACTAAACTTAAAGTGCAACAAAAAGTACCTAAACCAAAGTTGTTAGAATGGTGGGTGATTTTCGTGGAGCTGGTATGATCTACTTTCTCTGGGACAATTTGAGCCTGAAAACTGGTATAAAGGCTTATGGTCAATTTCTAGGATTACTTCGTCCACTAATTTGAGGCCAAGCACGGCAAATAAAATCATGTGAACCGATCACACTGCGGTTCGAGAATTTTCTAAGTCCGAATTAGCAAATAATCCAAATGGCTGTGCGCAGAGGTGCGAGCGCAGTAAGTGATAAGAAAAAACACGTCTGAGGACTCCGCAAATATTCTCTCCCTTCTCTCTATTTTCTCTTTGTGTGCGCGCTCACAAAAGCCCCTGTTTCCCCCTCCCAGAATCACAGAAGTTCCAAAAGTACTCCAAAATTGCCAAATGTGGTAGGCTACAGTTAAATGAGCAGTGAAAATCTCTTGCCCAATTGCTGAAGGCGTTCGTACAACGAAATCCGAGTGGGAAATTTCCAGTATCTTCTATCTCTCATTTCTCTTCCTTTCACTGTGTTTCCGAAAAACACGTGTGGGTCTAGCAGCGTCTCAGAAGTAGCCCCGGCGAACACAATTCCTTTTAATTGCTACTGAGCGGCGCCGCTCGGTGAGGCTTGAAGGGGGTCACTGTGTCACTTTCTGAAAGGACCCTTTTCGAAAGATAATCAAAACGAGCAGTGGCCGATCCCGAGGACGGTTTGGGTGGCCGGTGGTTCTCCTACACGTTAAGTGCGTCGCAGCTCCGCGTAGCGATTTGGAAGGAGGGAAGTGGCGTGCGCGTTGAAGAATCTTGGCGTCGGTGAGGCGCGCGAGCGCTTTGTGGCAGGCTACTACAAGAAAACTACCGAAATGATTATTGTTTAAATGTAACGATAAAGCCAAAATACACAGTTGATAAATTAAGAAAAAAATCCTGTAACACGTGGTGTAGCTAGAATACCTGTTTTGTGAGTCCTTGGTTCAAAAAAAATAATTGACGGCAAAACGCACGTCTGTGAACATTACTAGTGCCTAAACGATGTAAAGGATTTTTTTCCCAAATTGAAGAAAATAAAAATAAAAAAATACCGGAAAGACTGTGGCATCCTGAGGCACCACTAGTTATTTTTTCGTATACTCACGTATATACGGAGTAGTATAAATATTATGAAGTTATATAATGCTGCGGAAAATGGATTCTGAGGTTTTAACGGAAATACGTTTTAGGGTCCTCAGATATCGATAAAGTTGTTTTCTTTAAAAACGTCTATCTGTCCGGCAGTCCGGCTATGAACATCACTAGCGACTAAACCATACAAAGGGTTTTTTTTAAATTGATAAATGCTTGTCTATTGGCTGGATTAGAAACTTTGAGTTTTTGAATAACTTCCTTTCAAATTTGGAGATGATTTACATGACGGTACTGAACTCTGGGTCATTTTCAAATTTTTTTCTAAAACGGCTTCACATTTTTACTTTTAATTTCTTGTAAAAACAGAGTAAAACGCACTTATAAAGGTGGCATACATTTTCACGGGTAAGTCTGAATTTTCGAAAATTGCAAATGTTTGCAATATTTTCCGGCTACTTCCTAAAACTACAAAACTGAAGATAGAAATTTTTCCTTTAAATTAAATCTGTTGCTCATAATTATCTCTTTCATGAAGGTCATGAACACTTTTTTAAAAAAATTCAGTAGTTTCTGCGCAATATTGGGTGGAATATGCGCAATTTAAAAAAATATAAAAATAACGGCTACAATTTTTTCTTTAAACTGTTGGTAGATTTATGTTAAATGTACTCTATGAGATAATATAGACGCGATTCTGCTCTATTTTTGTTTTTTGAAATATTTTTACTCGTCTCTCACGTCGTTACTATTTACGTTAGTGACAATTTGTTCACGTTAGTGAATTTAAAAGTATATGTGCTCTAAATATTGTCAGATAAAGTTTCTTAAAAACGCAACAGTTTTCTGTGGAAATAAGCTCAAAATTTCGCCTTTTAAGAAACACGCAAACGCAATTTTCTCAAAAATTGCTCCATAATTTTTCTTCAAACTTTTCCAACAGATAGGGCTAATTGTACTGTTTAATAAGACAAGAGAGGCCGGATTTTTATGTAACTACATTTTTTGTTATTCTTCTTACAGTTCTGAAAATTGTGATTTTAGAGAATCATTGCCGTAATAACACAATATCCAACTTTTTCGTTACATATTTTTACATATTTAGTACTATATTACATATTTTACATATTTTTCGATTTTCACAAAATATTTTTTATGGTATCAATTTTCTTTAATTTTATTTCGTATTTTTAAGAAGCGTATTTTCGAAAAAAAAAGTTTCCACGTTATTACTGCTTGGTGTCTACTCGATTTACGTTACGTAAAGACGCGATCGGATATTCTCATAATCCAGCGTGCCTGCTTCAAGTATTTAGATGGCGGGGAATGTGCGTAGGCGACTGAGATCATTTGCACCTCTAGATGTGAAAAGTATCACTGATGCCTTTTTTTATGATCTTTAACATGGATTTCTGAGAAACTTTGGTTATGACATGTAACACTTCGATGAGAGTGTTACACGCTACAGTAATTATTTGCTGGTCATAAATTGCGATAGCTTATACGATTGCTTCTAATGTGAAGTCTGGATGCTAAATTACCGTTCTATATAGCAATAGATGAAGCTTTTACTACTGACGGGAAGCTTGTATAAGACAAAGTGTGTATGAACTTGTGTTCTCCAAATTAGTTTTAAAACGTTTGTATTCTTTTAAAAATTGGTTTAGGAAATATTTTATAAATGTAATTTCGTATTCTAAAAATTTGATTTATAGTTAGTGTATTTTAATATTACATATTTTGTCAGATTTAACATATTTATTACATATTCTTACTATTTTCATTACATATGTATATATTTCAACGTTTCATTGTACCTATTTTTCCGGTCTCTAAATATGACAAAGGTCATTTTACTGTATCCTTTGGTTCTTTGAAATATTACCATATGTCATTTTTTTAAATATCCCTGACGCATTTAATATGCATATTTTCGGCGGTTTTTAAACACTATTGATTCATTCCGAGTGAATAACACACTCATAAAACCACTTTTTTAACGTCTTGAAATTTCTTTATGGGATTTAGGGTAAAAGGAGGTGACACGTATTTTTTTTATTTTCTTCTAATCCCGCCCGTTTCAGAAATAATACCAATTATGTTTTCAAAAAAGCATGCGCACTCTAATGTTTTAATTTTTTGTACAAACACAGTTCCCTTCGGAAAAATAAATTTACACTTAAATTTAACTTAAAAACACGTACTTTGTTATGAAGTGAAAATAAATTTTATATTTAAATATTTAAAATGTATTTCAATTTTTAAAATGCAAGTGTATAGATCAGGTCGACACATACATTAATTGTAAAAAATATACTTCTACACTAATGTGTAGAGTGCCAAGTTTTAAAGTGGGACACACATAAATTAGATTTTTCAAAATAGTTTGTTCACCAGACCTGCTTACCACCGGACTCGCTGCCGAACTAAGGGGCATTAATGAGACGACGCGTCTTCACGTCCAACTTTCTTCAACCGTGAGACGTTATGACATTAACCGCAGAAACACAAATACCGTCTCAAATTGAAGTCTTCTGACGAAATGCGACTATTAAGTTTATTTATAAACAACTGCCACTGCTAGGGTCTGCTTTAAATAGCGTATCGTTCTTTCTCAGATATTTTGAGTCACTTATCTAAACAAAGAAAAACATGTGCTGTGAAGTTAATAAGCATAGATAGTCTTAAATGACTTCTATGTAAATCTATAATTGCAGAATAAGTGTACGTTTAAGTTGTTACAACCAGCATTGTTGAGAAGTTTGATTGCCGTCAAAAGAGTGTATTGCAAAAACTGGTTGTCAAAATTCAAAGTAAAGTTTTTTTAAATAATGTAAGAATCGACCATACTCGTTTATCCTGCAAATATTTTGGACAGTGACAATTATGAATAAACGTGCACCGCTGGCCCTGGTTACCCAAACGTATCACCTGATAAGAGTAATAAAGAAAAGGACCGAGTAAGTTAGTCTTCTGTTTCTTTTGTTGTAATCCCCCATCGTTTGCCGTCTTTTGCTGTCGTCAAAAGGCAAAAATAAAATTTGACGCTTTGAGTTTTCGTAGTGATCTACTGTAATTTTCAAGTTGCCCAGTGTGATTTGTTTTAGAAAATTATTCCTTCGTACTTGAAGATGTTATTCAGAGACTGATGTGAATGAATGTCTTAGCTACTGTGCATCCTCTTGGGCTATATTTCAGAGAAAGGAAAGAATTTAAAAATAATAATACAATTACTTTTCTGGATGTATGAAACACAACACGAACACTTTCAGTGAAAACACATAACCCTTACCAAGTAAAATTATGACAGTATTATTACAAACAGACGTATTTTGGGACCGGATTAGTGCCTGGTATTACAAACCAATGCATTTACGCTTCACCAAAGATGCCTTTAATGTAAGTGCTGAATGCTTTCTATGCTTCGTAACGTCTTTTGGCAAGGGACCATGCGACGTAGGAAGGGGGGCATTTATAATATTCTCGATGAAAGCTATCTTTCACTTCTGACAGGAACCTATTAATTTACCCAGGAAGTTATTTAATTGGACTGATAATAATGTTAATAACATTACCTTTATAATTTTAGCAACGCTGAACAATACTTAAAAAGAGGACTATGACAACAATAGGCAGTTTTAGCGCCACACGTAAAGTAGCGCGTTATGCACTAACGGTCACGTGCTGGACCTTGAAGTCATAACGTCTTACTTTAGGCCTAAGGTACGACCTTATACCCTCATAAATAGTGCACGCCAGTAAGAGTCTCTACGGTTACCTTACAAGCGGCAAAATTGCCGCCTAACAACTGGAAAAGTTGAATTTTTCCAACTCTGGTAAATCGATTCTCGTATGTGAGGCAGTTACAATTATTCCTTGCCAACACCACAACGCTGGCAAGAATTAACGGGATATGTTGGAGAGGTGATAGGTAAGGAATTCTCGAAAAAGAAGTTTAAATCATATCTTCGCGATAGGTTATGTCTTACGCTCATAACGAACGCTGTTTTAAGGTATTTCCTATATTTTCAAGAAAAGCAGACTGCATACTCATCACGGAGGGCCACAATATTTAAAACTCCATGCACAATGTATATTTGTTGTTCTGTTGACTCAACGTGTTTTAAATGTCTCACCACTAGCTTACACTCTTTGATATATTACGCAATTTCTCTGTTCAACGCTTGAAATGCTTCCTGTGTTATAATGCATAACGTAATGTTGCAACTCTTCTGAAAGTTGACTGACTTCAGACGTCTTGTTAAAACTCTTCTGAAAGTTGTTCATTACGACCGTATAAAGGCGTTAGTCACGTGATTAATAGAGTTTAAGGATATCTCCTTACGCCTGGCGCTAAAACTCCCTAATGATATAATAAACAATCAGTAGATGACATAAAGGAAATACATAATTTTATTTCTTTATGAAAAGGTGAGTTAACGATATTCTCTGTAAAGTGAAGTAAAAGAAACATCAATTTAATTAACTGTATCACATATCCATGTATTAATATTTCGCACATTTAATAGTAAATTGAATCCGTTCGACACTTTTTCATTTTAATTTAATCGACTATGAAGGTCATTTTATGTATATGGCACGTAGTAAGATGTGAAGGGAAATTTCACTGTATTGCTCTGTGAAAGTATTGATGGTAATCGTCTACTGCTGGTTGGCACGTGCTTGTGGGTAATGCTTAACAGACATTGGAGAACTAAAAAAAATTAAAATTGGTCAAGAAATTAATGAATTCAATACAAACATCAAAAGAACGAGCAACTGTTATTCTTTAATATTGCAAATATTACATTTCTGTCAAATTACAACACTTAGTAAAATTTTTTAAACTTTAGCAATGCTAGAATTTTTTCAAAAATTTTAAAATTTATATAATCTCGAAAATATTTGAGAAAAAATGAAAAACAGGTGTTTCATATTTTTGCTAATCTCTTCACAAAAAAAAGTTTTAAAATCTGGGACATCAAGGTTAAATTTTCCTTGAATTTGTGTGATTTGACGTGAAATGGCCATATTGCATTTGTGACTGGGAAGTGCTTGAAATGATTTTAAATGAAGTTTTTAGAAAACTCAATAGTTTTTCATGAAAAAAGTTCAAATATCGCATTCAAAGTAACACTAAAACAGCATCCTCTTAAAAACGGCTCCAAATTTGTCATTGAAAATTGCCATTTAGGACGGACTTTTACTCTTGATATTCTTAATGTAATAATTCGGTTCTACTTTTAGAAAACCGAATAGTTGAGAAAATATTAAGAAAATTTTATTTGGGGTGGCAATATGGCTGCAGGCAAGAGGTTGAGGTAAGTCAGAGTAGCTAGCCCAGACTAATGAAAATAGAAAACTAATACGAAAAAGTCTTTGCCATTCTGTATCACCACTAGTTAATATATAATATTATGCATCCTTTTTGGTCATGCAGAATTCTGTTGATCTGAATTTGGTAACTGAAAAAATACAGTAGCGATTTTTTAAATAAAAATTGCTTCTTTAT
Organism: Gryllus bimaculatus; assembly: GCA_017312745.1. Lineage (NCBI taxonomy): Eukaryota > Metazoa > Arthropoda > Insecta > Orthoptera > Gryllidae > Gryllus > Gryllus bimaculatus. The sequence goes on along the minus strand of BOPP01000391.1, from coordinate 161,796 downwards.
TTAATAGAATAAATAGGGGGGAGGCTTACTGATATACTCCCTCGTCAGGGGGAGGGGGGCCGGAGGATAAACGTTTGAGAACCACTGATCTAGTGGATTGATTTGATTGATTGGTGATTCCGGGCTCGTCAATTAGTAAGTTCATTAGTTCCGTGTATGTGAAGCATGTTTTTGTCGCGGACCTACACATGTGCTAGCGGGGTTTTCATCACTGTATCTCCAACCATCGGGGACAATTTCTAAGTTCCTGACTAATATCCCGAAAAGTGTAGTACTGAAGTGAGTGTAAGTGTAAGTAAGGGGTGAGTATAGAACACAGTAGATCATGTGCGGTCCGTGGCCCGTTTGTTAGGAGACTGTTCCGGCATTGGCCTGGTGTTGAACAAAGAAACTACGGAAAAGTACCGAAATTGTCATCGGACGCTTTAAGTGTCCTCCAGACAGTGGCTGAATTCGATCATGGTGACTATTGTCGCAAATCCTACAAACGGGCGGGACGCGAACCCTAGGAACGGTAAGGTTACATCAGAGGTTACATCAGGGTTACATCAGGGTTACATCAGGGTTACCTCAGCCGGATAACGTATCCGGCAGAGTTACATCAGCCGATGTTCTAATGGATATACACTACAGTTAACGTCTGTACACGCTAGCACGAAACTCAAACTTACCGACCTATTTAAATTATTAAATTATTTAAATATTAGTCTGTATTTAAATTTGTACAGTTGGAGTTGGAGTCTAATTGACAAGTTGGTTACTCGCGAAACTTCCGGATCTCGGCTTTGATATTTTTGGAGATGGAGGAGTGAGGGAGGGTGGAAACACTTTGTAGGTTAGCGATAGCATAATATAACGTATCCGGTAGAAATAGTGTTGAAGCGGCGCCCCACGAGCCCCGTGAGCGTGAGCGCGAGAGCGGGCGCTCGCGCGGCGGCGCGCGGGGCGTTGGTATGCTGCAGGCGGGCTGCGATTGGCACTGGCGCTAACCGGATGCTGCACGCTCCGCCGCGCGCCAGGTCGAAGGTCATACATGAGCGCACTGGGGGACGGGCAGGGGGGCCGAGGTACCTTTGAACGTTTCGAAAGGCACCCCTGAACTTTCATGTAATAAAAAATGTAATTTCCAAAAAATGACGAATATTACGTACTGACACATTGAAAACTTAACAGTGAATGGGTAACAAACGCATGTGTTTGTTAGGCTACCAGTATTCTTTCCATACATACGTTTGAGAAAGTATTATTGTCAGGGCTATAAAATGTGAAAGACTGGCACTTACTTAGTTGTAAAAGTCAACATTAGATATGTTATAGTTATTAATTCGTTGATTCGTTGTTTTTCAATAAATTATATACATACTTATTTATGATTTTTTTAATTTTTACAAAAAATAGCATACAATTCCCGAAATTTCCAAGTAATAAATGATGAAATTCTACTCGAACTCAAACAAGTTCTTAAAAAATACCCCCCAAAATCGAAATTTGGGCGAAAATCGCCGAAAATGCTCAAAGGCATACGAAAATATACCGAAAGAATGCGGGCATGTCACAGACGATTCCTTCAACCACCGCTTAAAAATACATTATAAAAATTCGAAATTCTACTGAAAATATTTGTACAAGTAAAATGTAATATTCAAATAAAAAAAATACATAAGGAGAGCCAGCAAAGTTGTTGCCCTCTCTTCTACACAAACCTATGGGGAAAGATAAAGCACGTGTAGCAACAGCTCTGAGCGCCAGAATAATCGAAGCGATTCTTATAGAATTTTCCAGAATTTAGTTTAAAAGGATTTTTAACACTCATCCCAAGAAGAATTTTTCAGAGAAAATTTACCGAGAAACTACCGGATTAGGTCGGGGAAGCTAGGGGTATGCCAATATAATTCAACAAAAACATTTTAATAAAGTTGTGGAGTGAAAGTTACATCCACTGAGACTGTAGGAGGTTCCTTGTCGATATCCTGAAAATCAGAATCGTACATTTTTCCTACAATATTTGTGTTTCCAAATTTTCCTACACCTAAGAAGTGTCCTATATTGTCGATAAAACATTTGCATTGGATGAGCCCAAAAACACAAAATCATGTACTGGCATCAAAGTTATTTCCGCTCTCAAACTTTCGAAAAATAGTAATTGGTAATGTAGAGTGAGACGTTTGAGATTTTCAATAAAGATCTGAGATTTATTGAACAATTCACAACTCTTCCTTGAAAATAATTGAAGTAATTATTCAATCGTCTTTGACTGTTAGCTTTGCGCTTTTCGTGATAGTCACAAACAGATTAAAAACTATTTTTACTCTTGAGAAAGCTACGTGACTGAACAGACTGTTTTAAAAGTTTCACCAAATCACAGCGGATAACGAAAATGCTGGCATAAAACACAAACCAAACCTAACAAGACACATCTTCATTCTTCATTGTACACCCACGTCCCTACACGATTAGGTACATAGCACTTTTAGACCTCGAAAAAGTGTTAAAGGAATGTTTTCACTTCACGCATAACCTGTTAAGCGCTACTGCTGAAAATATCCGGCGAGGATTGGCCATGCCATGAACGCTAATGCCGAATATTTCCATCACGAAGTTTCATCTGCTTTCTGAATTTATCCCTAGGGGCTATTTACTTGGTCCTTGGACCTTGGTACCTACTACATCTACGACTTCCTGAAGATACTATAGTTAGTATAAATAAAGCTATAGTTTTTTATTTTTTTATTTTTTCCCCTGGCCCATGGAATTTGCTATGGGAGTGTTCCGGCAGATCTCATCAGCTCGTGTCTGCATTGCATCGGGCGCGACAGAGGCGGCCGGCCGATGCTGGCTGACTGACAAAACAAGGCGAGCGGCAGGTTGGGACCGCGCGCAAGTCAAAACATGTTTTTCGAAAGCAAGCGAACTTTTACCGAGAAATTTTATATTTTAAGCGACTACAAGTCGTATGATGTCCTTGTTATTTTTTGTGTGCAGTAGAAAGAAGAGTGGCATCGATGGCCACGTGTTAGTACAGTCAGTAGCCACTCTTCTTAAGGGATATTCACAAAGGGGCCGTACAATATATGTTGATAACTGGTACCCAAGTACAGTGTTGTTCAGGATTTTGCACGGATGGGCCACGAACGCTTGTAGTTCAGTGTGATAAAACACGCACGACATGCCGCAAATTAAAGAGAGATTGAAAACATGAGATTGAAGAGAGGTTGAAGTTGATTGGAAAACCCGCGAGACTATAATGAAACCACAATGTTCTAGGTTGTAATCTTAACATGGCTATACATTTTTGATTAAATGTTGTTGTTGTATATTGCAGAGAATGTCCCTTAATATTTCTCGGTGGTGAGTATTTTTAGTTTCCTCTGATTTACTTGAATCTATCCTCACCCCATGCGTACGAGGGTTGCCTTTTATATTTAAGAATTAGAGAACAAAAACAAATATTAATCAACGAAAATCACTTTATTGTTGTTCAAAATATTCCCCATGAAGATGTATACACTTTGCATGCGTTTAAACTAATTGTCGAAGCACTTTTGCCACTCTGATTAGGTATTTCCAAAACATGCATTCTGAATGCAGCAGCCGCTTCTTCGGGTTGCGGGAAAAACGTTGACCTCTCAGTTTGTTTTTTACGTACGGGAATACAAAGAAGTCATTCGGTTCCAAGTCAGGACTATACGGCGGATGACTCATCAAATCGATGTTTTGGGTGCTCAAAAATGCAGTTGTTAGAGCCGATGTGTGAGAGCTCCAAATGTCGTGGTGAAGTGCTTCGTGCGCGAACAACTTTTGTTGGATTTTGCTCATCTTGAAACACCCATACAGTCGACTGCTGTTTACTTTCGGGCTCATACGCGTAAATCCCCGATTCATCACCTGTCACGATGTCAGACGTGTTTCGAAGCACCGCGATTGTATTTTTTGAGCATTTCTTTCGACCAATCTACACGAGCCTTTTTTGAGCGATTGACAAATTGTGTGGGATCCTACGCGAACAAATTTTTTTGATAGTCAAATGTTCATGCAATATTGAATGTATGCTTGTCCCACTAATGCCTAAGGTTGTCTTAATCTCACGGTAGGTCACATAACGATCTTGCAATATCAGTTCAGGCACAGCATCAAGGGTTTTCGGAACAACAACTGATTTTGAACGACCTTCGAGAAATTCGTCTTGGAGTGAACTACGACCACGATTGATTTCACAATATTATCGATAAACACTGGTCCTTGATGGAGCTTCATCGCCAAAAATTGAACTAAGTTCATCCATACAGTGTTGCTGAGTTAATCCACGTCGAAAGTTGTAAAAAATAATCGGAAAAAAATAATAATGAATTTTTTAAGTTACAGTAAACAACACAAATAGCGCTCGTGTGTCAAAACGTTCTGAGTACGTATAATCTCAAAACATCCAGCTTTACGATAGAGCCGTTGCCAGATTGCAACACCAGGGTTGCCAAATCCCGAAACTTAATAGGCAACTTTCGTATCAACAACGTATCGTAAGAATTTTACCTGTTTAGCCAAAAGCCATTTGTCAAAATGGAGAGCCATGTTATTCTATCGAAAAGTTTGTAAAATATGTTATAGATTATTGAGATTGAATGAGAATTGACCACAATATCATCCACATAAATTGTAGTAAAATCTTCAACTTACCGATTCAGAACTTCATCTAAGCAAAAAGCTGATGCCCGGTTACGTAATCCAAAGGAAGACTTTTAAAACAGGTATGAACATTTCAGAAAAGCTGAAATTTGATGGATATAATATAAAATATAAACTTTGCTGGATAGAAATTATAATGTAGAAAAATTTCGAAGTTTTGCAACTTTCGAAAAATTAGTAGTTTCAACGAAAATGAGACCTGCATTATTCGCATAAATGTCCTTCATATTATCGAACAATAAAGTTTAATCAATAACGTTGGTGCAATTTTTTGTTTTAAAATGTCTCAGGAGCTTCATGTAAAAGAGAAAGAATAGCTAAAATTTCCCATGATTATGGAATTGATTCATTTTTATAATTTATTTAAAAAATTGAATTAAATCACTAGTATAAAAAGTATTCCATAACTAACATTACATAACTCTACTAAAGGCGAGAAAGTATGTGCTATTTTGACTCGATTAGTTTTATACATAGAAGATACAGGAAGATGAAAATGTTTATAATTGTTCAGACGATTGTGAAGCGGATGCTGTTTTTGCCGCCCACCCCGAGCGGCTGCTCTGGCCCTGGTAGTGAATTCGAAAGTGCGTGAGAAGTGTGAGCGGGCGCTACCGCTGCGCTAGTAACACGAGACCCATGTGCCAATGTACGATATCATTTTATGGCGGCTACGCGTTCCGTTGTTTTTTCTCGGCCGCTTGTTTCCCTCGCCGCCAGCAGCGACGAATGAGACGAGAAACGCTCCTGTGACTCATCAGCTCAGCTGCTTGTTGCCACCGGCACTGCCAGAGTTAAAGTTGTCACCCCCACACATTCATGTTGAGTCATTCCCCCTTCGGGCGCCCGGCGAGGCTACGGATCTCCCTCTGCCGGCTGCACCCTTCTCCGCCAGCCTCGCCCCCCCTCCCCCCGGCTCCAAACCATGCGCGCGAACCCCGAACGGAGTGGCCGAGATTCGCGCTAATGGACTCAAGTCTATTGAGCCTCAGCGAAGGTATTGGTCAACGCACAATGCAAAATTTCCTCCCTTTGCGGGATCTAAACTCAAGGGATTTACTAAAGTGCTGTAACAACAGCACATACTTTCTAGCGATATTGTTATTGGTTGTGTAATAGTATAATATAATTTTCTGTCTTACATTTCAACTACCATTTGAAACACTTAAAGAAACGAAGCGCGAAAAATTTTCGGCACTCAATGTTATAGAACGATTTTCTTCTTTCTGAACATCACGTGTACTTCAGAAGAGTATCCCCCCGCCGCGTCAGCTGTTTAGTTACGCCCCTTCGAAGTGTTTGTTTACGGTTCACGCGAGACATCACTAGAGAGATAGATGTCTGTGTTTCGCTCAGTTATATGCACGTACGTGAGTCCGGGAAATATCGAAATTTATTTACATATGTGGGAAAATGTCTTAACGTGATCTCACATTCAATAAAAGAAAATTGCCACGAATGTAAATAGAAAGAAAATGGATTTTTCAGGGGACGTTCAAATACCTTTTCTGGACGTTTCACAGCAAATGGCTCATCCACTTTTGTGAAGAGGCTGGTTTATAATTATAACACCCCGACTATCAAAACTTGGTACTATACTCTCATAACTCAAATGTCAAGCACGATATCACGAAAAGCTCCCAAACACAGGTCGCCAGTAGCCACACAGCGCAGCTGCCGGAAACACGTGCACCGTCACGAGTACGCATCTCACATTCAAGACTCGGTTTTAAAACAAACATAATACTTAACACATAAAAACTAAATTCAATTTAATTTTCATAAAAGAAATGAATTTTTACAGAAGAGCGCAATGCTCTGCATTTCCTAATATTAATTATTTCTAGTGGAGCACTATATTCTCGTCGGACGAGAACATCACAACAGGGAGCGTCAAAACTATTTACAAGTTAGCCAACTGCAAACAAACGAATAGGGGAAAGAGAGTCTAATAAGTTCAAGGACACAACGACCACAGAATCATCAATTGTGATGCCAGCACTAGGTGTCAAATCATCCCATTCTAAAGAAAATAGCACATTATTCCGAAGCTCCTTATTTTCGTGGAGGGGAGAAGGTCAACCTCCCACTCCGACGGAAGCAACGAATCAGAAAGAAGCATCCATTTCTGCCCCTCACCAGCCAATAAGCGTCAAAAGGCGATCTACCAATTGAAATGGATGGCAGACGCGAACCGGGACATTTGAAATTACATTATCTAGCAATTTTTCAATATGGCAGGCAGTTATAGAGCAAACTATTTTACGTGAAATTAATGCGTAAGGTAATGTAGAAGTCAGTAATTCTGAAAGGATTTATAATTGTGAGGAAGTGAAATAAATTGTAATGATGCAAGTGAAAATAAAAAAAGATATTTCATATAAATAATATTTATTTGTAAAATATGCAAATACACATATACAAAAAATGCAATATGCATGAAGAAAAATCCTGTTATGTGAAATGAAGGAATAAATTCTGGCCAATCATCATGTACCACACTAATATTACATATAATTTCACTGCAGCTAAACAATACAAAATATAACTAAATGAAACATACAAATACCTACTTAGAATTACATCTATATATAATTTTCACCCTTCCTGACATCTTGTTGGATCCAAACGGAATGGTGACAATTATGTATACATATAAGGAGCGATAATCGCGCACCTGAAAACTGTTCAAAGGATTGGATTACTCGGTACCTTAGTGGTCATAGAATCTGGGAGTTAACCAGAAGGCCCAGGTTCGAATTCTTGTCGGAGAAACCAATTCTTTGAAAAAATTGAACTATTAAAATTATACCATTAGTAAAATAATTCTTAAAATTGTCATTTTGCAGTTGTGAAGAAATATCTTTAGAGAATGGTGTACATTTCCTGATAACAATCCCAAACTATTATACAAAGAGCTATGTATATAGTTCACAAGACAAACAGTTAAGAAGACTTTTTATATGAGAAAAAAACGCCTTCACTTTGGTACATATTGTAACGTATTAGCCAGCGTGCCTCATGGCATCTATTTGGGGACGCTTGGTTGCGGATTAGTCTCGCCACAGGAAGAAGGGTTTTTCCGTAAAGGGAAGAACGCGGAGACGGGAGACACAAGGCTTTGGGTGTCTTCCGGCTTATAGAAGCTTTTCACTGTTATAACAAGCGAGGGGGTGGCGTGACGTAGTAGGTCACGTGGGCCTCGCCTATATAACAGTGTACGGAGCCAGTAGGTAGGTTCTGGAGACGGTGGGAGAACCTCGTGCGTGTGCACAAAACTTGGCGCCGAGACGGTGCATATGCGAGCCAGGCTCGCGAGGCTGGAGTCATTAGTTGACGAAGCCTGCGGACTTTATGTCCTTGGGTGACTGCGGTCACGGGGGAGCGATGCTGTGTGCGTGCTCCGAGGTGAAGAGTGGTTGAGTGCCACGATTCACGCCGATTCTCAATCGGATAAGATCGCTCCTGCGATCGAGGCAAACCAGCCGTTGGTGCGCCAGAACGGACTTTGTGTCCCAGCGTGACATCCGGTCACGGAAGCTAGGCTTTGTGCGCGCTTCAAAAGTAGGAGTGGCGAATGCCACAATCAAAACCATCTTCAATCGGGTTTTGGATCGCTCCCGCGATCAGGGGATAGTAGGTCTATCAGAGCTAGGGTTTAAGTAGATTATTAAGTGTATATATTTGTTTTGTTTTCTTGTTAATAAATATATTGTTATACGAAAGCTCTGTGTCTGTGGTCGCTGTGAGTATCCATGACGTCACAATATTATGTAGATGCAAGTGAAACTATAACTTTCTTTACATTGACAAGTCAGATTTCTTGTATTCTTTTGATCAGTGAAATATTGGACTCCTGAGGCTTGGATGTACAGAAAAAAAAACATCTTATGTGTTAAAAGAAGAAATGGTATGCCTTATTTAGGACAAGATATGGAGTAGATTAACAGAATGTACTTCAAATTGATTTATCCTAAAATACTTTTTACTCTTGTAAATTTGCATTCCGACAATATATTAATTGTCCAAAAGCACAGAAAGTTGCTCAATAACACACAATATCACATCATACACAGAATGAAGATACTCAGAATTACATAATATTTCCAATTAGATATTGAATTGTTTTTAATTATTAAGAAAATATTATCATTGTCTGTTCAGTCATGATAACATTTTTTAAAACACAGTGTTGACAAACTAAATTGAGAGACATTAATGGTGATTAACACATACAAATAATTATCACTTCTCAAACCCTGTGTAACTAATATTTGTGGCATGATACTCCCTATTATTCTTGTCATTCCGTCTAATGGAGAATGTTCCCATATAAAAATATTTATATAGATAAAATGCACGTAAAGTGCACTTTATAACTTCCTTTTCAAAACTTATTTATATGCATAACTTTGTGACAATTTAGTCTTTTGCAGGTTTAATTAAGCATATATTGAAAGAAAACAACCAAAACTCAGAAATTCAAAATGTAAGCCTTCTCAATTTACATCCATGAGTTAATTCACATACGTATTCCAATCTTTTACTCACGATTTGTATCAATTCTTATAACATTCTTTGTAATAATAGACTTGGAATAATGTAAATCACTCTTGTAAAAACTATCCTTAACCTCCAACTATATGCACTAAACTCACATTTGACACTTGCACAACAGCTCACATCCCAGCCGATTTGTTTGGTGAAAGAATACATGTCACAGTAATACTTAGTAGTTTAAAAACCTGTCAAAAAATTGTCTACTTTCTTAACAGACAAATTTGGATCTGAATGCACCATGAGCAACACTGCATACTATAGCATATCACTTGAAATTCAAAATTACATACAAAAAGAGGCGTTATTGAAATTCAAGATGTGTAGTGCTCTCTCACCTTCATAAATCAAGGTTTCTGTAGTAACTAGATCATGCAAGGAAGCCGGAATGAATAGTAGCTGCAACGTGTAAGGCAGGCCTGCAAATCAATGAGACAAATGATTGATCTGAAAAAATTTAAAGCTATCTTATTGCTTCACATCATAAATGCTCAATGCATGTCTCTTACACCTACTGGAAAGCTTTCTCTAAATGCTCTGGGCGCTCCATTAGGCACCTCAGGGCATTGTCGGGAAATTTTACTGAGGACTGCATTCCACACAGCTGCTTTTTGTAGTCAACATTTCTGGCAAGATGTGCTCTATGCACACGTACCTCCTCCTGTTCATGTCCTCCGTGAGAGACCAGTGTAAGGTCCCAATTCCCATCAGCCATTTCATAAATCTATAATAAAATTTGTAATATACAGTGAGCGTTTCTGTAATTAGAACAAATTAAAATGATCATCAATTATAAATTAAAATAAAGTACTGGAGTTGATCAGCGCAGTAACGCCGCCGCCCCCGCCGCCACCAACGGTCAAATCGGGGGGGAAACGGCGAGGCGAGCGACGGTTAGTGGTGCGCGGAGAGGCCTCGAGTGAAGCACGGACGGGGCAGTGTTGCGTCCAAGAGTTATTGTTGTTGTTAAGTGCAGTTCGGACTGAGTGTGGCCGCTGAATGTGCAACCAGGTTGGATAAGGATTAACCGTCAGATGATTAGTGGAAGTAGAATTGCGCACTAGAACTGATGAAAACCAATAAGACAGGAAATCGTGTGGCCGGTGGGCTAGGGTCATAATCCCGCTCTGGTATAATATAACAGTGGGCAGTGCTTACGTACATTCGCGCGAAGTTAAGAAAGGTTGCTGAAAAGACTAGAACAATCGACGAACATCAATCACGCGTCGTGCGTTCCAATACCCGTGAGACATTGTTCACACCGGCTGGGGTGGACCCCGGCGAATTCATCGGCCGTTACGTTGGACCCGAGGAGTTGGTCGCCGAGGGAGGGCGAATTCCCGTCGGACGTCGGGGCGAACCGAAGCCTGCCGAAGCCACCGCCGCCGTTGCCACGACGGCCCAGGTCGCCTCCAGAGGAAGTGGGTGGTTTTCAAAACATCGAGGTAGCGTTGACCGTGCGCTTGTTTCCAAGGCCTGCGCATTGCGATTTGTAAAGTGTGTTCTCTGATCATTAAAATATTTAGATGTGCAAAAGAATTTATAACGATCTTTTTATGCTGCGCCAAATTCCTGGAGACCCATTCACGAAAATGTACCTGTCCCTTGCATAATTTATTAGTCGTGAAAGTAGCGCTTCCCAGGTCACAATAGATATCCACGTATCGTAAATATTCAATTTAATATTATTGCAAACAAAAATAATAGGACTATACAAAAACTGAAGGGAACAGTTTGTTACAGTAATTAATGCAATGTTGTAAATAATTATCGTAATAATATGAAACCATTCTTAACAAACGTGCAAAATATTAATATCACTTACTTTGCAAGTCTTGTATCTTCCGTGTCTACCATTCCATTAATATGGCAATTGTGAAGCGGACAATGACGAAAATGTGGCAATTTCCTTCAAAATCTGGAATCTTCAAATCCACAAACTGCCGAACGTGGAGCTGAGAGGCGATTATGTACGTTATACATAAAACGAATTCAAAATTCGGAGCCGTTGGGGGTCAATTTTGAGTTTTCGCTCAGAGCTACCTCAGGCAGCACGTTTGGAAGGCAAACTTTCTATTTTTTATTAGTTTGCAAAAGTCGCTATAGATTGCTCCACAATGATGGGCAGTAATACGCGGACCTACCATAATCGTCAGCTCTCCCACCACGTCGCTGAAATAAGGAATTTTCTGAGCCTAAGAAGTGACAGACATGCCCTATTGTTTCAGCGCTCTTTTTGGAGGCTAGCCGAAGTAGTGGCCGCCATGTTTTTGAAGTCAAAACATACGAGTGGTGGTGTAACCGTCTGTAACCAGAGCCAAAAGTAATGCTATACTGCGTTTTTCGCAACTCTGCTGTTATCAGCTGTTATCAGTTTCATGCAATTGGGAGCGTAAACGCCACCACACTCTCGTCACTATTGTGACGTTCAAGCTACCGATTGAATGAAACCGTGAGCAGCTGAGATCTGCCAGGGGCAGAGTTGCATTAATTGCAGTATACAATATATTGTTTCCCAAAGGGTGCTGCTTTGACTGCAAAAACATGGCTTCAATTTGCTTCAAAGATGGAGGCGCCTCAGCCCCATTATGTAGAATAGTCTATTTTGGTAGGTTTCCTCCAACCTGGCGTTTCTCACCAGCGGGGAACAGTCCCAGCCAGGACAAGCTCTATGCTACCGATCGGTCTCCCAGGAAGTGCATGTTAGTGTATATACGAACGGGGTGAAGATAGGATACGGAAGAAGTAGAGATCGCGCGTGGTCCGTGAGCCATTTGCTAGAGTACTGCTCCAGCATTCTTCTGGTGTCGATCGGAGAAACCACGGAAACCACTACTAGCGATCAGAACAGCCGGCCACTAGAATTCTCCTCCAGAGAGCAACTGAATTCAGCCTAGTTTAAAAGGTAATGTCAAAAATTCTGTCTTCATCGAGATCCGAACCTAACACCTCCAGGTCTCAGGGACTGCAGCGACATAAGCTGTTTTTGATGAACTCATTTCATTAAGAAAATAGTGGTGATACAGAATGGCACAGCCTTTGCCGAATTTGTTTGCAATTTCCTTTGGTCTCGGCTAGCTATTCGAACTTGCCGCATTCTCTTGTCAACTGCTATCTATCGCGGCCTAAAGTAAACTTTTTTGAAATTTTAACTTCTCTAATAATATAGAGGAAGATTATTTTAAGAATATTAAACAGTAAAACTTCGTCCTAATTTGAAATTTTCTTTAAAATATTTGGGACCGAATTTATGAAAATCAGTTTAAGTGCTACTATAAATGCAAAATTTGAAGCTCTTTTCAGAAAAAAAAATATTGAGTTTTCGAAAAACTTCATTTAAAGCACTTTCAGTCTCAAATGCAATAGTGTTTACAAATGGCTGGAAGTGTATGTATTAAATGGGTGAGATATAATTTTAAAATATTCTATTTGTGTAATTTTTGAAAAGAAAAACAAATGAATACATCGCAATTAATTTTATGTCATCATTACCTTCGAAATTAGCACTATCTGTTGAAAAAATTTGAAGAAAAAATTTGGAGATGATTTTGGACAATGGCATTTGGAATTTCTGAAAATGCGAAATTTTGAGCTTTTCACAGAAAACTATTGAGTTTTCAGGAAAATTTATTTGACATTATTTAAAACACATATACCCATAAATACACTATTGTGAAGAAATAGTCCCTAATTTAAATATTAATGACGTGAAAGAAAAGTAAAAAAAGTACATTTTATTTTTGAAAAAAAAAAAAATCAGAGGATTCCACAATATGGCGTTCACGTTATCTTATAGAGTGCATTTAGTACTATCCCTGCTAAAAGTTTAAAGAAAATATTTGTAACTGTCTTTTAAAAAATCGTGTTAATGTATTTTTTTTAAATTGCAAATACTGCACGCCATTTTGGGCAAAAACTACTAAAATTTTCAAAAAAATGTACATGACCTTAATAAAACAACTAATTATGGACAATCATTTTAGTTCTAGGAAAAATCTGTCTTTAATTTTGTAATTGTAGGAAGACACCGAGAAATAATTACACTTTCAAAATTTTCAAAAATTCAGAGTGAACCATGATAATCGGACGTATTTATAAGTGTATGACATTCCGTTCTTACAAAAGATTTAAAGAAGAAAAAAAGCTGTTTTTGAGAAAACTTTTAAAACGTCCGGAGGCTTACATGCAAAGTACTCCCAGTACCCCCAATTTTAAAGATTTTTTTCAAAGACGCTAAGCTTCGCTCGAGAAAGATGGACAGAGGTTTCTTCAATTTGGAAAAAATCCTACGCTTGGTTTAGGCGCTACAAGTGTTTACAGACGAACAGATGGAAGTTTTGAAAAGAACCTCGTTTTCGATGTTAGGGGACACCGAAAGTTATATTTTCATTGAAAACGTTGTAATCGCTTTTCCGCAGGATTACATAACTTTCCCTGTACTACGAATATTACTCCGTATATACGTGCATATTCGGGAAAGTAACTAGTGATATTTCAGAATGGCACAGACTTTCCTTATTAGTTTTCTATTTCTTATGGTCTCGGCTAGCTATTCGAATTTTCCACATATTCTTGCCTGCTTCCATCTATCACCGTCCATGTTTTAAATATTTTCTCAATTTTTCGTTTTTCTATTAGTATAATGTATTATTTAACGAATATATGTCGAACAGTGGTTTCAACACCATTGATTTGTGTTGCCTTTCTTATGTATTCATTTCGTATTCTACTTGACAGGGTAATATTTAAAATGTTTCTTTCCATTTTTCGGAGGCGCACGTTAATGGCATTTATTTCTTTTTTTTGTGAGTGCCTATGTTTGTGAACCGTATGTGAGCGTCGGAAGTACACAATAATTTATGATTTCTCTCTCGCGAGCTGTAGAATTTGTTCAAACGAATACATTTTAATCCCCAAAATATTGACCATGCTGCGGAAACTCTTCTGGCTATTTCTGTTTTGGTGTTATTATTCAAAGACATTAATTGTCCCAGATATACATATTCTTCCACATAATCAATATTTTCTCTACCAACAGAAATTTTATCTTTTGTGCTATTTGTCATGACTTTTGACTTTCTGAGATATATTTGTAGACATACTTCCTTGCTAAGAATCAGAAGTGCTGTGAGCATTGCTTGCACTTCTCTGGATGAATTGGCAATTAAAACAATGACATCCTCAAACATGATTTTAGATAACTTTTTCCCGTCAATCTTAATTTCAAAATTATCCGACATTTTTCATAGAGCGTCTAGTAATAAACAGATAAATAATTTAGGGAAATGGGATATCCTTGTCTTACTCCTCGCCTCAAAGGAAATTCTAGACCTTACAGATCTATTTTAATGGCCTGATAAATATATTTTCCCTGGTAATAAGATGTATTTGTCATCTACTCCTATTGCTTTCAATGCTTTTAAGATACTCAGTTAAGTGTATACTCCGTTTAATACTCCGTTAAGATACTCATTTAAGATACAGAATCAAAGGCTTTTGCAAAGTCTATGAAGGCGACATACACTGGCAAGTTAAAGCCTTATGTTTTCTCTAAGAATTGAGTCATTGTTTGTAGGTGGTCACTTGTACAGTAGGTAAAATTAACATTACGTCATATTAAAGAGTGGAATTACTATTATCTGTTCGAAACGTTTGAACAAAATATTTGGAACCGTTTTTGAGGAAATGGTGTTTAAATGCAAAGTTTTGAGCTGGTTTTCACAGAAAACGGTAGAACTTTTATATTACATTATTTAAAGCACATGTAATAAATGCAATAATGTGAACAAATTGCCGCCAATATAAATATTAACGACATGAGAGGCAAGTCTAAAATTTCAATTTTGTAATTTTTAAAACACAAGAATAGAGCAATATGACGTTTATGTCATCTTGTAGAGTACATTTAGAACTATCCCTACCAAAAGTTTGAAAAAAATTGGTGCCTCTTTGAGAAAATCTTGTTTTTGTAATTTTTAAAACTGCACATACTGGATGCAATATTACGCAAAAACTACGAAAGTTTTCAAAAAAATAAACATGACCTTAATGAAAGAACTCACTATGAAGACGAAAAATCTCTATCCTCCATTTTGTAAATGTAGCCCGAAAAAGATTGCAATTTTCGAAAATTTAGCGTTAAACCTGGAAATTGGACATACGCCGTCTTTATAGGTGTATTTTACTCTATTTTTACAAGAAATTCAAAGAGAAAATTTGAAATCTATTTTGAGAAAATTTTGAAATATGTTCGGGGGACATTGTATAATCTATTACGGTCAGGCGGAAGAGCAGGCTAAATGGTCTGAGCCTCGCCATCAATAAAGACATTTATTTATTTATAAAAAGTACCCCCAAATTTTAAAGATGTTTTTAATCTCAAAGATTTGACTTGAGCCAGATCGTCACGAGTTTCTTCAATTTGTAAACATTTCTGGTTTAGACGATACTAGCTATCATTTATTAGATAAAAGTGTTAGTAGAATTTTTACTTTCTTGCTACTGCTTATGCAGTAGAGAGAATGCAGATAATTTTCGAGAGAAAAACTATTAATACTGGGCTCTAGTAAAGAACAAGCAAACGGAAGGACGGACGAACACACGGACATTTTAGAAAACACACATTTTCGATATCAGAGGACCCTAAAACGTGTATTTTCGTGAAATCTCGAAATGAATTTCCGAAGTTTTACATAACATTTCCTGTACTATGTACATTACTCTTTATATACGAACACTATGTGATCAAAAGTATCCGGACACGTCCAAAATGATGTTATGGTGTGGTCGAGTTTTTCATGGAGGGGTCTTGCACATCTTGGTGTTTTGTGTGGCACTAACACGCCACAGGCCAACGTTGATGTTTGAACATCTTGCTTCCCACGTTAATACAACAGCCTGAGGTGGAGGAGTTACATGACTATAGCATCTCTGTAATCGACTATCCTGCACTGAGGCCTGACTTGAATCCTCTCTAACATCTTTGAGATGCTTTGGAACGCCAACTTCGTGGTAGGCCTTACCGACCTTCATCAACACCTCTTCTCAGTGCAGCATTCCATGAAGAATGGGCTGCCATTTCCCAAGAAAATTTCCAGCACCTGATTGAAAGTATGCCTGCGAGAGTGGAAGCTGTCCTCCAGGCTAAGGGTGGGCCAACACCCTATTGAATTCCAGCATTACCTACAGAGGGCATTTTGAACTTCGTTTCCGAATACTTTTGATCACATAGCGTACAAGTACGTATATGGGAAAGTAAAAAGTGTTGTCTTCATAATTGTACTTGAAAAACGATGCCAAAAAATTGAAGTTTTGTAATTTTCAGAAATTAGAATTTTCAACGAGCATGACACCTGTACCATTCCTTTAAGCGTCCTATTTATTATTTGATGTCAAAATTTAATGAAAATTGTTGCTGCCGTTTTTGAGAAAAAATGTTTAAGAAAATTAATAATTGGATATAATTCACGTACAATTAAGTAAAAAAGTTTAAATACTGGAAAAATTTTGCGTTACGCATTTCAAAATCTATCTTTACGGAAGAGATTCTATTAAAGAAAAATACTATAGCTTTAGAATTTTAGTTTGAGGAATCAGGGAATTACATGAACATTAGATTTTCACCACGTCTTTCACACTATTCAGTAACAAAGTTTAATTAAAGACGTCGAAGCAATTGTTTTGAAAATTTTAAAAATATCGCCGGTATTTTCGTAAAGTACCCTCAAAAATTAAAATTTCGCTTCAAATTCAAAGAACGATGACATTAGCCAGAGCCACAGAAAAATGTTAATTTTGGATAAAATCGGCTGAAATTAGTTAGTCTTGCGACTAACTAATTTGCTGACTGTCGGACAGACGTTTTCCTGATAATCGATGTTTTGATATCAAGGACACACAAAACATATTCTGGCAGAACCACCTGTTTGAGGATTTTTTTCTAAATTAAACAACTGGTTTATATTCGTTTTCTGTACTAGAGCCCGGAATTAAGAGTTTTTCTGCCGAAAATTCTCTGCATTTCCCTTTACCATTATGTAACTTTCTCTCAACTGCATAAGCGGTAATAAGAAAGTAAAAATTCTACCAACACTTTTACTGAACATATGATAATAGGTATATCATAGGATTTGGATTTTACGCTCGTCACGATAGACTAAAAAAGTGGTGCTACAGATTGACACAAATTTTCTTGTAGTAATGTTTTTCTTTGGTTTGGTCTGGTATTACGATCTTGCCCTATTCACTTGCAAGCTGCTCTCTATCGCCGCCCAAGTACATTTTTTGACATTTTCTCAATTTTTCGGTTTTGTAATAGTAAGAGCGAAATATAACTTTACGTATACTAAAGAAGAGTAAAATTTCGAGATGCACCAATTTAAATGCTCCAGACTCCACTACTTCTCGAACGAAGTGATGACGAACATCGATGTGTTTCGTCCTCTCATGGAATACTGGATTCACAGCCAGTCTTTGAGCGCTAAAGTTATCACTGCACCGCGTCACGAGTTCCGCGCCTGTCGCACCTATCTCTTTCAGGGAACTCTAACGGGACGTCCGCTCATTGTAAACGCGTAACCGGTGTATAACCGTCTACCGTCGATCGAACCGCCGAAGTCGACGTCGGCATACCGTATTATGGTACTTTCGTCTTTCTTATATGAAATTTCTAATTCTGTGATGCCTTTAACGCAACACTTTGTTCGCCGCCTCTCAATGTGGCTTTCCAAAGCAATCGTTATACTGTGCCAGGGAACTCACGGCAATGTCTGGGCATGTAGCCACTGAAAAGTACAACAGGTCTCCAATAAGCTCACGATATGGTGGTCTCCTGCCATCGGTGTCTGTCCACTCCTAGTATGTCTCGTACCGGCAGAGATGGGTGCAGGCACAGAATTGCAATTTAGCTTATTGAAACGACGAAGGCTTTCGTCGATATGTTCGTTGATTCAAGCTGATTTCTCCATTCTCCATTCGGAAGACAATACCCAAGCAACCCTACATCTCGCCGAGATCCTTTACTTCAAATAGTTTGCCCAAAGGACGTCCAAAGATTTTAATTTCCTTGGTATTATGACACATGTCCAATATGTCATCCACGTAAACCACGATGATCATCAGCTTGTTCTCTCAGTGATAGACACATAGATCCGCTCTGGTAGTGGTTTGAAATTGGTACTTTTATTAATATCCAGTTTCTTTAAAATGTTTTAGACAGCAGAATTTCTTTAATTTCAAACGATACAATTCAAACCTTATATCTATGTTTTACAATTTTCAAATTTCAAACACGACGTTTCAGTAGCTTTTGGAGCCCGTCTTTTTGTCTAATGAAAAATACAATTGATCTTAATAAATAACTGTATACATAGCTTATTTCAAAATTGTCTATAATGAACATCTTTAAAACAAACATTACTTTTGTTTTATTTTAAGTTTTTAGGTCTAACAGAAGTTACTCATTTCTGGTTTGTTGTGACCCGCAGGGAAGAATATGCATTTTTTAAATGCTTACAAGTTTTCAAAAATTTTGGTTTAAAATTGATTTTGAAATTTAGAAAAGATTCATTTATTAAATTATCAATTTTAATAAAGTAAAAATGTGTGAGATCTATGAGTGAAATATTAGTTAAAACGTTTGGGCAATTTCTTAAAAAAATGACAAAAACATCGTATGTAACAACCTATAATAAAAAACAGTGGTGTTAAAACAAAATATACTTTCTCGTGTTATTTCTAACTCTTCCGTTATATTATATTATTTGAGCACGCAAAAGTGTTTCATCAAAAATTACTTTCGCGCCGAGACGCGACATCAGGCCTTTCAAACTAACACACCGTCACCTATACCACTACGCTAGAGAAAAAACGCGAAGTAACAACTTAGACAGACACTTAAAAATGTAATTGTTTCAATACATCATTTTCCCAAGACGTAATTTTTGTAATTTTGGCAATTACAGAGAGATTGCCAAAAACGAAATTAGCACATATTTAATTTGTAATTGTGCACCGGAAAAGAGTGCATTTCCGCAGAAAAACACTTATTGTCTGGCCCTGATAACGAGAAAGTGCATAAATTCGGTTGCTAAAAGGCTTTGGGCGTTTCTAACGGACATTTTTATTATTAAGGTTTTTGTACATGAATCGGCAATTTTCCTTTAAATGCTTCTGCTCGAATTTGACCCATACGACGTTTCTGTGGTGTAGTGCTAAGAGTGTCGGCAGGTTAACTCTGCGGCTCTAAATTCGGGTCTCGGAGCGGAAAATATTTGCTGGTTGAAAACACATTTCCAGGTTTGTGTAGTAGTGTAATATTGCGATGCATTTAGAAATAATGTGAGAAAGTATGTGCTTTATTAGCAGCCCTAGAATAAATATGTTTTATTGATTGTTATTGCCTTCGATATGGAGTTGGATATACACAGCATAAGGTACCAGGACCGAAATGATCGTAGTTGCGAGGGAAATATGAAAACAGTTTAATCATGCTACAAGTTCTCTTATGAGGGGAATTATGAGAGGGAATTATTAAATGGAATTGTAAGAGGGAATATGAAAAGTCAAACTGAGACAAGTTTACATCTAGTTAATGAACTTGAATCATTAAAATTAAGTAAACAATATGTTGTATTTCATTATTTAATAAATATTGATTAAAAATAAAAGATAACATAAGCAGCAGTAATTCAAGTAGTACATCAAACTTCGCTGACAAGAAGAAGTGAAGCAGAATACAATATGTGGTGAAAACAGTTCACCATTGTTGTGGTCAGTTCTCTCCTGACCTCGTGATTACTCAGCATTACTTTGCAGAAGAGTACGGTTGAATGCGTTTCGTGTTCAACGAATGCCCGCCGAATAAATTATTGCGTCCGTGTTACTCTACACGCTGCTAGAATGCAAACTCCCGCAGCATGCTTGTTTCAGTAAGCCTCAAGGTCGAGTGAAATCGTCAAAATGCGCATTTCGTTCGTGAGAAACCTTTCTTGTTCTTACTGACAAGCTATTCTATCTTGCGAAGCTGCGCCCGACGCTGAAGTTTTGCGACAGAGACGATTGTTGAACACTCGCGGGCACTAGACACACGCATGGCCCCGTGGGAAGACGCAACCAAAGGACGCGAAGCAAACAAAGTCTCGTGCTAGAAAGAGGAAAATAATGCTATGCTTTCTCTTATGCGCATTTCCAACGAACAGAAACACTGAAGTATTTCTGTGTTGGCATATGTGTGAGATCGACGTGGAGTGGTGAATTGTGATAACGCGATTGTGATGACGTGGAGTAGTGAGCCTTGATGTGGAGAATTAATGGGATATATTATTTCATTTGATTTTAGGAATAAGTTGGTTTTATAAGGTGAGCTAAGATGGAATTTAAGTTGCATACTTGATAAAACTGCTCTTTATGGCCCCCAAGGACTCAAAATTTTCTCAAAAACGGCAAAAAAATATTTTCTTTAAATTTATTTTTAAGAAAGAGTAAAATACACTGATAAAGTTGGCATATGTCACATTTTCACGGTTATCTCTAAATTTTCGAAAATTGCAAACGTTTGAATTCTGTTCGCTGTCTACTTACAACAAAAAATTGTTTAGTAATAGTTATGTAATACTTTTTATGCTAGTTATGAAATTACATTTTTTAAATAAATTATGAAAATTAATGAATATTGCATCATTTGAAACTTTAACTATTCCTTTTTCTTTACACGAATACCCTGGGACATAAAGAATACCCTGGAACAAAAAAAATCCTCCGTTTTGATTAAATTTTATTATTGGACAGTATGAAGAATATTTATATGAATTGTGCAAGTCTCATTTTCGTCGAGAACACTGATTTTTTGAATGATGTTTAATTGGAATGATGCGCGCATGGTGACGATTTGCACGTTTCCGCCTCAATCCTCTGAAAAGCGCACGAACTTCTGCTTTCAGGATAATAACTTGTTATGTCGCAGAGTTGCAGAGAGTCATTCAAATTTCTGAACAATAAATAATAATAATAGCTTGTTGTGTGGGAGCCAAGATATATTTTCTCCTTGAAACCTGAGAGAGGAAGGATTTGTGCGAAATGTGAAGATTTTGGCCCGACTCTTTGCGGGGTTTATACGGATATTTATGTTTCTTGGCCCAGTCGAAGAAGTGGGAAAGATGATGCTGCAGGACTTCTTGTGCGGCGGTAACAAGGTTTGAGGATTTTTAAGCAGATAAAAAATGTCTCAAGAATAAGACGCAAATCAAAAAATTAACTTCCGAGTATTAGATGTCGAGTCATTGTAGCATTAGAATCTGATATTCCCTGAAACTAGCAGTATTTCAAATAGGCCTTAAATAGTTTTTAAAGATTAATGTGTAAATTTATATCAAAAGTCGAATGTAAGAAACGAACAAAGATAAATGAAATATACAAATACATTGAAATATACATCAATGTATTGAGAATACAAATTGTAGAATTAAGTAAAGTAAAAGTGCGAGAAAGGAATAATATAATTAGTATTGGCATCTTCAATAGGAAATTATAATTAAAATTAAATTAATAGTTTTCGTATCATTCATTTAAATTTTCTCAGGGCCCGTAATTAGTGTGAAATCTATATATTCATTACTTTCAACCAGAATAACGTCCAAATTGCTCGTTTATTTAAAAAAAATCTACGACTTTTTTTAAAGAGAGTATTTTGTACAGCAGACTGTCTGCAGCAAAAATCTCTTATCTTCAATTTTGTAGTTTTGAAAATGTTTTTGCAATATTTAAAAAATCTAGCAATACCCGAAGGTGAGAATAGCGCTTTATTTCTTACCGTTCTTTATTACATATGTGGAGAATATTTAAAGGAAAAATGTAGAGCGGATTTTGAGATATTTTTTTTTTGAAACTTCAATCGAAAAATGCGCAAAATCTACTTGTTTTTTTAAAACATTTTCGATGACTTTTTTTGAAGAACTAATTTTGTTCAACGGACTTTGTATGAGGCAAAAATCTCTATCTTTAATTTTGAAGTTTTAAAATATTTTTTTTGAAATTAAAAAAAAGAGCAATACTCCAAAATGGGACTTGCACCATATTTTTTTGTCGTCTCTTATTACATAAGTGAAGAAAATTTAAAGAAAAATTCAGAGCGCTATTTGAGATTTTTTTGTAAATTTCAAAATACGCGAAATTACTCGTTTTTTTCAAAAACTTGTAAATTATCTTTTTTCAAGAACTAAGTTTTTACAACTGACTTTGCCTGAGGTGACAATCTGTATATCCAAATTTCAAGTTTCATTTTTTTTCAATTTTTGAAAATCGAAAATGTAAACGAAAATGAGACCTGCACTATTCTCGTAAACGTTCTTTGCACTATTTAATAACAAAATTAAATCCAAATATTTTAAGCCTTTTCTTTGAAAGTTTTGAAAATGTCCCAGGGGCTTCATGTAATCTACACACCAAAATTAAAATTTCCGTTTCAAATTCCAGGGTCCGCGACATCAGCTAGAATGATTGGGGAATATTGGCTGAACGGTTTATCGGCAAGCGTTGTGCACAGACGGACGGACAGACTGACAGATTTTGCCATTAATATATATTGTGGTATAAAGGACTCACAAAACTTGGAGTCTGGCTACGCTACATGTTAGAGGGTTTTTTCTTTTATATTTATCAACTGAATTTATCCCCTTTTTCATTACCAAGGCCCTGCAATAAGAGTTTTTGTGCCGAAAAAATGTCATTTTCCGGCGCCCGATTACAATACTGTCTTCTTACGTTAGTAAGTGCGAGAAAGTAAAAATAAGAGAAGCAAATGGCTTAAAATTTTATTTTCAAACGTTTGTTGGGAATGTCACAAATGCACTCAATAAAAGAACATAAACGCCATATTGCACTATTCTTTTGTTTTTTCAAAAATTACAAAAATATTTTTGTCTTGTCTCTTGCGTCGTTAATATTTCCATTGGCGTCAATTTTTTTTATATTAATGTATTGACGAGAACATGTTCTTTAAATAATATTAGATAAAGTTTCCCGAAAACTTTACAGTTTTCCTTGAATAGAACTAAAAATTCCGCATTTTCAGAAACGCTCAAACACTATTTTCTCCAAACCGACTCTTAATTTTTTCTTTAAACTTTTCCAACAGATAGTGCTAATTGAACTGTTTAAGATGACTAATATCATTTTCCTGTATCCATTTTTTTTTGAAAATTACATATGTGCATTTTTTTAAAGATCACTCACGCCTTTAATATACACATTTCCAGCAATTTGTAAACACTATTGCAATTGTGACTGAAAGTATTTGAAATAACGCCACATAAAGTTTTTCAAAAACTCATTATTTTTCTTTGAAATGAGATTGAAATATCGAATCTATAGTATAGCATTAAAGATATTTTCTTCAAAGTGGCTCTATATTTTTTAAAGCAAATTGCCATCTGGGATGTTCTTTAATAATATTAAAAATATATTTGCATTCTACTATTAATAAACCAAAAAAATTACAAAATGTTTAAAAAAATGGAATTTGGGCGGCAATAGATAGCAGATACCAATAGTATGTGGCAAGCCCGAATAGCTAGCCAAGATCAATGATAATAGATAACTAATATGGGAAAGCCTGTGCCATTTTGTAACACCACTCTTTTCTTAATATAATAAAACAAAACAGTCGACAAAAAGAAATAAATAAAAATTCAGGCATATCTAGGTTAATAATTATGTTTGTGGCAATTTGTTCACATTACGTGTATATATATATATATATATATATATATATATTGTGGCGTTATGGGATTGTGCAACCCCATAACACCACCGTCTCATGTGTGAACACTACGGAGGCAGCGAGGATAACAGACGCGTAAGGCAGAGACGATTAAAGGAAAAGTGTTCGATGTAATTTGTTTGGTTGTAAAGAAATTGATTTACCCATTAATTATCGGAGTAGATTTTTTGGCGCAACATGGCGCTGTTATTGATATAGGAGAGAGGCAAGTTTTGATCAACGGAGAAAATGTGTGGAAGAAAGATGAAAGTGAAGAAGCGCAAAATGCACACGGAGATGAGGGAGACGAATCGGAAGAATTCGCAGAAATCGAAATGTGTAGCGTGGAAATGGAGGAAAATGAAATAGGAGGAAATACGGAGGAAAATAATGGAGCAGGATAAATTGAAGGTTGATCAGAAAAATGCGTTGTTCCAACATTGATAAGCGTCAAGGATGTATTTAAAAATCATAACGAACCGGTAAAAGGGTATGAAATTCGAATCGAGCTAACAGATTCACGACCATTTAAAGCAAAAAAAAATATCCAATTCCCGTGGCCTACTGTGATGAGGTAAGAAAATTGATAAACGAGATGATCTAAGAGGGAGTTATTCGGAAAGCAACTACGGCGTACACCAACCCAATTCTTGTGGAAGAAGGAAGGAAAGCAGAAGAAGAAAGGAAAGCAGACAAAGAAAGGAAAGCAGACGAAGAAAAGAAAGCAGACGAAGAAAGAAAAGCAGAAGAAGTAAGGAAAGCGGAAGAAGGAAGGAAGATTGAGCTAAGGAAAAGGAAGAGAGATGTAGAGGGTGAAGACATTAAGTGTCAAATCTTGGAAGATGAGGAACAAATTAAGAAATTTAAACCAGACAAAGAAAGCATTAATGTACTTCAATTGACAGGAGGCCTATCCAGTGATGAGTTGAAAATCAAATCCTCGATTGAAATTGTTTGCGAAATTTTTCTGATTATACAAAGACCCGTATGAAATTCAGAGTATAATTGCTCCTAATGTTGCCAGGCTCATTAGTCAGAATGGGGAGGTAGTCGGCGATTATAAGTTTTATAATCTCACGTCTACTTAAGATTTTATTCGAGGACGAAGAAAATCTTAAGAAGAGAAGGAGAGGGCAATGTGGCGTTATGGGATTGTGCAACCCCATAACACCACCGTCTCATGTGTGAACACTACGGAGGCAGCGAGGATAACAGACGCGTAAGGCAGAGGTACTTATTCGCGCGGCCTGGTATCCGTTGCCCGTACTAAACGAAAGCAATGTTTTCCTTGTGAAGGGTTGAGAGAGGGGAAACAGCCCCACCACTGAGAATTTCCCCAGGCGCCGCGCGATAAATACGCGAACCCACAAGTGGAAGCTATCTTTTTCTTGCCAACACGCGCCGAGTAAGCAGCATTTTGATCACCGTTCGCTGAGTCACCATTTCGTTAACATTTAGTTTAGATATTGTTTGCCGCTGCAACGACTACTAGGTAGGAGTATTCGGCGTC
>BOPP01000391.1:118478-136269 GCA_017312745.1 Gryllus bimaculatus | reverse complement strand
GAACAGCACGTTCTAGTAGTCGTCTTCGCGAGATAATGCCAGATTAAGTAGTCTGTTTCTTCAATTAACAACACGGGAAGTAAAATTACCCCGTTGTGAGAGGAAAACTTAAAAGTTCCTGCTTGTCAAAGTAAAGTAGCAAACGAGCGAGGACTTGCGACGAGATATTCGTAAAGTGCAAGGGACAATTAGTTCGCACGTGATGTCGCGTTAGGCTAACAGAGGCCTGCCGCTGTAGCATTGACTGAGGATAGAGAGAGAAGGCCGATTGATAGAGTCGCAGAAGGATGCGCCCAGACAGAGAACACGGGAGGAAGAACGAGAGAGGAACGCGAGAGGCACGCAAAGGAGGCGCGAATCCGTCTTCTTACGACGCAGAGCTGGCGACCGAACGGGTCGCGCAGCGACCAGCGCACGACCAATTCAAGGCCAAAAGTCGAATCACGAGGTAACAGTTAACGGAACCGCAGGAAATAGGTCAAGTTCACGTCGGCAGCGGAAACTAGTATAGAAAGTGTTAGAAATTTGACGACCACGGGTAGGTAACACAAATTAGCAGTATTAGAGAAGTACGTGGGCTTTTGAATGCGTATTGCCTGCTTAAAAACATTCTAACGTAGGGACATTTATATTTCGGCCATTTTCAAGACACAGTTAAAATTGGTAAATGAGAGTGTGCATTGCACACATTTGTTCTTTACATGTGATAGTTTTGAAGCGCAGAGTTGGTCAAATTGAATTTTTTGGTTTCTGTTGCAATGTTAATAGAATAGCAACAAATTTTAGATATATTATTTTCCAAGGAATTTCCAGTGTGGTTTAGGGTAATTATTCAAGAGTTATCTAATTTTGAAGCAAATTTTGTGTTCATTCACATGAGTCGTGTGTTGTGTAAGGTTTTATTTGTGTTTAGATTATTCTTTGTAAAGTGCATTCTAGATTTTGGTTTTTGTCATAGAACTTGATGCCACTAAAAGTTTATGGTAAAATTATACGCTCGTTGTGTGCAATTTTGTTGATTTTAATTGTGTCAAGGGTTTCAACCTTTCTCGGCACCCTGAAGATCCTGCTCCCTAGATTTTTAAGCTCGGCTTCACGAGCAAATCTTGATAACCGCTTCACGGTTCAATGCTGCTACTGTGAAGGTGGCAAGTTGTGGGGTAAGGTGGGTTGGCTAGAATATATATATATATATATAATATATATATATATATATATATATATATATATATATATATATATGTGTGTGTGTGTGTGTGTGTGTGTGTGTGTGTGTGTGTGTGTGTAATAATGTCATATAAAGTTTGTTGAATACTCACATTTTCGGTCAAACCAATCTCAAAATTGCCAATTTTCAGAATCACTAAAGAACCCCCATTTTTTTAAAGCCGCTCCAAATTTTTTTCTACAAACCGTTTTCGAAACCGAGAGTGCTAATTTCACTCTTTAATATGACGTAAAGTTCATTTTGGGTAATGTTTTGGAGATTTTCGAAAATTACACAAATGTAATTCATTTTGAAAGATCTCTCACACCGTTAAAATACACATTTCCCAGCAAATTTGTAAAACATCTATATGTGAGTTAAGAATGTTTTAATGGCTTTATATGAAGTTTTCGAAACTCAAAATTTTCAGTAAAACAGAGTTCAAATTTCGAATTTTTCACTAAGGCCTAATTTTCCAGGCCAAAATATTGCTTTTAGAATATTATGAAGAGTATGAACCTCGTCCTAAAGTGCACATTTTTCCCTGAGCCCGCATTTATAGGCAGTTTTTAAGATAATGGCGTTTAAGAGTTACTGTAAATGGGAAATTTCAAGATCATTTTCAATCAATTTTTTTTGAGTTTTTCGTAAAAATTCGTTTTGTTCATTTTGAAGCCTTTTTACGTCAGCAAGTATGTCAATAATGTATAACTTATTTCCCGGAAAATGTATTATTGACAGCGTGAAAGATATGTCAAAAAATTAGCATTTCTGTAATTTAAAAAACAGCAACAAAAGAATACAGTAAAATTAAATTTCAGTAAAAATTAAATACAGTAATTTCAGTCAGGCTTAAACTGTGCAATTAAGGCAAGATTCCCGCAACGAAAATATTGATACATAGTGTCTTTTGTTTAGAAAATCGACCCAATTTGATTACAGACAGTTTATTTTCAATGGAATACCTAAGGAGCAGATTCTTATGTTAAAAACACATCTTTACAAACGCAAACGCATCAAAAAAAATTTGTGGTCTCATCTTAAGGGTTTTATGTAAACACACTAGAAAGAAATTGAAACACTTTTTTAAAATTAATCCATAAATTATATTCATAATACAAAATAAATGACAGTTGTATTACGCAAGGTCGCAACGCGAGCGGGTCAAGGTAAAAGGGGGCCTACTTTTTTGGCGTTGTGAGACTATATAATTTACTTGATGTTTTCTTTGGAACTTGGCAGTAATTGATACAATAAAGGTTAAAAACATTGATTACAAAATAACATATTTTTTTTGCTTAGAAAGCTTTAGGTAACTCTGTTTTCTAAATCAACTCATTTTAAGCATTCGCAATTCATTTAGTTTTTTAAAGGCCTTTATTTCATAAACATGAAATAATAAAGGCAGATTTTTTCAACTATTGGTTTTAATACAGACTGTTTAAATTAGAATTTTTTTAAAGGAATATTTTCATTATTTAAGGTTCTAAACCTTATTGGTGTTGTAAATGAGGACCTGGATTAAACGTTTCCGGATGGGCCTGCAATCATTTCGTCGTTACCCATATAAGTAGATTGAGCCCACCTGTTATCTAATGTAAATATGTCTTTTTTCATTTTTTAGTTTATTTTTCTCCGTTCCACTTTTTTTCGGGTTCCCTTCACTATTTTTTAAATCACTTATTTGTATATCTTCCACTAAGAGAAGTTTTGGGCATTTGTGGTTTAGAGTAGGAGAAGTGCTTGTGAGAGAAGGGGCCAAATTTTTTTAATAATTTTATGAATTAGGGTGCGAGAAAGAGATCTTTGGGAATCTGGATCTAATGATTGATGGATGATGTCCGTTTTGAACCGAGATTGAATTATTGCGGTGTTGGGGCCATGTGGGAGGAGATAAAATTTTTTTAAGAGGTTTTGTGAGATGAATTCCTGAGAGGAGAGGATTTGAAGATACTTGGTGTATTTGTGAATTGAAATGAACCGGGAGGGATTCACGCCATTTATTTTGGATTGTCTGTAAAACGGATAGATTGGTGGTGGTTATATTGAACATATTGAACAATGCGTATGTCATTGAGCGTC
This sequence comes from Gryllus bimaculatus, assembly GCA_017312745.1. Classification (NCBI taxonomy): domain Eukaryota; kingdom Metazoa; phylum Arthropoda; class Insecta; order Orthoptera; family Gryllidae; genus Gryllus; species Gryllus bimaculatus. Next base: position 132,980 of record BOPP01000391.1, on the reverse strand, counting down.
TTATTATGCATTTTTATAGATGAGTAGCCCAGTTTCTATACTGGCGAAGTGGAATTTAACTGTTGAAAGCGGCTGTACGCTTTAGAATTTGGGCACGACTTATGGGCTGTTGATTGGAAATGTGGCGGTTTTTTCAACCGTAAAGCCGTTTGTCTAATAAGACCCTAGATATTTGCTGGCGAAGATGAGAAAGCCAAGGGACATCAGTGTTATTTATTCGCAGGGGTGTAAGGGAAGGGAGGGCGTCCCTGAGAGTGAATATTTTAGATTGGGTGATTTTAAGGGGTTAATTTTAATTTCTCCATTTTTTGGTCTCATGTTCGTAATAACTGTACAATGTAGGACTTTAATGTTAAATCTTATGCTAAGATTGTATCTGTATGTAAAGTGAAAATAGCGGTGTCGTCAGCATAAGAGATGCACTTGCTTCATGTGGAGTTGGATAGTCTGCTGTAAAATATTGAGAAGAGTGTTGGTGAAAGAACCGACCCTTGTGGGCACCTGCGAAGAATTGGGTAGAGTGGTGACATAGCATCATTATCCTTACTTGAGTTCAATAATCCTTGGTGGCAAATTCGTTCGAATGCCTGTGAGACGTCTAAAAAAAGAGCCACTGTGTTCTTTTTATTGTTAAAACCGTTTACTATGTGCTCGACAAGTCGCAGCAGATGATGGATAGTTGCATGTTTCGATCAAAAAGCCAATTGGATGTTGGGAATTGCATTAATTTTTGTCAAGTATTTTTGGCTATCATGGCTATCTATTTGAAATAAGTTTTTCAAAAATGTTTTCTAAAGAAGGGAGAAAGTTAATGGGTCTCAGCAGTCGCAGCAGATGATGGGTCTAAGGGAAAAAATTCTTGGAGCTTTTGGGTTTTTGCCTGGTTTTCAGAATGGAAGTATAACAGCCCGTTTCCTATTCTTAACGTTGCATTAAATATTGCTGTTATTATTGCTATTGCTTGTCGAGGAAGTTCTTTTAATGCTTTGTTAGTGACGTCGTACCAGGGTGTTTTTCTAGTCTTTGAAAGCTTAATTATATTCGCCACTTCTGAAAGAGAAATGAATATTATCTTTGTTGGGACAGTGTACATAAGTAGTTTTATGTATTCTTCTACTTCGAATTGAAAGTGGGATATTCTATGGGATTTGGGATGAAGATACTTTCTAGATATTCTGATAAGGCGTTCGCCTTTTCAGCGTCCGCGTATTATATCTTACCGTTATCCTTTAAAGGCGGCAGCTCTGTTCGTATTTTGTCATACTTTTAATTGTTATCCATAGAGGTCTGGTATTTGGATGAAGTTGGCTTAGACATTTATGAAGGTTTGAATATCTGAATTCGTCTACTTTTTGTTTGATAATTTTTGACATGTGATTTAGTTCACGTTTATTGTTTATATTTCTATTGGATTGCCAAATTCGTCGTATTTCTCTTTTCTTTTTAATTACGTTCTTTAGGCAGTGACTGGCAGTGCAGTTTTGACTTTCTGTTTATCTGATAGAAAGGTATGTGCGCGTATTTTGATGACTGTTGTATGCAGTTAGTGAGTTTGTTTAATTCAATATCTATGTCTTCAGTTGAGTTCATGTTACATGGGTATGTTAAACTACTAGTTATTAAGTCACGAAAATAACGTCAGTTAATTTAACCATTGTTTTTTTCGGTATTTTCTCTAAAGTGTGTGTCGGAGTACCTAACGATATGAGAATGGGAGAATGGTCAGAATCTAAATCTGGTAATACTTTCTGATAGATCGGTGTTTGCAATGATTATATTATAGAATGTCTGCTCTCTTGTTTGGATCTGTTGGATAGAGGGAGGGTAGATCTGTTGAATAGGGGCATGAATACTAATGTTGTGACCGCTTGCATTAATGCAGCCTCAGGCTCTGTTTTTGCTATTTAAGTCACCCATCAAATCGAGGATATTGAGAAAATATTTTTCCGTATTCTGTTGGAAAGATTTTGTTAGGTGGTTTTATATGCTGCAATGATAACTACTTCCGGTTTATTGTAACTAATGTTAATTGTTATTGCTTGTAAGTCTGCTGAGTGCGGAACAGGAGCTTGACAATGCTTAATATCTTTTCGAACTATGATTGCTACTCCGACTGAAGCATTTGTTGACATCCGATCATTACGATAAATTTTGAAATCGGGTATTGAAAACCGTTCGTCTGGTATGAGGTGAGTGCTATGCGATGATATTATTATTTTATGCTCGTTTAAGAAATGCTGGAAGGGATTTTCTTGTCACTTTATTCCATTTCCATTGAAGTTAAGTAGGCTCAGAGTATTTAGTTCATTTGGATCCGTTATAGGAATTAGGAAGAACATTTAGAATCATATTTTATAATTGAGATATTAATTGAGAGATTATTTGGGATACTGTATTTGAAGTTAAATTATTTACATCAGGAATGATAGGTTAAATATTGTACCATGCGGAATTATAATGGGGCGCAGTGGTGGAAAGTCAGTTGTGTGTAGGGGAGGAGGTTGTCTGATAAATATAGGTATTGTGGTGTCTGACGAATGTAGATGTTACTGGTGGAGAAGGGGAAGATAGTGGTGGAGAAGGGGAAGATAGTGGTTCCAAGAATGTGGAAACATTAATGTATCGATTATTTTGAATGCCTGTTAGAGATCGAGGTTGTCCTTGATAGAATTCGTAAAGCTTCTTTCATTCTGGGCATCCTATGTAATAGGCGGTATGATCGCCTTTGCAATTCACAATGTTTATTACATTGAGAATAGTGATGGCTTTCGAGACACTTCACGCTCTAGGAATAATGCGGCAATTTGCTTGAGTTTGACCAAATCGCTGACAGCGCTTACATTGAATAGGCTAGTTAGGTTTGTTTCTTACTTGCACTCGTATTACACTATACATCAGTTTGACCTCGTTAAAAATATTTTTCGATTTGGGATTGTCAACAAGATCTACTGCTTCTATTTGTGTTGGTTTTCTGGCTTTATTGTAAAGTCTGCACACTTTATGTATAGAATATTCGTCTTATCAGCTCTTCTATAATATCTTGCTCGGTGTGGTCTTGTCTTTTGTTACAGCAGATAATACTTTACTACTTGGATCTCAATACTTGTGAAATTCGATGTTGTTTTAGTCACAGTATTTTGTAAATTTTCTAAAGTAATTCATTTCATTGAAATTGACTTTAGTGTACTTGCCATTTTGTTCACTTACAAAGACATTTATTACAGCTGAATATAAGTGCTGTAGTAGGGTTAAATACTCATTGCTAGCCATATGAACGAATACAGAAGCAATTTTAATATTGTTCTCTTTCGTACCTATTGACGTTTCTGTTACATAATCTTCTTCACCGAGCGGAGTGAACCTTGAGTGAGTAGGTATATTATATTCCATTGAGTTGCTATTGATATTTCTTGACTTGGTGTTTTTGTTATCCGAAAGTTTTTGTTTTTTGTTTTCGTTGTCCGGGATCTTTATTTTTTTTCGCAGGCGTGTGAACAGCTGGCTCACTTAATCTTTTTCCTTGGTCTTGAAGCTCGCGTTGCTGGATTTGGTAAAGTAGCATTTGGATTTGCTGTATTTGCTTCTGAAGCTGATTTTGCGATACTTCATATTGTTGTAGTAGTTTATCGTATTGCTGGTGATTTTTTGCAAATTCGTCCTCCATAGTTGAGGGAGCACTGTTTGGGTTTATATACACTTCATCATTTTCATCGTTTAATATTTGCACTGACGTAGTGATATGTCCCCCTAGTGGGACATCGCCGTTTCACATGTGGTTTACTTCACTAGTAATTCTAATTTCACTTTCACTACAAATCTGAACAAAAGCCACTTTTGCACCTTCGAGCCGGCACTGGCTTCCCGGGTCTTATCTTCGCACTCTTCGATAAGCACAAACTACCCTCTGAGATGCAGGGACGTCTGAAGATTAGATTTAAGGACGGTCTTATTTGGGCTAGTTCAGTGCACTCCAGAATAACATGGGATGTAGATACTAAGGTCCCACATTTAGGACAGGCTAATGGGTCAGCTTTTGTTATTAGGTGAATATGTCAGAGATTGAAGTAGCCAATACGTAGTCTGGTAATTTGGACTTGTTGGAATCTAGTGAGTTGGAGGGCGGATTCAATAACGGATTTCCTTACAAGGTGAAGTTTGGAGAAAGTAGTCAGCCATTTTTCATTCCACTGTTTCTTAACCATATATTTAATATATAGTTTGATATCGGAGAGAAGTCCCTTCACACTCTTGTCCGTTGTTGGTAGTGAAGATGTTTCTTTAGCCGCTTTATCTGTCTTTTCATTCCCTTCTATACCTTTATGTGCTGGAATCCAAACAATAGAGATGAAGGTCCCGTTGTTTTCTTGTGTAAATAACTGTTCTTGGATTCTTTAAATAATGCGATTTTTAGAAAACCTGTTTACTATTGCATTCAAGGTAGCCATAGAGTCTGAGTGAATCACTATTTTGCGGTTTTCTTCGTTTTGAGAGACTAATTCAATGGCTTTCAGGATGGCCCCGACTTCACAAGAGAAGCTAGAAAAGTATTCTGGTAACCTGAATTTATAGGTATTGAGCGAGGTTGTAGATACAATTGCACAACCAACTTTGTTTTCATATTTTGATCCAACAGTATACGCTTTTTCTAAATCACGATAATCTTCATAAAGTGAATTCAGGTGCGATGAAACTCTTTTCGGAGAGATTGCGGATTTTGGAATATGTGTAGTCATTGTATTAACTGCAGGTTTAAAGGATTGCCAAGGGGGGATGGGGTGAATCCTTTTCCGTAGAATGTGAGGAGTTTCAATATTAAATTCAGCTTGATAAATTTGATTATTTCTCTAAATGGTTTTGGATATTTCACATGGATTGAATGGTAATCTGTTTTAATAGGGCTGAAGATATATTTGAAGGTCAGATTAGTTGAGGAATTTAAAGTTGAGTAGCCAAATTTTAGACATAGTTGTTTCCGCTGCAAGTCGAGGAGGTGTAGTCCTGCTTCTACAATAAGGCTGTTGAAAGCCCTTCATTTAAAGGATCCTAAACTTATATGACATGCTGAATTTATAATGGGGTTTAGCGTCTTTAGTATAGTTTTGTTAGCTGAACTGTAGAATACAGCTCCATAATCTAATTTGACTTGAATAATAGCACGATAAGCATTTATTAAACATTTTCACTCCACTTTATAAATGCTAATATCTTCAGTATTGTAATGAATATTGCATCACCTGCTGGAATCGCTGCGCGCGGATTGCGTCATCTGCCGGCGCCCCCTTCCCTTCCCCCGAACTGGACGGTTCCGGACTATTTGCCAGGCGCGTGGGAAGGTGGAGCAAGTGCCGGGTGTATCGAGACGAGCGCCGGCCAGGTATAAATGTGCAGCTGCCGGCGGCCGCGAGTCCGTAGCAGTCAAGTCAGTATAAGTCAGTCAGTAGTCAGCCAATGTAAGTTAGTGTAAGTCGGGGTGTGTAAGCCAATGTAAGTAGTAGTCGGACGTAAGCAGCCGCGAGTCATTTAGTGTATGTAATCAGTGAAGTCAGTCCGTCGGTGTGTCTGAAGTGGAAGCTGAGCTGTAAAGTGTGAATCGCGGTGTGCGCAGTGAAGTTTGGTCTACGCAGGGAATTGTGGTCAGCGCAGTGGACCGTGGATAGTGCAGTGGACTGTGTGATACTGTAAAAGACGTGATCAGTGCAAATAATAAATCGGATTGCAGAGAACTGTGTAAATAAATAATCAAGAGAACGGAGTCGTGTTTAAGAATAATAATTATGTGAAGAACACAAGGAATGTGTAATATATGTGTAAATAGATCAAGTAGTTTTTAGTGTATTATCGTTTACGAATAAACGTTTTTGTTTAAGTAATACCCGCGAGTTGGTTTTAATACACCGCAGAGCAACAGAATATGTTCTGCCCGGTTTTGCATTCGGACTTCAGCAGAGAAATGTGGTTCTTCCAAGAGTGCTTCTGGTCGAAAGTCATGCCCAAGATTTTACGAGAGTATGTACTACGTATTTTATTGTTTCCAATAAAAGAGCAGAGTTTTCATTTAAAAGTTTTGAGCTTCTAGAGATTATAATAAATTCCGATTTAGTTCTTGAAAGGCAGAAACCTGAAGAACTTGCCCATGTTTGAATTTTGTTTAAGGTTTCTTGGATTACTTTAGTTGTTACTCGGAGATCTTTACCGCAGTAAACAATGGAAATATCATCAGCGAAGAGAGATAATTTACTTGATGCTTCTATAATACTACGTATTTCATTTATTTCGATCCGAAAAAAAGCACGCTAATAACTGAGCTCTGAGGGACGCCATTAATCATTTCCCAGCGTGTTGACATTTTATCAAACAAGCGTATACGCAGATATCTATGTTGCATAAATCTTTTCAAAAAAGCCAGTAAGTTGCCTTTAATATTCATTGAGATAAGATTACGTAGTAGTCGGGGTTTAAAAACCATTTCGTATTGTAGCCCCTCACACCTGCCGAATGTGTGTGTGGCTTCTGGAGCGGGAATGGGTTTTTTCAAAAATCATGGCACTTGGTAAACAAACATTTAAAGCCTAAATGATGATGATGATAGGTGATTTACAAATTATGTATAATTATGACAAGTGCGACCTTTTTATAGTTAAATTTACTCATTAGTTTGGCTCGATATACTTGCAATTCAGGTAACAGGCCGTCATTAATAGTTCTCATGGCACCTTCACTCCAGCTTTGCTCAATGAAATGTTCATCCGAATTTTAGCGGGAGCAAAGCCAATGATTACCCTTTCGTTGTTGTCGTTGTCGGGGGACATCTCAGCACAGTGGTGGGGCTGTTGCCGGCGTCACGGGCGGGCCGCCCCCAGACAGCTGTGGAGAACAACGGCTGCACCTCAGCGTGGCCGTTTAGCGTTGCCGCCCTCTTAGGATCCATGGATGACATCGCCAACCTCTAGGTAGGTACGGCTTGCATCGGCGATGACGGATCGGAAGTCCGTCATCCGTCTTCTGTATCGAGCAATCGCAGACGACAATCGAAGGCGGACAAATCGAACATGGCACGTGACAGCGTGCTGCTGTGCACTGATACTTGGTCAGTGGCGTTCACGACCAGCGAGAACACTTCACATTCCGGGGATTGTGTCTCCTTTCGCAAGAGTATTCGAGTAAGTCAGCGTGAGAGCTCGACTTCCCTCCGCAAGAATGTTTGAATAAGGGCGGCTTCCCACGGCGCGGCCGCGGTCCGCTTCCTTCAAGGAGCAGAGCTCTTCCGACGCAGCCACCGCCGGAGCCACGGCCGCACCGCCGCCCGCCGTGGAAGGGGGTGGGGATCTGGAGGGGTAGGTTGCGCCGAACCTCCGGCGACGACGAACAAAGGGACCGGAGCAGGTAGAACGCGTCGGCCGCGGCGCAGTGGGAACGCTCCCATTTAAAGCTGTGTTCTGCTAGAGGTGGCGCGTGGCCCCTCCTCCGCTTCGCGTAGCTGGAGTTCGGCGTCGGCTGCCTCAGCAGCCGCCACCCGCTGCACGTGGGAAGGCCTTCATTCAAACCAATGCTCTGCTACGCGCCGCGCTACGTGTTTTTCGGAGCTGCTCTCCCAAATCATGAATTCTCGGTACACCCTCCTCTCTTCTAGTGATGACCATCGCGATACGCGCGATTGAATTTCGCGGAGCATGGTGGGGCGGGGTTTCGATCAATGTCGCGGGATCCCTTTTAACAGTTAGAATGCAGCCGCGGGCGATGTTTTTTTGTCGTGGCCGGCGAAAAAGATCGGCATGACCCACTTAGGATTCGCACATGCGCCGCGGTTCTCGAGGATTCGGCGGGACCCAGTTGCTGACAAAGGGCTCCCTTCTTCCCAAACTACGCGGGGGTGTCCTGCCATAAAACGTCATAAATACTCATCGCTTCATTAGCTGAAGGGACGCGGGTCAGGTACCTCCCTCTCCTCTAGTGATGGCATCGCTGCAAATTTTATTCTTGGAGATTCAACATCGTATCAGCTCTTACCGGTACAGTATGCTTTCTCAATTGCAAGCGAAACAACAATTTGAATGCTGGTTAATTGCCAGTGCATCACAAATGTTTGTGTCGATGCTTATTAGATGGTCGTTGGTTGATCTATGTTGTCGAAATCCATTTTGGAAGGGGGATAGTGAGTTTCTTGTTTCTAGAAGCCATCTATGACGGTTGCCAATCATTTTTTCAAGTACTTTGCAAAGAGTACACATCAACGATATTGGTCTAAAGTTACTGGTTTTAGATGTATCTTTGCCTGGATACGGTGCAGAAATTACAAGAGTTCTCTTCATTGCTCAATTCTCTCTATTGCTCAGGGAAAGAATGGGAGGTCAAGATGCCATTATACATTTTTAAGAGGTATTCAATGGCACATTCATCAATATTCTTCAAGTCATTAATTTTTACAGAAGATATTTGTTCTAATTTGCTTCATTTCCGGCACTTCTGCTAGAATTAATACATTCATTGAAAGAGAAATGTATTATCCAATGAATATGGGAATCCAAGAATGTTTTTCAAGCATCTAAAGAAAGCCACGTTGAACCGTCCGATACCAAATGCATCCGAATGCGATTTTTCGGGTTTGGCCGTAGGTGCAGTCATTATCCAGATAGTTTAATAACCAAAGCAAACGCTTGCTTTCTTCTTCAAGAAACGTACGGATAAATAACTGCGTGTAAAGAACTTTTCGCTATTTTTGCGGCAGTTTGACATTTCCGACGCTTGCTCGAAGCGCAACATTGCGTCATACTTACCAATACACCACGCCTTTATTTAGAAGCATGACACTGTCACCTATGCAGCTGTCAATTGTTAATTCACAGTTAACTACAGATATCAAGCACATATGCGCCCAAGATAAATGTCATAGCTCATGCTCTGACATTCACTTTTAACGTTTCTTCTAATGTCGATTTCGAAAATCTTGTGTGCTCATCAATAAGCAAGCCCAACTTCAAGAAATTTTTGAGAATACTAATGATGGTCAATCAACTTAGAACATATTAGTATTCCTGGCAGTGATGTACAATTGTAATGTGGCGTTTCGACATCCCATATCAGGCCGTACGTACTACATCTCTTCGTAAACAAGTGTTTTTAGATCTACGCAATTTACATCACACTGATATTAAGGCCAGCATGTCATTAATATCTACTCAATATATTTGGCCTTACATTTCCCGTGATTGCAGAGTTTCGACGTTCTTGTCCTGAATGCTAGTCAAACAAGGTAATTTGCTAAGTTCACTCTCCGGTTGGCACCATCCGACCTGTTGAAGACCAGTTTAGCCAAGGTCACATGGACTTCTTAAGTTCATTACCACCTATACAAGAATTTTCAGATTGTTTGACGATTTAGATTTATATTTATTTAGTCAAAAAAAGCAGTAAAACCTGTATGTTATGTAGGGGGAAAATATTATCTGCGTACGTTTTGTTGAGTTCCAGAATCCCTTCCCGTCATTTTAACTATAAATAGCTGAAAGATAAGTAAAAGTTTAACATAAATAAATTTAAAAAAATACTTTTTTAACAATTTTAAACATCTCCAGATTAGCAATATTTGAAAAGAAGTAATTTTCGTTTCTGAATAATAGAAAACTTATTTGCCTTGTACACCAATTGCAAGTTCAATTTTTCTGTATTGTATAGCAACTCGCCCTTACCTCTACTCTTACCGTTACAAGCAAAAGGAGAGTTCAACAAAACGTGCGCACAGTGAAGCTACATTTACCTCCAGAAAGCAAAGCGCCACCTCAACATTTGCTCAATAGATCAGGGAAACTGGAAAAAACCCTGATCGAGATGGGGGTCATTGACCCGGAAGCTGAAGTACATCATTTGTTACAAACATATGAAGTCTTTTAAAAAAATACAATACAAACGCTAACTAATATTCGTTATATATCACTGTTTTGTTAAAATAAAAATTATTTTTCTTTTGATAATCAGTATAGCCTCTAATTGTATAGAAACACTTACGCAGCAGAAAATATTTTACTTTTAACTTAAATTTGTGAACCGGCTTTAATTGTTTAATGTCACCTGGCAGTGCGTTGTAAAGTAACGTTCATGTAGTGTATGTGACTTTCTGATTGCACAGGAGTTGCACAGGAGTCGCTAAAAGAAGTCAACAACGATGCAGAACTACTAAAACGTGTTATAACAGGCGACGAAACATGGGTGTACGGGTACGATGTCGAAACTAAGGTTCAGTCGCCCCAGTGGATGCATCCTGGATCGCCAAGACCGAAAGAAGCTCGGCAGGTGCGGTCGATTATGCTCACAGTTTTCTTCGATTTTAACGGCATAATGCATTATGAGTTCTTGCCTAAAGGTCAAACGATTAATAAAGAGTAGTTCCTACAAGTTCAACGCCGTTTGAGGGAAGCAATTCGAAACTAAACACCTGGATTTATGGCAAAACCATTCATGGCTTCTGCATCACGATAATGCACCTGCTCACACGTCATTGCTTGTACGTGAATTTTTGACGAGAAACAACACTGCAATGATGCCAGTGTCCATATTCGCCAAATATGGCCCGTGCGACTACTTTCGTTTCCCCAAAAGAAAAAGAAACTTAAAGGGCCGTCGGTTTTCAAGCACAGATGAGATTAAACGCGCTTCTCTGAAAGAGCTACATGCTATATCAAAGATTGATTTCCAGAAGTGTTTCAGGGAATGAATGAATCGCTGGAATAAGTGTATAATATCTAATGGAGACTACTTTGAAAGTAATAACAGTGATGTTGTCGAATATATAATATTGATTCATAAAAATGAAAATTCCCGTTTCTTTGTACCTTGTATATGGCCAAGACAGTGGTACAATTCCAAGCTCAATGAAGAGAGGCTTGCAAGGGTAACGCAGATGGCATTTTTTCATTATTCGTATAATTTTCTTATGCAATCTAAAGGTCTGAGTACTACATGATGAGTTTCCCCAGATTGTAGATAACTTCGCATGCTTGCTTGAAGCCGTACCACTTAATTCCTTGATTTCAGAAGAATTTATTCAAGCCTTCTCATTCTACTGGATACTGGATCTACTGGATTCTACTGGATTCTACTTGAAGTCCGTTTTGCTGATTCATAACAAGAGTACAGACCTTACGAGATTTTGGTAGTTGTTATTTTACCACTGCGTAGGAGCGTTTTCATCGTTCTTAACGCTCAGAATTCAGTGTACAAAAGTTAACAATTGACCATGTAATCTATCTGTAATTTTTTTAGGATTACGGAACACTACGGCCAGATGTCAAGTCTACCGTTTCCAAACTAGGTTATGGTACTTTCAGAGATAATTCGGTTACTTTCAGAGATAATTCAGTTTTATTTTATGCAGAATATTTCTTCGTTGCAGATTTTACTTCTCCGCAACCATTTATTTTTCAAGAATTAATACGTTGTTCTCACATTTATCTTCAAGATGGAACTAAAAGTAAATACTCTGAAACTTAAGGCCTATATCCCGTCATACTCAGAGGAGATAAGTCATTTACTGTTCGTATCTGTAATCAAGGACATATTGTAACGATATGTGGAATAAAGCCAAATTATTTTGGAACAATGTTTTCCTCGACGACGAAGACTTTTGTGGAAGAAAAACAAGTCACCTTTTCTGGATTTGTATTAATTTCGTTTTATTCTTGTCTTGTTTAGTTTTTTATGTCCATAGTCTGGCGTATTTTCCTTGTTGAACCCCGACAATTACTTACAATCATCATACTACCTTTTATTCTTCAATATTTCATCTATTTATTTATTTGGACAATTACTCTATTTGTATACCGAGGTCGATCCGTCCTGGTAAAAATTTGTTTTGTGGGTTTGTCAAGACCGTCTACACAGATTCGCGGTTACAAAAATCTACGTAAGAAGTATTTATTTCTTTGTTTTGGATACAGGAATTTTCCTTACCATTTCTATAAATAATAATACATGATTCAAAAATAAATATAATTTCTTGTTCTGCTTTACAAAAACAAAAAAATATATGGTATTTTTGTAACAATTCCAAGAACGCAAAACAATATTAACCCTGTTATTATTGACATATTCCCCATCACACCTACCTTGCATACATAGCCATTATCCCTTACTATCCTAATAGAAATTTACTAATATATACTTCAGGACTTGGTCTTCTTACACCACTAGTGTTAATATGTTCCATTTAATCACTTTCCTGTTTGAGTAATCTCATTCTTGGCCGTCGGTTTACTGGTAGATTTTCAATTTTTCTTTTTCAGCAAGTCCAGTTATGTCGTGGCATTTTCCTTTTCACACGAGGTTTATACGAACTGTACTAGTTGAAGTACCCAGCATTGCCCTGGCATTTATTACAGTAAATTATTAGCCAGGAAGAGGAATTCCTTTTATTCGTGCCCTGTGGCGGGGCTTACTTCTATCCCATTGTATTGCAAGCCCCGCCCAGCAACCTGTCTTTTCTTGCCCCCTATTTGGAAATTTCAATTCTACCTCGCTCACTTTCCTATTAAAGAGAAGTTAACATTTTTCTTTTAGAGTGTTCCAGCTCCCAAACGTTCCTCACTTTATATCTAAAACAATAAACAAATGTAAACTACAAATTAAAATACTTTAGACTCGCATATATTCTTTTTGTGTAGTTTTATATTTTATAATAAAATACTTGGTCTTACCCTCGCTTTCTTAATAGCAAGTCCTTTGAAAGAAGAAAAAGAACCATTTTATATAAATCACGTGGTTTAACCCTATTTTTAATGTAATTGGTTCAAAATTTAATAAAATACTATAATTTCAATACCATTTTACATTACTATTGGAGTTTGATCAACACCATTTCCTCGAAGTGTTTATTAACCCTACGTTTACTGAGTGGGTATATGTACCCTCACCTTACTTTTATTAAAAAAATATTTGTTTTAAATAATACTTCTGACAGTTCATGTATTTGTCTTTTGAGCTCTTATTAGTAGCTAGATTACACTTTTTAGTGTAATGTTTAAATATTAATTAAATATTTTAAATAATGATCTAAATTAATTTAATATTTATCTTATTATTAAATAATTATTTCAATTACCAAATAAAATTTACATTAAAAATAATAAATGAAAAATATTGAATATATTTTTTAATTAAAATAAAAATTCCCTTCATTGCCTGCAAATAGGAACAATATCGTCAATTCATACAATAATAATCTTATATTAATAAAAATTTAAAAAATTGGAATTTATTTTGAAAAAATAGTGAGTCTTAAACAAATCCAGTTAGTAAAATTTTAAAATATTTAGTTTAGAAAACAATGTATCAAAAATAAGTTTAATTCAAGATACATGTGTAGTCAATCAATAAAATTTCATGCAAGTAGGGACATTTTAACAGCATTGAGAGCCCTCTATTCTTACATTCACCGATCTCCCGCCCCCCAATTTTGACGCTGAAATATAAAGAACATCCTATTAATTCACATCGTCTTTTGTATTTCTTTTAAATATTTGGAAAGTATTTCTTAGTTTCAATTTTACATTATTCTAACAAAAAGTTTAAACATACATATACAAAAGGATAACAGATTTATAATTTCTTTGAAAAACTACAAATTAAATAGTTTAAATTTTTTATCGAATTGTTGAATACAAAAATTACCCGCGACACTTTTTTACGTACACGTACATAACTTTTTTCCTTTTTCATTTTTTTAAAATTTGGTATTAAGTAATTTTTTAAGTAGTGACAGCGACCTTTGAATATTGGGGGCCTGAGCCCTTTGGGCCCGTGCGTTGACATGGTACAGCAGGCAAGAGAAAACTACATTTTACACAAACATTAAATCATCACAAATCAAAGTACAGTAACTATACAGGAATACAATACAAAATAAGTTTCAGATTAGTATTAATGGCAGTCATCAGGCCATTATGTTTGCTCTTCCGTCAAACCATGTTAAATATTAACAATATTCCATATACTATAAAGAAGCTAGAGGGGGCAGGAACTTTACTTTTAGTTTTACTTGGGATAGATTAAACTACAAAAGATTGCTCAATGTATGTCGCTGTGAGCTGCAAGTACATCACCTATGGAGAAATCATGCGAATGTATATTACTTTTAAAACAATTTTTTAATTAGTTACAAGAAAAAATAATTATGGCGTTACAAAATTTTCATTTAGTAATTGTTTTACAATTAGAATTAGCTAGAAACCGCACTTATATTTCAAAACTTTACCAAATTTTGCTAATAGATTGCAAGTTCAAACAAGAACCTGCAAAACGTTAAAAAAGAAACGCAGGAAAAAGGGAAAAGGAAAAATAATGTTCATGCTAACAATCTTCATTTTTAATAAAAGTAAAACGTTAAATAAAATGTACGTAATCAGGACCTAGGATTAAATGTTTACGTTTTGAATAACTTCTTTGTAATCTACAGGGTGCGCCAGAGAAACTTACTTATTTGAAAGGTCAATAAAAACAAAAGTACTTCAGTTA
>BOPP01000391.1:97044-107722 GCA_017312745.1 Gryllus bimaculatus | reverse complement strand
CAGCGGGAGCGGCTCGGTGGCCGGGGGCCGGCGCGGGGCCGGCGCCGGGGCGGGGGCGCCGGGGGGCCGCGGGGAGGCGGCGCCGGGGGCCGGGTGCGGGGCGGCCCGCAGGGGCGGGCGCGGAGCCTCCACGGCAACCATATGTGCGCCCTGGGTCGATATCATCGTTTGTGCACCTCCGCCGTGTGCGGATGGCACGGTACGCGATCGCCCCTGGACCAGAGCCCCGCTCCGCGGAGATGCACCTACGATGCATTTTCTACTGCATGTCTTCTAGGCCGAGGTTTATAGGTTCGAGAGTCCCACGTGGTAGATTTTCGATACTAGCTAGGACAGGCTCCGTCGAAGTTCAGCCAGCGGTCTGGGAAGAACTTTTCTAGCGCCTAGCTATCTGTTGTTCTTCGGATTAAATCAGGTGGCTGCTACAATATTCCAAAATTGATTGGCTATTTCGTGTTTTCGGCGCTTCAACTGCTATACCCATTAATTCCCGTATGTGTAACATGTTGTTATTCACGCTAGGTGTTCGGTGATTCTTCCCGCCGAAGATTCCGGCAGCGTCCCTGCCCATCCTTCTTCTTCCCACTCTATCCGTTATCTGAGGCCTCGGCACTCCAGCCGTTGAACTTGTGTTTTCTTTTGTTAATTAAATATATTGTTATACGGAAAGCTCTGTGTCTGTCGCGCTGTGAGTATCCATGACGTCACAGAACGGATAGGACCACAAATTGTGCAGGCGGTAAACGAATCCCACGGGGGGCAGAAGGATGAGTGCCCACCCAACTGTAGACATAATTGGTGGCAGCGTAATCGAATCTCACGGGGAGGAAGCTAAGTGGTACACCAAACTAAAGACATAATTTGTGACAACGGTAATCAAACTACTACCAAGACAAAGCATAGTGCAATTTAAACTATAGGAATAATGGTGTAACGTGGGCTGGGCAGTGCGTGGGGGGAGTGTCGACGGATAGACATATATAATCTACTACCGCACGGGCCGAGAATCCAGCGAGCCAGACGCCCAAAGCCATCACTAACAACGCCAGAAAGGACAGAAGAAGGACGGAGAAGAAGGAAGGACGTCTCGAGGCCCAACCGGCTTACAGAATCCAAATTCAGCAAGGATCCGCGTAAAGTATATAGTTAATCCTGCATTTTAGGGCTTCCAGTTTCAGGTTTTTAATTAGTGGCTTACTTATTCGAATTCGAGAAAGAGGTCTTGTAGTGCACTATGGCACAGAATTAGGCTCGGGAAAAGTCACAGGGTGCGGGAAAACTTAAAGCTGGTGTTAAGAAATTAATAGAGGAGCATTCCGATTACGAGGAGGGAATTTTGAAACGACTAGGCGAGGGCCCATAAGATCATTTAAAAAACGAGAGAAGGCCGAACGCGAATTTCGAGAGGGAAAGAGCCGAACCGGCGATTGCCGGAACGCGCGTTTCAATTAGAAAAAACTCAGGATGCAACAGGCGTGAAACAGGCGGGACTAGAGCTTAGTCCCGCCTGAATCAGTGGTAAAGTTCAGACTCCGTTTTAAATCAGATTATTGAGTCGTTTTAAAAGCGAAAAACGACGACATAACGGCATTCTGAGTGTTGTTCGGAAGTCAGGCCGGAACAATTAGAAATTCCGGAAGAAGAAGTGGGTGGCAAATCTTATGGGAACTGCTCCCACATTCAGATAAATTGCGTCACTTACCTTAGAAGGCAGGTAGAGATAGAATAATGCGAATTAACATATAGGGTATTGGAAATGTATAGATTCAATGCGAGAATTTTCGGACCAATTGTTCACGAAATATGTAAAAGCCGAATGATTACCTGGAAATTATACGCCGAGGGAGTTGCACAAAATTATTGTAAAAGAGTGGGTAGCTGGATTAGAATCCCATTACGTTTGAAGAGTTAAGGAATTTATATTGTAACGGATCAACTGAACCGCCGATCCTATTCCCCCGAAAAATCAAAGGAGTATTTATGATGAAGTGCGGGAATTTAAAAGGTACCTCTGGGAATTAGCTCCTAAAGCTAGGATAATTAGAAAAATAATAGGGCAGGCTGGAAAACGTCCACATTTAAACAGTAAGAACCGGAAGCCGCAGCGGAACATTTGTAGCGAGCGCGAGCAAGCCATTCAGAAGCATTTGAAATTCAGGGGAAATCAGCGGTAAGAAGAAAACCATGTCAGAAGCCCTTATGAGAAGCCAGACAACCGAATGTATTGGTCGGTCGACATATGATACAGGAGTGCCCGTAGCGCCGCGAGGCGAAAGAGCATAAATCATTGCGTGAACAAAACGGTAGAATTTCTTTTACCCGCACGTTGAGTGAGGCAGAATTTAAACGTATGCCGGGAAATTTTAGACTTCAGCTGTCGTTGATATGTAAACCGAGAATTCATCAGCACGAATAATTTGACGGAGGAAAAAACGTGGGATTTTGGCAGCACTGGCATACTTTCCAGCACCGCCAATCTCCCCAGGTAGCAGAAGATCGAAACTAGAAGACCGAAAGGTCGTCACGTCATTATAGAGTTCGAAGAGAGAGTTCGGACTCCTTCGGTGAACACTCCCAGGGTACGACCCGATGCATCAGACAGAGTTACGCGAAAAAAGCCCTGTATCAAAAGCCAGATTCTCCTCAAAACAGACGAGAAAGATGAACGAGAGCCTGCAGACCGTGATCCGATTACTATTATATGTATGGTCCCTAAGACATAGGTGCCGTCCGCGTGTATTGCGAAAATAAAGTTAGAGTGCGCAGGATTCGTATTATACTAACCACTCACATTATGACTCCTTAGCCATAGCCTCCGCTTTCTAGTCCCTCCTCTGTGCGTAACTTATATTACGGTCCCAGAACGCTAAACGCGTCTCAGTTGAACTGGAGGGGAGGTGCAGGCTCGAGCGGCCAGGAGACTCACGGTAGCAGCAGGTAGAAAGGCACAGACAGGGAAGTCCAGAGGAAGCTATTAGTGAAAGGGATGAAATGCAGTTTACTGAATCCCCCCAAGTGAATGAACTCCATAAATGTTAGTCAGAATGAGTTCGCCGCGTTCACAACAAAGTGACAGAATTAAAGTATTATACGGACACGGTATGAGCACTTTTTAACCAGAAAAGAGCGAGATGCGTATTTTCGTAATAGTAAACAGATTTGTGTTGTTTCGTTCCCGCTCATTCGACCCAGCAAGCCCGCGGTTGAAAATTTTTAAAATGTTAAGTGGTTCCCACTAAATATCGGCAGCCATTTCGGAAACCAGTGGGCCCATGAAATAACCATCGCTGCAATACTCACTATCTTAGGTCGAGAGCCCACTGCAAGTCTTCTAAAAGGGCCCAATAAAGCCAGTTTTACCCGCCACCGGTCATAAATTATTGTGATTGTCCTCTGTTTGTTATCCCGCAGGATATGCCGTAAACAGTAGAAGTGATGACAAGAATCTTTTGCGCATGCTACAAACAAAAAAAATAAATTAAAATTAAAATAAAAAAAAGAAAAGCCTCATGTAATATACCCAAAAAACCAGGTATTAGCCAGACACACTAAAATATTGACTGTCTGAAAAATATAGAGTATCCACAAAATTTTTATGTTCGGAAGTACGCCTACAGAATATATCTAGTTATATACGTCTTTTACAGAAAAATTAAGTATACAATATTCGTCGTTACGACTTATGTGTCTCTTTACATTACCCCAATTATCTCGTTAGTTGAGCCATAACATAACGTAGAGATTCAATGTTTTCCATAACTCAAAAATTTTCTCAATTGACTTATACGTTACACACGGCTAAATAGCACCTTAGACATTTGAGCAGTTGGTGCCCTAAACTTATCTTAAGTCTAGAAGGAAGCATTTTGCAAGCATTGTTGCAAAGCGCAGCAAAGTTAAAAATCACTCCACGAGTCTGTAAAGAGAAAAGAATGTGAGTCCACATACCATGGAGAGTACATTTTGCACGTTGAGTTAAGCACTGGGTAGTTTTGACTCAGCCAGCTCTATGTAGGCCAATAGTGACAAAGGACTATCGTTTATAGGAAGCATGAATCCACGTATACTTTCAACACAGAAGTACCTATATAAAGCAAATCCCGATAATCAATTCGCTGGCATTTGTATCTTGGCCAGAACGGTGGGTATTACCAAAGTATAACAAAGGAAGCCATTGAAAATTCCAAGTCTGCCCGATTAAATGCCGGTCGAACAGAGAAATTGTAACGGGTAAGGTCCCAGCCCGCCCCAAATTAAACCGGACCTTTAATTGAAGAAAAATATATCAGAGTGTAGGCTGTCCAGAGTGCCCGTACGAGACATTGTAACAAGAGCACGACAAGTTTTGACAAAAGTTCAGTCCACAGAATGCAACATAACCAAATATACAGGTGGTGCATTTTTCAAATGAGTTAGATGATTATATCGATCAGTATGTCTGACACCATACCGTCCTTCGTGCCGAGTGCGTCTACCATAGCATGTTTCTTAGCATTTATATCTTAAGCCGAATATATTCAACGTACTAGATTCCAGTGTAAATTACGCGTCCGTATACCCAAAACAAGGCAGGGTTTCGTTATATCCCACCGCGGCCAGTCATATATATCGACCTAAAGACCTATCTCTATATTAATAATCTAACTAGGGTAGTAGAAACGTACACAAACCTCTTTCTATAACTTTCTTCCTGTTGTATACTTAAGTCGAAAATCACGGATACTGAGTTATTGCGAGGTTGCACTCGAGTTAGAGTGTACGGCCAATTATCAGGTGCATTGCCAGCACGCTTTAAAACTATTACTTAGACGAAACGCCCAAAAAAATTCATCGCGATTAACAAATGACCCTACCAATCCATTTTATGTTCTGCCTTGGAGAACAAATTTTGCTTCCCCACATATACCAATCAATCCTAGATTAAGTCGATGGTCACTTCTAACTATTCTAGGCCTACAATCTTGAAATTATTCACAAAAGGAAATTCCACCGTAATAACGTGTGAATGTGCTCGGAATAACGAATGCCTTAAGCAGATGTTTTATTGATACACTGGAACCTAATCTGAATTTGTAACTGATGAGAATTAGCGAGAGGCATACAACTTGAGTTGATCATCTTTGATAACTTTAGGTGTATCGAACACAATGAAATTATTGCTATATTATTAACAATTGTTTATTTATCTGAAAGTAGTATATCTCGTATTACTGTTTTTAGCATAATATGTATTTATTTATTTTTGTTATAAATACCAATTATATGGAGTGTTTCCTATAGTGACGCTTCTTTATAGCCCAAAATTTCGGGTGTGTTTGTCAAACTAGTTTTTTATGTTTGAATCTCCATTTTTACCGAACGTGTAATAACCATGAATTTTAGCATTGCTGTAGATAAAATTGTAGAGACTATCTATAATGTAAAACAGGTAGCGAGATTTTAAAATGTTGAAACATAATGTAAAAGTTAGGTAAAATTAGAGTTGTAGAGAAATTTAGTTTTTGTATATGTAAATTGTGTATATAATAAGTAAAAATATGTAGACTAGGAGTTTGGCTAGAATGCTAAAATATAGGACAGGTTAAGTTAATACTCTGCCAAATGTCACGAGTTTAATTGCTTACGAATTTTTTATGTGATGTCTCTTGCATAAAAAATTCTAAATGAATATGGAGATGTATGTAACGTATTAAGCCAGCCGTGCCTCGTTGCATCTATTAGGGGACGCTTGGCAGAGGATTAGCTCGCCACAGGAAGAGAGAAAGGTTTTCCGTAAAGGCAAGAACGAGGAAACGAGAGACGCAAGCTTTGGCGTCTTCCGCTTATAGAAAACTTTTCACTTGTTATAACAAGCGAGCTAGGGTGCGTGCGGATTAGCCTCGCCACAGGAAGGAGAGAAGGGTTTTTCCGTAAAGGCAAGAACGAGGAAACGGGAGACGCAAGGCTTTGGCGTCTTCCGGCTTATAGAAACTTTTCACTGTTATAACAAGCGAGGGGTGGCGTGGCGTAGTAGGTCTCGTGGGCCTCGCCTATATAACAGAGTGTAAATGAGTGAGAATTAAAGTTTCAAGCAATAGATTTTTTATTCAAATTTAAATAAAAGTATAATTATGGTACTGAATTTCTTGTATAAGTTATTCAGTATATTCACAAACATATCCAATCAGTTTTTAGCTTTACAATATTCCTCGTAAGCAGTATGCGATAAAGTAAAATAATTAAAAGTTAATATACATACGATTCACGAGTGGTGGCGGCAGCGGCTTACCTTTTGGAGCCTAGTTGCTAGCGCTGATTTGAAGCACCAATGGACGGTTGGCATGTACATTTTACAACACGGAATCACTAATAGTGTTGGCAAGCAACTGCAAATAGATCGAAAACTATATAATAGTAATTATTAAAAACTATAGAATTGTAACATTCCCAATGTCTCCCTCTCTCTACCCTATTATTTCTCCTAATTAATTAAAAATTTGGCTAGCTCGATTATTATAAAACTGTAGGTTATGACACAATCTCAGGGCGAATACTACTACATGTTCTCCATCGTGGATCGAAAATGAACCGCTCTACGAGGCTAAGACTGGTGATACTGTTTATTGATGTTGGGAACTGAATAATCTGATGTTCTTATCCTAATAAGTAATTTTTAAATAACAACACAATATTAATGAATTATAATTATAGCGGCAAGAAGCACCGGCTTCAATCTGGTTATTTATTACTGTTCTTTCTTTCTTCCTTGATATAAAATTAACTCTTTTTCATGTTCATTTCTTCTACCTGCCATGGCCATCGTTAATTTATTATTCCTTTTCATTCATTTGACTTACTATTCTAATGACAATCTTGGCCTAGAATATTAAATATATTTCTAAGTCTTCACCGGGTTCTTAATTTCTACACTTCCCTTTTGATGATAAACTGCCATCTTCGCGATGAGTCGAGATTTCCATTCCTACTCGTATACTTACAAAACAATGTTTTTGCATTGTCCATCAAACATTTCTTGCAGTATTTCAGACTTCCCTGTTATTACGAAAATATCTAAACTGTTCGCGCTTTTATTTATTTATTTGCTTCTCATCATTAATTCAATTATCACGCGACCTATTATTTGCAACTATTCAAAACCCTATTGACTTTGAAAAGATTTTTGTTGCCTGCGGCTTAAGCATTCTACCCTCATCCTGACATGTCACGTTCCTCAGAAGCTTTAAAGGGACCTTCACATTCTCATGGCAATACGTTTAGCTTTTATCTTATTTTTAATTGTTCGCTTCGGAATTCGATGCTATTCTATTTGCATCACAGCTGAACATGTAAGTCCTTTTGCCTACCTAACAATTTATTACGTAAATATATTTTCTTGATTAAAAATATTTTCTTTATTAAAAATACTTTTTTAATATTTAAAATATATTACACAACTGCATTTTACTCGTATTTTTCACAATCTCACGTCTCTAATTCTCACTTTCGTCTATATTGCCTTGCACTTATCTTTTCTTCTTATTGTACTACGTCGACATATTTTAATACTGTTTTCAAAATATCCCAAGAAGTATTTTTACGCCTCAAAGTATTGTGATCGTTTTAATACGAATTACACTCTACCCCCAGTCTAAACATGAAATGCTCAATGCACTATACGTTTTCGCATCTAAGAAAATTTCCCCAAACTCTCTTGACAATCGAATAACAATATTCGTTTCCAATTGCACTCAGAATCCAACACGTAAATGGGTTATGGTAGGTGTATCAAAATTTATGAAAACGTGCACAGAAACATGTCTTCCCATAGTACGCCACACTCAGTTTTTCTGTTAAATAAACAAACTAACTAACAAATACATAAACAAATAAATACATAAATACATAAATGCACAAATGCATAAATACGTAAATACATAAGTAAATAAATAAATCAAAGCCTCATAATGGATGCATGCCAATGTTCAACAAAGAAAAGAATTCAAAAGTATTTCAACTTTCATTATCATATATTGCTACCGTTTAACAATGAACTTCTCAAATGTACATCGGTGCATTGTTTCCCGTAGTTAGTATAATAATATAAAATTAAAATATTCTTAAAATTAATGAAACTCAATTTTTTTCAATTTTTCTTTCATGTAAAATATTAGAAATAATGCTAATAAATTCCAAAACCAACCAATTCAAAGGAAACGCTTATGGTGGATACTTGCATTTATTTCGATAGACAGGAACAGAAGTTATTTCTAACTTTCAGAATAAAACATACCATAATCACCGATCAAAATTGAGTAAAGTGATGGAGTAAAGTAAAGACATAATTTGTTCTAAGTTAAATTTTTTAATCGCCGAGGTGGCGTGTGCCTCTGCCTCGGTCTGAAGGGTCGCGGATTCGAGTGCCGCCGTAGGCCTGGCCGTTTGTAATTTTCTTTCATGTATGTGTGTCAGTGTATTCAGGAAAGCCTTGTGAAAGCCTTGAAAGTCTTGTGACAACTGAGCATGGACCGAGGAGCCTGCAAGTGTGTCAGTGTATAATGTAAAGGTTAATATGTGTCCCCATTAGGGACGTGGTGGATACCCGGCACGGATAGTCGAAATTGGTATTCCCAGAAGCCGCAGGAAAAAAAGAAATAACGCATATGAACTAGAACGGTAGAAATGATATTATATAATTTTTGAGAAATCTGTTTATATCACTGCAAAGTCGTGGTGCTTTTTTTCTTCACTAAAATCACGATATTTCAATTATTCATTAAAACCACGAAAAATACACTGCCATTGAAATAAACATTTTTTCAGAATATATGAAATGTCCGTTACACTGTTATGGTTTTCTTATAATTCACACTATTCATATAAAGGTGTAGTAGATTCGATTTTCGCTGTTAACTCAGAATTCTTGAAAATTGCAAAATCTTAAATTTTTTGTTGGAGTCTCCATACAACTACAGTATTGAAGATATAGAGTTCCCCTTTAGATGAAATAGATTCTCCATTATTAGTTTTTTTCATTAAGGCCATGCACATATTTCTTTTGAAAATTAGTATTTTCTGAGGAATGAGTGACCTACGTGTAATACACTAGTGTTTTTGCAAATTGCAATACATAGAATGAATGGTCGAAATCACCTAAAAATCGGTGGATGAGTTTAACAGTGTAGCGATAAGAAGTAATGAAATAGAGATGGCGTGCATGTTCGCCTAAAAGCTGACTCCTTCGTGCAATAGATCAGGGCAATGTTACGCCACACTCAGTGCAGAGCCGTCAAATGTCGTGAAAACGTGCGAGTGATGGGTTGCCTTGTCAACGCCGAAGTGGGCAATATCAACATCTGAGTGAGATTGAACGTACCAAAACGATCGGTTTCCAACAAGCGAGTTTGTCGTTTCGTAACATAGCGGTTCGTCCGGGGCACGCTGCTACGAAAGACATGTGCTGAGTCTGGACTGGGGGCACGCAGCAACTGCGTCGGATTCCTTTGTGAGGTTACCAGACGTCCTCACTTTTCAGGTTATGCCCTGATTTTTTGACCTTGGTTGGTCTGTCCTGATTTTTTTTAAAGTCCTTAATTTTTAGTCTGTTTCATCTATTTATTGTTGATTGTAGATTTAATACTTCAAAAATGAACTTACAATCAATAAAAATTGTTTTAGAGAAAATATAAGAGATATTAGAAGTGAAACTCAGTGTTTCTAACTCTAAGAAAAATAAGTATGTCCTATTCTTATAATGTACGTGCAATATTGAAACAGTGATAGGAAGAATTATTAATCGTGAAGCTGCCGTAGTCATAGATAACAAAGTACAGTGCATAATTAACATATAAATTGATCTCTCATTTGTAGTAATTCAAAAATAGTACCTATATGTCATTTTATTTATTCGCTGAGCACGGCTGGTGACCTTCGTGATGGTCGCCTTGTACCTTGTTAGGGGCCCAAGAGCCCTGCCGTGCAACAACACCTTATCGGAGCTAATACTTAGCCTTATCCTATAAGGTCTTTTCGGGGGCAGTGAAACGGCCGGCGGACGTGAGGCGTCCGTCTGGAGGGCTTCCGCGGGGGGAATCTGCGCGGAGGTTCCCTCCTCGGTGTATCCGGCTGCGGGCCGACTTCGCCGGCAACCGGAGACGAGTTGCCAGACGTCAGAATGTTCGTCGCCTACAGGGAGGGATTATGGGGTTTGCCGACGTTACTCCAAGCTCGTTGGCGTACTCACCAGACCGGCGGAGTCTTGTTGTGGCGGCGATTGAAGGTGTGCGGGCTTTCCCGAACGCTTTCGCTCCCTCCGCATTTTGCCCTTTTTGGGGCTGGGCGAGCTTTGCAGCTCAATCGGCGTGAGGCTCCAACGCGCCTCGCTGGCAAGGGCGTTTTGCTGGTGCTGAGGGATCCTCCCGCCTCGTTGCAGCCGGAGAGCGCTGCGCCGGGACGAGAGCTCTCAAGAGCTCGCTCGACGGCGTCTGACACCGCTGCGCTCTCTCGTCCGTCCGCACAGAGCTGGAGAGGTGCTGGGTGGTGGGGTGCGAACCAGCCCGTCCCAGAGCAGGATCGCCAATCAATCCGGATGGCGAAATATCCTCGGTGGTGGCTTGGTCTCCTCCTCCATCTCCACCAGGGGCGTTGGGAGCGGCGCCATTTAATGGGCCACAGGATACGCCGAGATCCTCAGTACTGCGTC
>BOPP01000391.1:21424-82941 GCA_017312745.1 Gryllus bimaculatus | reverse complement strand
TCGTTTAGTAACGAAAACCTCCTTGTTTCAAAAGGGCCTTCCTTTGAGGAGGACATTAAGTCCGAAAAAACGTTTGGAAGATAATCACCAAAAATAGGTAAGTACATGCGCGAAATAAATTATCTGTAAAGAAAATTTAATTTCTTGATATGACCAACTTTCTGTAGGCAGATCTCACCATACAAGACAAATTTCGGTAACTGCTAAAAAGGAAAGACATCGTATTTATCCACCCAACGACGGTTGAAGAACTAAT
The DNA here is from genome assembly GCA_017312745.1 of Gryllus bimaculatus. Lineage (NCBI taxonomy): Eukaryota > Metazoa > Arthropoda > Insecta > Orthoptera > Gryllidae > Gryllus > Gryllus bimaculatus. The sequence continues at coordinate 82,685 of BOPP01000391.1, read as the reverse complement.
AGGTATAGTTAGCTAAAAGCAGTTAAAAGATGAGGATTCTGCCGACACCAGATCTCGAAGTGCGCCAAAAGTATTTCCTCCATAATGGTGTGGACTCGACACTCAGAGTCATCTAGCAACAGGAATGGATTACTCCCAACTCCCGCTAATAGTTACTCTAGACCATGTGGGGAAAAGATGGCGTACACGGAAAATTAGACAATAACTATTGAATGTAAGGATGTAATATGACACATTTAAGGGACTATTCATTGAAATAGAAAAAGTTAGCTTTGAATACCAAATTTGAAAAAACAAGCAGACGGACATCTTTGGTAAGTTGCAAAATTTCCCCAAGATCTGTTGAAGAAACGCCTATCGACTGACACGTCCTTAGCAAAGTTAATTGGCCCTGTATCCGCAAGGAAAATTTATTCTCAGCTTTTAAGAGTAGTACTATAATTATTGATGAAATTTTGCCTCACCAAAAGGCCAGTCACAAAATTTTACGAATCCAGATAGAAAAACAATGAGTATAGCTTATAAATTAATAAACGTTATTTCAACTGTATAGACAACAAACCATCGGAAAACGCTTTAAATGTCCCAACCTATTATTCTTTGAATAATGGGTAATCGAAACTAAAAACATGTCATTACAACGCAAGTATTCTAATATGCGATTCAGTGTTGGACCCTGTAAATAAAAAATCTATCTATATCAGTATTCCCTTCAATAAAACAAGCAACTGTTATTGTCTCCACTGTAGCCGTGATACACTTACCTGGATTCTCAGAGGAAAAGTATATTCGAATCTCGAACGAGTAAGCGCACCACACTGCAAGGGCGGATTCGAAACGAAAAGAGAAAAACATGTGCAGCGTTCTACCTTTGTCAATGTTTTAGCCGTTTCCTTGTTTAATCTAAGACGGTTTTCGTGTTGAAACGTTAATCAATGTTGAACGTTATACGCTATGAAGATACAGTTCTATAATCCAGCCAAATAGCTTAAACCAAAAAAATTATTTAATTGTATGAAAAACAATGTGCCCAAAAAAATTTTATTTTTTGTTTTTTTGTAAAAAATGTTACTTCCCTACGAGTCCCAACGTTCAAATTAATGAATAGGAATTGTCTACTGAAACGTAGTACAAATTTGACATGTAACCATTAATCAGCTAAACCAGGGGGGCAAAGATTTGATCTGTGCCTACAGCCGGCAAAAAAAATTAATCCGCCCTGCGCTGCTGAGCATATGACTAGCGACTGGCGCGAAGCCTACCCTCGCAGTTGCTCCTCGCCTCCCATTCCCAGTGACCGTTAAAATTTCCGAGATAAAATTACACGAAGACGGAGCTCTCCCCGCGAGGTACCCTTAGCTACAAAAGTACTTAGAATCACTGCTGTTTCAGAAAAGGTACTTGCAAGAATTCAGCTCAACAACTCCCTAGCCTTGCGATGCCACTAGGGATGTAATTCACATATCAATCACTAACACTTACTCTCAGAAATGTGTTTGCCCGTAGCATTTAGTAATTCCTTCCTCCCTTCACCTCTTGGTTTTTCTTGTGGTGCTTTCCTACACGAATTGTAAACCGTACGCTTTTGCCGATCAGCCAGAGCACTACCGAAAGGAAAGGAAAACAGAAAAAGAGATAAGCCAGGGATGTCAATGTTTATTGCGACAGAGCCACAAAAAATATGAAAACGAGTTATGCCGCGGTCTCCAGTGTGAGCGTGCTTAACGGGGATGGCGGAAAGAGTTCGCATCCCTGCGCGAGAACAGTAGTAGCTTAATGTGCCCGTGGACTTATCTCCCAGTGACTCACATACTCCGAGAGGGTGGGTAGCCGCACCGGCGCGCCCGCTGGCCACCCGCCAAAGCTCGGGTTCGCGCCTGGGAAGAGGCCACGGCAAACAAAACCGGCCAGGCCGCCTGACTACCGCCGGCATCCCCCTCACCGCCCTCGGCGCGATCAAGGGCGCCCAGGGAGCGCACGCTTCTTTTCTCCCGTTCTGCTTGCTGTGAAAGGCACAAATCCCCAGCGCCCCCGTGTGACATCTTGCGATATTTCTTTGTTCTACGTATCGTGTACACCACAAGGGTCGGCAATTGCAGATACCTTCAATCTCACTATGCATTAGCCGGCTGCTTAAAAAATGACAACAAAAATGAATCCCCTTCTATTGGGGATAATACGAAAAGGACCTACCGAATAACAACCATATCCCCCTCTACAAAAGCCAAAACATGAAAACCAAAAATTCCCGAACAATGCCCACAACAAAAATGTAAACATAATTCCAAAAAGACTTCCGAAAACAATACTATCGACAAATGTTGAATACGCTAACAGTGGACGATCTGCCAAGTGCACAATACGCTCTGAAAACAGAACGCCAACCAATACGAGTGTACATGCCTCATTTTGAGTCCCGATTACCTTTTCAAATTCAAAAGAAATACTTTTCGAAGGTTATCAGAGAAGGGACATGAACCTAGTCGAACTGAATCCGTCGGAGTGCAACGCAAGGCGTTCATCATACAACGCCATAGCCATGGACCACAGCGAACTGCACGAACCCCTTCCGCACGCCCGGACCGCGGAGCCTACGGCATTTGGACACACAAAAATACGCCGCGGAAGTGTGTCGTTAAACTTAGAGTTTCAAATTCTCGTAATCTCTCTGTTGGTAGCCTGGTCTAAGCTTTTCGGTTTTCGGGCAATCCTACTTTCCAGCTGCCGCATAAACTATAAGCCCCCTAAACCGAAACTGCTATTTTCAACTTTACAGCCATGCTTTATCAATTTCTTAGCGTCCCTCAATGATAGAACTAAATCCTACATGACGCAGGAAAAGTGTAGGCCATATGGACACTACCCAGAAGCTGAAAGTATTCATTGTAGATGATCGATTTATGATACTCCCCTCTAAAAAAGTCCATACACCCATTGGCCTTGTAACCAGTCAACATGCTATAGAACTTGATTATTAACTTTTAATATTGCAATTTTAAAATTATAATCACCCGGTAAAAAAAAATTACCTTGCATGGCTATTGACGATGACCGAGAATAGGTATGAAGTTTGAGATGCTAGGATACAGACTACACTTTATTTCACAAGTATGTGTTCTAGATATTGCTACGATAAAAGATCACCTCGTGTAAGTCTGATCTTCGGCAGTAGAAAGCGTTAACTCTTAAGATTTCGCCATAAAAAAATAGTAAGATCGTTGCTCCAATTGAGTGCCTGCCCCAATATTCTTCCTCAACCTCTTCTACAAATACATTCATTCTTCCCCGGATTTGCTTAAAACAGAACGTTTCGTCTAAATTTCCTGGAGACAGCATAATAAAATACTCACAAACCTCCGCTCTAGAGTTTCTGTGGTTCACTCCACTTCTGCCAGTGTTCACTACACATTGAAAAACCATCAATCTACTCCTCATCTCGTCAAACCGATCAAAACCTATGCGTATACCCTGCCTGCCAGTTGTGATGAGGTCCAGGATTGTGTGACAATACATCCCCATAAATAATATGTGAACGACTGCCCTACCGGTGGTATAGATCTGTCAACTACCCTTAACCAAGCACCAGTGTGACCGGTGCGAGGAGACCCGTTACGTGAGTCACGAAGCCACGCAACGCATCACTAACACCAACAGCACTTATTCGATCTCCACTAAATTACTTTCTCCAGGCGGCCGTGGCACCGGTCTTCCCGCCAGACACTCTTAATAGATTTGTGATGCGCATAATGCGCACGGGTGGGACATCTTGTCTTTGAACGCTGCAGATAGACAAGGAGACGCCAGCTCCCCTATCCTGAGATCACTGGCCCAAGTCTCTCATTGGCGTGGGACACACACTCCGGTAAGTTACCTGATATACTCGAGACGAGTTGTAGAATCGCGCGGAGCGGCGTAAAGTTCTCTGGTCTGGGGTGCTCTATAGAGTTGCTTGTAGTGTGACAATAGTGCGAAATGTGAGAAGCCAACAAGCGTCGCGGGCGACCACCACGCCCACACCGAAGGCGACACCAGCGAAGGCACACCCACCGAACCCAAGCCAACGGGACCCATTTGACAAGAATGTTCAATCATTTAGCGTTTAACAAAGGACTTAATAATGAATTTGATTGGAATAAATCTGTTGCAACAAGAATTTTTCGGACCCACCAGTGGTGGGACTTGTTCCATGTCTATTTCCATGCGTTTTTGTTGCCACCACCATGTGTAATTTTGTTATTTTTGTGCTAAGATCATCATTAAGAAAGTTATTATGAAAAACACAATGTCGGGCAATGTTTTTGTTTTTGGAGGCTACCAAAACTTTTATCCGACTGAGTCATTTCAGATCATGTCGAAAATGAAGCTTTCCAATACAACATAAACAAAATTAAAAATTAATAAATTCTCACCTTTAAAGGTGGACCCCCTTATGGCTTCCATCGACTGCAGTAAAGGGAAAATGTAAAGACATTTTGTGAATGGGAGAGATAAAGAACCAGAAGATAAAAAGTCAATTTGAGATGCTTTTCAACAAAAGATTTGATAAGAGGAAAGTGAATGTAATAAAACCTAATATTTTGTTGAGAAGAAGTAAGGCCAAAATGGTCTTTTGTGGAAGCAAAAATGTAACAAGATTAAGGCAATGTGTCACCAATTTTAGAAGTACCAAATCAGATAGCAATGGAATATGTTATGCTCTATGAAAAGTAATATTCTTAAGAATTACATTTGAGAACCCAATTTGTATTGACAAAATGGCAAAATAAAATACTTTATATACAAAATACTCTAATACGACATAAAATAGAACTGAATTTTAGGGAATGGATTATAAACCATTGCAAGTAATTTCAGTCAAACCAGAGGTGATTTTGGAGGAGGTGAGAAATGTTTTAAGAATAATGAAAAATAATTAAGTACAAGTTCTGGGTGAGTGTTCATAGAGATTGTTAAACATTATTTCTATTATCTCTTTAGAAATAATTACAGAAATATTCAATGGCATTTTAAAAGGAGAATAGAATAACAGAATATGGAAATTATGCTATATTAAATTCAATTTTGAATAAAAGCAGTACGAAAGATGTAATAAGTATAAGCATGATTTGCTGAATGGCCGTGTGGCCAAAGACGAAAAGTAAAATGTGTATGACAGACTCAGATGACAAAGTGATTGAGAGCAAAAAATATCGCGTAGACAATATTTTCTATTCAAACAAAATGATAGGAAAAACATTTTAGCGAGGAGAAGAACTACGCATAATTCTCTAGATCTGAAAAACGGATTATCATTAATTTATCCCTAAAAGAAGTAAGAGAGCAATGGAGAGAAAGGAATAATCGAACACATATAAATGCAGCCAAACGATTTTATAGAGATAATAGAAGTCATACGTAAGATAAAAAAGAAAATGTTATCAAACAACTTCTCGGCAATAAAGGATTACGGCAAGACTGCAGTATAACCCTGGGGATCGCAATTGCCTGATCTGATCTGCCTCGAAAAGTCATAAAATCTTTAATCTCTTCCCGTGCCTACGATCGACGGCCGGGAAGGCAATCATCCATCAATCAATAAATATCCCCATCATATGTATTTACCGTGCTCATTGCGTGGCGCCTGTCCGCCTGCCCGTTCTTAAGAATAGCTGATTCGAGAGAAACAACACTCGCATGGCGATTCAAAACGCCACTGCATTATTCTCAAGGCCCTGAAACTTCAGTTCAAGAGGTTAACTGGCCGTCCAGCAGTCACACAGCGCCCCCAGATCGGGAAAAATAAAGTAGGCGGGTGCCGGGTTGCTGTCTGTGCGAACAATTGCAGCTCCCAACGGCTCTGAGAGTCTGCTTGAAGCTGGGCTAAGCTAACAAATCCAATACGAGCAGAAAATGATCAGAAACTTAAACAAGAATAAAAAAAATTTACTACCGATTTCATTGCTTTCATTTAACAATTATAAACACGTAATTGTTTAAAAAAATTCAGAACATCTAAAAAACATAATTTGTGGAAGAATTTAGGAAAAATTCTAAAACTACATTTTACGGCGGTACCCAAAAAATTAATAAAACCAATATTGTGAGCATCTCTTTATATTTATTGATTAATTAGCTCCCAGAATAAATAAGTCCAGCAGTCGGTTTATGCGTTTTCACTTTGCATTCTCAATTATTTTTTTCGGATATCAAACTAGAGATTCTATACTACTATACAGACTGAGGTAAACGTCTGAATAGTAGTACATAAACTATCTTTTCAACATCTTATGTTTTTCTTCGAATACATTTAAAATTGTTTGAGCGATATACTCAAAACATATAACAAAACACAATACTTTGATCAGCATGCAATACTTTGACCTCATCTCGTTGTACAGACTAACAGGCAGATAAAAAAAGACGATAAACAAAGCTTCTTTTGTAAAACTGCCGTAAGACCAACGTAGAATTCTAAAAGTTGTACATATATTTGTGACAAGAAAAAAGAAAATTATGAAAAATGAGTGGTTGTCTCGGACGTTCTTTGCACTGAACAGTGAGTGGTGCAGTATTATTGAAAGAAATGTTTACAAACACTCAATGTCATTGCACCATTTTGTACTTGAATTACAGCCGCAGTATACTCCTCTATAAATCGAAGATTTTTAGTACTGAAGATAGTACAATCTAAAAGCCACTTTCACACTTTTCGCCCGCTCAACGAAAATTACGTTTGACGTGTAAACGAAAAGTGTTCACACTAGTGTAACGATTGTTGGACGCTCCATCTTTTCGCCATGCGGCCAAATTGACAATAATATGTGACGTAGTGAAATAAGAAATAATTTCAATAACAAAATAAAAATAATATATCAAAGATTTATGTACAAGTTACAATGAATTGCTAATATTAAAACACTTCGGCAACTTTTCCTTTCAGAACACTGCTTTACCGCAGAAAATACCAAGCACGCGTGATGCCGCGCCGTGTCGGACCTCGGTCCCGTGACAATTACCGTCACAGGCCTGACGCCCAAAATTTAACGCTCGGTCAGTCGGCGCAACCCCCCGCTCGTCCTACAGCACGCGAGAGATTGTCTGGCCCTTACTCTCCGCGACATCTCGCCCCCCACTCCTACACCCCCTTGTACACACGTACAAGCTTTCCGATGCGAACCTGAATGAGAGGGGGCGCAGCATGGCGCCGCGTGTTAAATTAGTTCAGGCTGACACCTCCACCACTGTTCCATAGATAGCACTCGCAGGCCAGCCTTGGTTTACGCCCACACACAGAATTCTCAGGTGGCTGCCTGCTTCCGTAACGAGGGCTCGCCGCCGGCAGCATCCTCGGAGTTTAACAGGCTCCGGTATTTTGCTCTGCGGCACTACCTGAGTCTGTACTATCTCAGGTACTAAAAACTTCGATTTATAGAGGAGTATACTGCGCTGTAATTCAAGTACAAAATGGTCAATGAATTGAGTGTTTGTAAACATTTCTTTCAATAATACTGCACCACTCTTCAGTGCAAGAAGTCGCAGAGACAACCACTCATTTTTCATAATTTTTCTTTTTTCTTGTCACAAATATAATGTACAAACTTTTAGAATTACGTTGGTCTTACGCAGTTACAAAAGCTTTGTGTTATCTCTTTTTATCTGCCTGTTAGTCTGTACAACGGAGATAGTCAAAGTATTGCATGACTGTCAAAGTATTGTTTTTTTTATATTTTGAGTAATGCCTCAAACAATTTTAAGATGGTATTCGAAGGAAGACAGAAAGATGTGAAAAAGATAGTTATGTACTACTATTACAGACCGTTTACCTCAGTCTGTAATAGTAGTATAGAATCTCTAGTTTGATATCCGAACAAAAATAGATTGAGATGCAAAGTGATGAACGCATAAACCGACTGTCTGGCTTATTTATTCTGGAGCTAATTAATCAATAAATATAAAGAGATAGTAACAATATGGTTTTATTAATTTTTGGGTACGCCCGTAAAATGTAGTTTTAAGAATTTTTCCATAAATTTCTTCCACAAATTATGTTTTTGTAGATATTCTGAATTTTTTTAAACAATTACGTTTTATAATATTGTTAAAATGGAGCAATGAAATGGTAGTTAATTTTTTATTCTTGTTTAATGTTTCTGATATTTTCTGCTGTATTTGGATTTGTGGCTAGCCAGCTTCAGAGACGTCTCAGAGCCGCGTGGGAGCTGCAATTGTTCGCAGGCAGCGCACCCCGGCACCCGCCTCTTTATTTTCCGATCTGGGGTCGCTGTGTGACTGCTGACGGCCAGTTAACCTCTGACTGAAGTTTCAGGCCTTGAGATAATGCATGGCGTTTTGTAACGCATGGCGAGTGTTGTTTCTCGCAATCAGCTATTCTTAGACGGCAGGCGGACAGGCGCCACGCAATGAGCACGGTAAATACATATGATGGGGGATATTTATTTGATTATGATGATTGCCTTCCCGGCCGTCGATCGTAGGCACGGGAAGAGATTAAAGATTTTATGACTTTTCGAGGCAGATCAGATCAGGCAATTGCGATCCCCAGGGTTATACTGCAGTCTTGCCGTAATCCTTTATTTGCCGAGAAGTTGTTTGATAGACATTTTCTTTCTTTTACTTGACTTCTATTATCTCTATAAAATCGTTTGGCTGCATTTATATGTGTTGTCGATATTCCTTTCTCTTCCATTGCTCTCTTACTTCTTTTAGGGATAAATTATGATAATCCGTTTTTCAGATCTAAGAGAATTATGCGTAGTTCTTCTCCTCGCTAAAATGTTTTTCCTATCATTTGTTTGAAATAGAAAATATTGTCTACGCGATATTTTTCTGGCTCTCAATCACTTTGATCATCTGAGTCTGTCATACACATTTTACTTTTCGTCTTTGGCACACGTCCATTCAGCAAAGTCATGCTTATACTTATTACAATCTTTCGTACTGTCTTTTATTCAAAATTGAATTTATATAGCATAATTTCCATATTTCTGTTATTCTATCTCCTTTTAAAATGCCATTGAATATTTCTGTAATTATTTCTAAAGAGATAATAGAATAATGTTTAACAATCTCTATGAACACTCACCCAGAACTTGGTACTTAATTATTTTTCATTATTCTTAAAACATTTCTCACCTCCTCCAAAATCACCTCTGGTTTGACTGAAATTACTTGCAATGGTTTATAATCCATTCCCTAAAATTCAGTTCTATTTTATGTCGTATTAAGTATTTTTGTATATAAAGTATTTTTGCCATTTGTCAATACAAATTGGGTCTACCAAATGTAATTCTTAAGAAATATTACTTTTCATAGAGCATAACATATTCCATTGCTATCTGGATTTGGTACTCTAGATTTGACACTTGCCTAATCTGTTACATTTTTGTTCCCAAAAGACATTTTTGCCTTCACTTCTTTCTCAACCAAATACTTAATTTTATTACATTCACTTTCTTCTTTCAAATCTTTTGTTGAAAGCCATCTCAAATATGACATTTTTATCTTCTAGGTTCTTTATCTTCTCCATTCACAAAATGTCTTTACATTTTCCCTTTTTAGTGCAGTCGATGGGAAGCCATAAGGGGGTCCACCTTGTAAAGGTGAGGGAGATTTTATTATTTTTATTTTGTTTATGTTGTTATTAGGAAGGCTTCATTTTCGACCTCGAAATACTTCGGATAAAGTTTTGGTAGCCACAAAAACAAAAACATTGCGGACATTTGTTTTCATAATAACTTTTTAATGATTGATCTTAGCACAAAAATAGACAAATTACACATGTGGGTGAACAAAAACGCATGGAAATAAACAGTGGAACAAGTCCACCACTGGTGGGGAAAAATTCTTGTTGCAACAGATACTCAACTTATTATTAAGTCCTTTGTAAACCTAAATGATGTGAACATTCTTTCAATGGGCACATTTCCACTATTTCACACTCAGAACTATACAGCACCAGAGAGACTGCGTCCCGCGATCTCTCGAGTACTATATACACGAGTGTGGTCCCGCCAAAGAAGATTGGCAGTATTACTATACTTGCACTCAGCGTTCACAAATGTATTCCAAATGCGTTCACAAATGCGTTCTGGCGGGAACCACCGAGAAAGTAATGTGAATGAATATGGTGGTTATAGGCTCCACGTACGTCTCCACCTCAATGGGTTGGTAAGTATTGACAATCAACCACCGGTACGTCACATATAATGATTATTGTCACAATGGATCATCACAACTGGAAGGCACGTAACCATAGGTTTTATGGTTGAGAGAGAGAGAGATGATTTTTTAGTGTAGTGCAATGGCAGAAGTGGAAGTGAACAAAAATTAGACAGTTTGTGGAGTTTTAATCTGTTCAGAAATTAGACGAAAGTTCTGTTTAGCAAATCCGGGGAAGAATGAAATGTAGTTGTAGAAGATTTGAGGACAGAATATTCAGAACTAATTGAGAACGATCTTATATTAGGATCAGAGATTAACGCCGAAGAGCAGCTAACAGGTGATCTTTTATGTACATATTAGCAAAATACCGTGAAAAAGGTAGCTGTACTAGTCTAACTATTCGCATCGTCAATACCTGCAAGAATTTTTTTACGGTGATTATAATTTTAAAATTGCAATATTAAAAGTTAATATCAAGTTCATAGATGTGACTTACAAGGCCATTGGGTGTAGCGACTTTTTGAAGGGGAGTATAACAATATCAGCTACAATGATTCAGTGGTAGTCCAATCCTACACTATTCTGGTCATAGATTAGTTCTACCATTAGGGGACCTAAAATTGATAAAATGTTAAAAAAATACAGTTTGGTAGGATATATGGCAGCTGGAAAGAGGATGTGCCAAAACCGAAAAGCTAGACCAGTCCAAAGAAATTAGGAATTGAACTAGTACGAGAAAGCCTGTGCTATTTTGGTTGCGTAGGCTTCCGCGGCCGAAGTTCGTGTTGTCTTGGCTATCCGGGACGAGCCGCGTCACTGACATGTTGCTAACGTTTCGGGCAGCCTGTTGTGGCCTTCAGAGCGTATTGCTGCAGCAGACAACATTTTGTAGATGTGGAGTCTTTTGGAATATTACTTTTTCGGGATTTTGTTTTCATGGTTTCTTGTAGAGGGATATTGTTATTTCCTTTTCGTATTATCCATAGAGGGGATTATTTTGTTTATTTTTGCAGACGGCTTCTATGGAGATATCGCAATGCCGAACGTGGTGTACGAGCTAGAAAAAGAATTGCAAGATGCACGCGCTGGATTGGCTGCACAGCAAGAGAAGGAGAAGAAGCGGCGGCCGAGCGGCCGAGGGCGAGGGGGAGGGCGGAGCAGGGGCCGCGCACGTGGCCAGCGCCTCGGCTACCCACCCGGGTGAGTACTAGAAATGCACATTAACGTATAGTCCGCAGGTGGAATCTCCGCACTCGGAGACGTCACAGGGGACGGAGACGGCAATGTTCAAGGCCGTCGCAAAAACATTGACATCCTGGCACTTCGGTAGGCTGTGACGGCCAAAAACGTACGTTTACATTTCGTGTAGGAAAGCACACAAGAAAACCAATGAAACAAGATACTAATGCAGGTGCAACACATTTCTGAGAGTAAGTGTAGTGATTGATATGTGAATACAATCCCTAGTCCATCGCAAGCTAGGGATTGTAATGAATTCATTGAATATTTTCTGAACAGTGATAGTACTTGTAGCTAGCTTACCTGCGCATGCTCCGTCTCTCGTGTATTTATCTCGCATTTTAACGGTCACTGAATGCACAGATTGAGCAACTCCAGTAGGTTCGCGCCAGTCGCTAGTCAATATCTCAGCAGGGGCGGATTAATATTTTTGCCGCCTGTAGGCACATCAAATTTGCCGCCCCCTGTTTAGTGATTAATGTTACATTTCAAATTGTAACGTTTCAGTAACAATTCCTCATTAATTTGAACGTTTTAACTGTAAAAGTAACATTACATTTTGCACATTGTTTTCATAAATTAAATAATTTTTTTGGTTTAGCTATTTCTGGATATAAACTGTATCTTCATAGCAAGTAACGTTCAACATTATTAACGTTTCAACACGAAAACGTTAACATTAAAAGGAAACTAAAACATGACAAATAGAATTGCAACATGTTTTCTTTCGTTAACGGGCCTTACTTTCAGATTCATATACTTCTGAAATCATAAGGTATACTCTAATGTAGGAGACAAATAAATTGCTTGTATTAAATACTGATATGATAGATTTTTATTTACAACAACTGAACGATTAGAATATTGCGTTGTAACAGTTTTTAGTTTCGATTTACCATTATAAACAAGAAATATAACATTTAACGTTTTCGATGGGTTTTTTATACAGTTGAAATAACGTTTTATTAATTATAGCTAATTTGTCTATTGATGTAAAATTTTGTGACGTGCCTTTTGGTGAGCAAATTCATCAATAATTATAGTATAATCTAAAAAGCTGAGATAATTTTCTTCGATACACAATAACGCTAAGGAGTTCAGTCGATAGCGTTTCTTCAAGATCTTGGGAAATTTTGAACTTAAAAATGTCGCTGCTTTTTCCAAATTTATCAAAGCTATTTTTTCTATTTCAATGAAAGCCTTAAATGTGTCATATACATCTTTATATAATGTCTATTTTCGTGTACCATCTTTTCCCACATGTCTAATAACTATAGCGAGTTGATCCACCTGTGCTATGTCTGGTGTCGAGTCCACAATTATGGAAAAATACTTGGCACTTCGAATGTGTCGGAGAATCTCATCTTTAACTGCTTTAGCTAATATACCTATTAGTTCTTCAACCGTCGTGGTGGATAAATACGATGTCTTTCCTTTTCAGCAGTTACCAAATTTCTGTATGTGATCTGCTAAGAAGTGGTCATATTAAGAAATTAACTCAAGCAACATCATGTACTTACCATTTTGATTATTTCCAAACTTTTCGACATGTCCTCTCAAAGGAAGCCCTTTTGAAACAAGAGTTTTCGTTACTAAAATGACACGCTCAAGAAAATTCCTCCAATAAGTTCCCTCGGTTTAAACTTGTTCAAGTAGCTGCTTATTCACTTGGTTTTCGGTTCGCTGTCAATTTTTCAATGCGGACCTACAGTTTCTATGACATGTAGAATTCTCATGTTCTTTTAATTTGATGTGCGCATTTTTCCAATCATTCAATCCCTCCGATGATAATTTTGTTCTTACTTCAGATTCAATTGCTTGACAACAATAGCGAAACACCGCAGAAAACAGTTCCATTGCTCTCAAAGTAAACAAGCCACTTGCAAAGCATTTTTTCTTTACTGATATGTGTATACTCAAACAATGCGTATATTTCGACGTTAAGAACCGAACTTTGCCGTCATTGTGCTCTTTTCTTTATTTAGAAAAGTCAGCGTTTTTGTTTTGTACGAACCCATGCTTAGCAACATAATCACGTATAAAGCTGGATTGCTTTTCCAACAAAAACGATCTGTCGAAGTTATGGTTTCATCAAATTTATGTTCTTGCAGTTGTATACATTCTATTTAATTAAAAAAGAAAATAATAAATTATTATAACTATGTATTGTAATATAAACAAATATCCTAGAAAGATTAATATATATATATATATATATATATATATATATATATATATATATATATATATATATATATATTATATGATGAGAATATACATAATATAAATGTAATGGGACGGTCGGACATAGCAGATGATTACACGAACAATTAAGAACCGCGCCGCCGTTAAGAGCAGCCGGATATACCGTTTCCTGTTGTACCTGGGGGAGCCGCTTAACGCGCCGAGGGAAAGGAGGAAAAGCACCTCTTTTGTGCAGCGCAACCCACGCTAGACGCGCCCTTGTGACGTATAGGGAAATACGCCTCCCGCACCGCCAACCCGAGCAACGGATTTACCCGCGCCTAGTTCTTAGAATTTAAGTAACATAGGAAACTTCGGGGGAAGTTGCCGGGGGCGGCTTTGCTGCTGGCGCCGTGATAGGCGGAAGTATCTAGGGGTGGCGCGACAACCAATTGGTATATACAATGCGGGGGAGGAGTCACGTGGCACGCGAGCCTTCCTGAGGGACCGCCGTTGAAAGGCTCGATCACTTGTATCGGAGGTAGCGAGGAGATCAACTTGTTTCGGAGGTGGCAGGGGGATCACTTGTGTTGTGAGGTAGCCGCGACATGACTTGTTTGTGAGGCAGCCGCGAGAACACTTGTTTTTGAGGCAGTGGCGAGGCCACTTATTTCCGTGCCTGGTCACCCCGAATGCCACGCCACCTCGTCTTTCTCTCTAGTAGTTAGGCAATCACGCATGCCTCCCTCTAGGGAGTCTGCCGACGAAGCAGCCGGGCAAAGCTGAATCGCCGAAGGAATCAGGTAATCGGTACACGTCAAGAATATATATTGAAACGAAGAACGTTCCTATAATAAGCACTATTAAAATAATCACCAATTCTAAATTTAAACAAAACATATGAGTTGATCAGCGTAATAACGCCGCCGCCGCCGCCACCAACGGTCAAATCGGGGGAAACGGCGAGGCGAGCGACGGTTAGTAGAGTGCGGAGAGGCATTCAGTGAAGTACGGACGGGGCTGTGATGCGCCCAAGAGATTTCCTGTAGATATTAAATGCAGTTTGGAATAAGTGAGGCCGCCGAGTAGAACCAGGTTCGCCAAGGATTGATAGTCAGATGATTGGCGGAAGTAGAATTGCTCACCAGAATTGAGAAAGACAAATAAGATAGTAAATCGCGTGGCCGGTAGGCTAGTGTCGTGATCCCGCCTTGGAACAACATAACACTGGACAGTGCCGAACAGATATTTGTGCGAAGCCAAGAAAGGTCACTGAAAGGATTAGAATAACCGACGAACATTAATCTCGTGTCGTTCGTTCCCGTATTTGTGAGACATTGTTCACACCGGCTGGGGCGGACCCCGGCGAAATCATCAGCCGTTACGTTGGGCCGGAGGAGCTGGTCGCCGAGGGAGGGCGAATCCCCGACGGGGTTCGGGGCGAACCGAAGCATGCCGAAGCCACCGCCGGCGTTGCAACGACGGCCCCGGACGCACTCGGAGGGAGCAGATGTTTTTTTTAATGTCGAGGTAGTATGTGCATTGGAGTTGATCGGCGCGCTTGTTTTCAAGACCTAAGCATTACTGTTTGTATATATTATTTTTTGAGGTATATTCTTTGGTTATTAAAACGTTAGATGTATAAAGGAGTTTATACCAATTCTATTCCCATGTTGCGCCAAATTCCTAGAGACCCATTCACGAAAAGGCACCTGTCTCTTGCATAATTTTATTGTCGTGAAAGTACCACTTCCCAGGTACGGCAAATATATATATATATATATATATATATATATATATAAAAATGTTTAATTAATTATACAAAAAAATGCTTTAACTATTAACATCGGTTGAATCGTCGTCTCATAATCAATCGCAGTTATATGTTCAGTTGCTTGAGGAAACATTTCCTTTTTAGCTGTTTGGAACTTTGCATTCCATTCATTGATAGATTCATTGATAACCCTGATTAAATAAGAGTCAAAATATTATGTATTATTACATATTATATAAAATAATGTTTAGTAACATAATGATAGTAGCATATTTTATGCTAATTTATTTAAATTCTATATTAAGATGTAGTTCATTTCTACAAATACAACACGTCAAGAACATTTAATTTCTAATTATTGCACTGAACATTTTTTTTTGCATTTTGAGAATATTTTAGCAACACAACTCTGCATTAAAAATATATTAATGTTAACATTTTTTATCATAAGTTATTAGTACATGGAAAAAATATACACGCTAAAAACGAAAAATGTTATCCAATCTATATGTTTATACTACCTCAGTAATAGTATTGTCGAATGAACTGCAGCAGTGATCAGTTTCACATACAGGTTTAAAGAATTCATTTATTTTTTGTCTTATGTGTAAACCCTCCTCTGTATCTTAGCCATTTACTACATCTATAAATTATCAATAGCGGCTAGTAAATTTGCAAGGATTATTTAATTCATTATTTGTAAATAGTAAAAAGAGAAGTATTGAAGTATTATCCTACAAAGGAAGTGTTTAACATTAAATATAATATTTCTTTTTTTTTTATTTTCGTAAATTGACAATACCAATACAGTTTACCTCCACTCTCCACCCCTTTCTTTCCTCAATTATTACCAATACGCATTGGTTGCATGGAAAGATAATTAATATCGAGTAATTTATGGTTGTGTGTGATACAAAGTTTTAAGTTTAAGTGGTTTTCAACTCTACCTGAAGAGAAACTATGCTAACAGTAGCAAGATTTGAATAACAGAGCTTTTAGGTGGAGAGACAATACTTCCAGTTGGGATGAATTTCGCAGCAATGTTTGTCAATTACTCCTTAAATACCAGATGCGACATGTTAGATTTAACGTCATATGATTTCTTAAAACTATTAATGTGTATTTAAAAAAGGGTGCTTTGGCTGTATAACTTCAATATCTTTAAAAAACACCAACATAGTTTATCCATATAAGTCTGAAATATTTTCCATTAGTGCCTGTGATAATTTAAACTTATTATATTCAAAGACTAGCAGAATCCAGCAGACGTTGCCCTCTATCTCCCTCTTTCACCTTCCCTTGCCTTTTCCCTCCCCCCGTCTCACTCACCGTCTCTCTCTCTTTCTCTCTCTGTCTGACGGTCTCTCTGTCTCTTTAGTGCCTCGCTCTCTGTCCCCCTGTGTCTCTGTCTCATTCACACATTCATGTTTCTCTGTATCTCGGTCTGCATGTGTCTGTATCTGTTTGCTTCTGCCCTGTCTCTGTCAGTGTCTCTGTTTCCCTCTCCCTTCTCCCTCTATGTATCTCTGTCTGGCTCTTGACTCTCTCTTTCTATGTCTGTTTCTTTCTGCCGCTGCCTGTATTTCTCTGACATACATGTCTCAATCTGCCTCTGTCTCTCTCTACCTGTGTCTCTCACACCGTCTATCTGTCTGTATCTCTTTGTCTGTCTCCTCCCCCACGGAGACCATTGACTTCGCTGACGACGTGGCGCTCGTCGTCGTGGACAAGCACCTGAAGGGCGTTTCCCTCGTGGCCCCTATCGCTCCATCGCGATAATTCGCCGGTGGCTGTCTTTGGTCGGGCTGGTCCTGGCCGCTCACAAAACTGAGGCAGTACTGATTACCAGCAGGAGACCATCACCCTCAGAGTGGGGAGACATGAGATCCAGTCCGGGCCACACCTGCGGTACCTCGGCGTAAGGATCGACGCGCGTCTCCATTTCGACGAACATCTTCGACTCGTTAGCCAGAAAGCGGATGGTGTGATCTCTGCCCTGTCGCGCATTATGCCGAACACCGGTGGCCCCAGGCAAAGCAGACGGAAGCTCCTCGCGACCGTGGTTAGCTCTACCCTGCTGTATGCAGCGCCCATTTGGGTCAGCACCCTGGCAACAGCAGCATACGCCTGGAGGACCATATCCGTCTACCGTCGGAGTGCTCTGAGAGTGGCCTGTGCGTACCGCACGGTGTCATATGACGCCGTATGCGTAGTAGCAAGAATGACGCCTATAGAGATCCTGGCGGAGGAGCGCCGACGGATCTACTACCAGGGAAGACACGGCTCACGAACAGAAGCCCTCGCTGCGCTGGAAGAAGAGAAGATGGAAACGACGAGACAGTGGCAAAGCCGCTGGGACGCAACGCTGAATGGCAGGTGGACCCACCGTCTTATCCCACGGATCAGCGAGTGGGCGTCGAGGGTTCACGGAGAAGTGGACTTCTTCGTGACTCAGTTGCTGACGGGGCATGGATGCTTTAGAGCGTACCTGCACCGATTTAAGCTCGATGACGACATGACGTGTCCAGCTTGCCCAGGACAGGAGGAGGATGTGGAGCACGTGATGAATAACTGCCTGCGATTCTCAGTGGGTATTATCTACGGATGAGTCCCACACGAAAGGCCCGGATATGAGAGTCTGGGTGGATGGTGCGTAAATGCATTTCCCCCGTCATTTTCTCTTTGTCTGCCTCTCTCTCCCTGTGTGTGTGTGTGTGTCTGTCTCTGTCACTTTCTGCCTGTGTCTCTTACTCTCTCTCTCGCTCAGCAACAATGAAGCCCTCATGGAGCTCATTTGGATGGAAATTCAAGTAAAGTTAATAGACACACACATGGACAGAGAGACAGACAAAGAGATATAGACAGATATACAGACGGTATGGGACACACACACACACACACATCTCTAGTGATCTCCATCCCAGTAATCTCTAGTGATTACCATCCCAGAGTTGAGCCACTCACCTGCATCTCCGGCGTCGGCCTTGGTTCAGCTTACCCGGCTGCTTCTACGTGAAGCGGGAAGGAGGTCCTCCGTCATGCTGGAATCCGCACTTGATAGAAATTCAAAATCAACTAGCCTATAATTTCCTACCACATATGCACTAATTTTGTATCAAAATAAATAATTTTGTACTCGACCATAGATGATTAAAAGTGTGTGCGAATAATGGTCTTTCCGCGTAAATGTATGATTTTTTAAAACTCATTTTGGGTTAAATTTTTGAGTTGAAATTTATACTACAGTTCGGTACCCCGAAAAAAAAGAATCTTTGGAGATACCAGATCCATGATGCTGTAACAAGGTTTCTTTATGAAATGAATTGTGTTGTCAATTGAAAAAATACAATCACTATCTTCTCATCTTGAAGATAATTTTAAAACAAACTTTAAAAAAAATGTGTGCCCAACACATGATGTGATCTTGATGATGAGATCTTTTTCAGTATACGAGAGAATACTGTTTGATAAAAAAGGTCTTCTTCAGAACAAAAAAAAAAAATAGGACAAGAAAACAAGTTTTGATTTAGTTCTTTCTTTTGAAATTATATTTTTTCCGTTCCTTTTTTAATGTGGGACAATCCCATTTAAATATAATAAATTTGTTTCATAATTTTGTTGAATGAAAGTTTACATTTCAGTGACCGTTCTGTTTCCTTCGAGAAAGTTTCCCTTAATTTAGAACCAATTAGAAACCAAATTTGTGTTTATAATATTGGCAATAAGCAAGCACATAAAAATGGCCAACATTCAAAAATAAAGAATTAACGTTATACTCAATACACTGTAAAAACTCACCTGTTATTCTATGCAACAATACAAATAAAAAAATTCGAAATTGTTAAAAAAACATTTCCATTGTAGTTTTCTAGAGGCTGTCAATTTACAATTGTGACATGCTTGTAAACATCATGGACTTTATACTGTGTAATTTGGGTTTTTGTGATATGTGTGAGTAGACTAAAACAAGTGATGATGCATACACTATTTTTGATCCTCCTTTTATAAGTAATTTTTATACATTATTTAGTGGTACAGATCTCTCGTGACCCACTATTAAAAACTCTTTTCATACTACCATCATATTCCTTATCTGCCAAAATACATTATTCTCACTTTTTTACAAATATTGAAATATTAATTGAATGTTTTAATACCATCTTTTTCGACGGTTTGTTACAAGTTTAAATGATTGAGGGAATATGTATGTACACAATTGTTTTTATTTCAGAAAACCATCTGAAAAATCATCTAAGTAAATATGAAATTTCCTTTCTTTCATGGTTTGAGTTTTAATTTATAGAACAATTTTGATTGTTCGTATTTTATACATTCAGAATACTGTGACTTTCAGAAATGACTAAGAATTAACAATTTTTATGTTGGCAAACTTTGTCATGTGTATTGGCATCCCATGTAACAATGCAAACTTCATGCTGTGAGGTGAGAACCTTGTTTCTATAATAAGTTTTATAGAAAATTCGAAAAATCCCTTTCAGAAGACTGCTGACTTTTATTGTGTCACAGATGTTTATGAAAAATATCATAAATAACATGTTTTATCCCGTTTCAGGGAACATGTGATACAAATGTTCCAGCGCCAACATTACCCTACTGTAGAATTACAAACGTTAAGAAAAAAGAAATGAGGATGTTTACTAGCCCTCTGGTGTGAAAATTTAATTACACTGTGCTTTTTTTATAAAACTTTACAATTTGGGAATACTTATTGCAGTTTGTGTTTGACGTTAAGAAATGTTCATGATTAATTCACTTTTAAAAGCTATTTCCTTTTGTAAGTATTATTTTTTCTGAAAGAACGCTTATATTGTTTCCTGATTCACTATTTTTGGACCACAAAACGTATTTGACTGGACTAATTTGAACTTCGTTGAACTCGGTGACACCTGCAAGTAATAATTAGAAGTTCAATAAAATAACAATAATAGGCATAAATACAATTGATTTTAATTTGACATCTTAATCATATTCCATATTCTAAAGGAGTAAGTAAGCACTGCACATTTTTATTACACGGGGCTATGTGTTCATTCCAAAATGTTCATGTGCACATATGTCTGTTTTTTAAGCGAATTTACAGCATTGTCAGATGCAAAAACTGGTATCTTACTTTTCAGGAACTCTTAGACTGAGATAACCTGATTAAATTTGGCTAGATTGTGATTTTCGTTTTTTTGGGACCCAGGGCAGTTATGAGCTATTATTTGTTCATTACGAAAATGTATAAAAATATTCAAATAATTATTTCAAATGTAATGTAGAAATTGTAAATATATCCATCAAGTGTTTTTCTCACATCGATTTCCCAAAATTATGTATTTCAAACGCTATCACATTTGTTGATTTTCCTGTTTGTGTTTTTCATGACTACGAAACTTATCAGATTAATGTGATTGAGTGGCATTGTATTAATTTATTCTGACCATTGTTTTGCTGGAATTGCAACAATTGCAAAGTACAAGGCTACATAACAAGCACAATAACTAAAGGATAAAGCTAATAAATTAGTCTTACGAAACTTGAAAACTGAAACTTCTATATATATGGCTGTGCGCCAAAAGTTGCAATTGACTTAAATGAAACAAGGGACCAAATAAATCAATACAAAGAAATGAATTAACAGCAATCGTGTTAAATAAAATAAGAACACACGGACTTACAAACCATTTATTGAAGTGTGTGCAGGGTGCATTCGTCCAGCTCAATCTTCGGGACAAGAATAAACGAATGCGCATAATACATTATTAAACTTATACAGTCACTAGTTACATAGTAATCCTATAGATGTCAGTAAATACAAATTCTCTAATATAAATGTACGTAAATATTCCAATACGCCTCCTTACATTTATATTACAATATTCATAATAATATCTTATTCCATATCTACATATATCCGATTACATTTAACATATCATGAACTTAACTTTACTTAACGATTTAGTAGAAATTGTCAGCTACATTATTATTCGAATCTACTTTGAATACATGTATAATACCTTTTA
The DNA here is from genome assembly GCA_017312745.1 of Gryllus bimaculatus. Lineage (NCBI taxonomy): Eukaryota > Metazoa > Arthropoda > Insecta > Orthoptera > Gryllidae > Gryllus > Gryllus bimaculatus. Next base: position 61,301 of record BOPP01000391.1, on the reverse strand, counting down.
TATAACATTCATTTGCAAAGTGATAATGTACCTCAATATACTTTGATTTTTTTGAAAATTTGCAAATTTTGCAATGATCAAAGCGTCTGAATTGTCTTCGTATATTTGCACTTGTTTGTGAAGTTTTACATAAAAATATCCAAGATATCTCTAACTTAATCTCAGTTACAGCTTCCGACATTGCTACATACTGCTGAAGTGGAAGATTTCGCAACGCTACCATGTTTCTTTGATTTCCAAAATAGTACATTTCCTAATAAACTAATTACATATTCAGTCGTAGATTTACGATCTATGTTATCGCCTGCCCAATTTGCATCTAAAAAACAATCTAGAGTAGCAATTGTTTCACTTTTACTATATGTTAAGTTTTAGATTTTTTGCCAAATACAAATACTTCAAGATACCCAAAGCATACTGAAAATGAGTGTAGCTATAACAATTTTGAAATCTGCTCAAGTAATTTACACTTTAACTTATGTCTGGTCGCGCTCCTGAACTAATATACAAAAGAGTGATATACATATTGTGATATACATCTTGCACAGGTTCTAATTCGAAATTTACTTCCATCGGTGCATTATACAGTTTCGAATTTTTAATGATATATTTTTGAGCTAAAGGGTAAATATAAGCTTCCTGGCTGATTCATTAAATTCTTTCCATAATTCTAATTAATATTAATCCCAAGATAATTCTTGACTACCTAAATCTTTCATTCTAAACCGTTCTGCCAAAAGACTTTTGATTGTCTTAATTTTAGTTCTGTTCTGTAATTGTAGTTTTGGAACAAATTAACAAATCATCAACAAACATTATGAAATAAATTATATCGTCTCCATCTCTCTTACCATACAAAAAGTAATCATAATTACTTCTTTGAAAGCCTAACTCATCCAAAAAATTATCAAAACTATCATTCCACGCACGTGGACTTTCTCTCAAATCGTACAACGCTTTATCTAATTTACAAACTTTATCCGTGCCGTCTTCGTAACCTTCAGCTTGTTTTACATAGATATCTGATAAAACTTTACCATTAAGAAACGCTGTTTCTACATCATTTGTTCGATAGTTAAGCCCTTTTGACAACAATATGAAAGTTATATTTTCAATGTTTGCATTTTCGCAACTGGTGAATAAATATCATCTACAATTTCTTTTTGTTGAAAACCTCTTGCAACTAGTCTAGCTTTATAGCTATTATCAGCCTTTTTTGAATAAATCCACTTTACATCTCAAATACTTTTTCCATCTGGCTTTTGAAATCATGTTTTATTCTTTTCTAAACATTCACTTTCTCAGTTCATTGCCTGCTTCCAAAACTCAGATTTCTTACTATTCATCACCTCCTCAAAATTTGCAGAATTATCTGCGCTACAATAGTTAACATAAATCACATTGTTATAAGTACAGATGCCTTAAATCTATTAGGTAATCTGCGCTCTCTTTTTGATCTCCTTAATTCTTGATTATCTTTACTCGAAGTTCCTCTTTCAATACTCTCTTTTGTGCTGTTTTCATTTAAATCTAATTCACCATTTTCACAATTAGAATCATCTGAATATTCACATTTCGAATCATTGTCTTTAAAACTAACTTTTGTAATATCGACATGTCTACAACATGTCTATAACCGACTTTACTGTAGCCTAACAAAACCTCCAAATCTGCTTTACTATCCCACTTAGGTTTTCTCAGTTGTTCTGGTACTCGCATAAAAACTCTATTACCATATAAACATAAATGTTTTGCTTCAGGCTTCTTTTTGAAAATATTCATAAGGTGTTTTCTTTTCAATAGTATTAGCTAATGTTCTATTTTTAAGGTATACAGCCGCAAATACCACTTCTGGCCAAAATCTTCTATCTACTTTTGCTTCAGCTAATAAACATCGCGACATGTCCATAATTGATATATCTTTCAGCTGTACCGTTCAATTCATGTACATAAGGTGGACAAGCATTAAAAAAAACCAACCTTTTTCTTTAATCAAATCATAGATTCTTTTGTTCAAATATTCTTTTCCGTTATCACATCTCAATTTTTTAATATTTTTACCGGACAAATTTTGGATTTCATTTATGTATTCTATAAAACAGTCATAAATTATATATTTTGATTTAATTGTATAAACTCGAACTTTTTAACTGTAATCATCAATAAACGATAGAATATATCTTTCCCCATTAAAACCTGCTGTTGTATGAGGCCCATTTAAATAAGAGTGAACAATTTCTAAAATTTCTTTGGCGCCACTTCTATTGCTATCAAAAGATAAATAATGCATTTAATTTTCAATACATGTCTTGCATTTCATAAATTCTGATTCTAATTTTTTAGGTATCCAGTCGTTGATCTTTTCACAATGATTGCAAATAGTTTAAATATACATGTCCTAATACACGATGCCACATTTCTTTTGATGTAATACTGCCTTCATTCTCACTCGCGATATTTACATTAGCTTTTTAAACATTGATTGAACTAGTCATTTTATACAATCTTCCTTCTTTTCAATTAATCGCAATTAACTCGTGATTTTGATTAATAATTATGGAATTTTTTACCTACTGATACAATTTTGTGATTATCTGTTATTCTTGCATAACTAATCACATATCTATCCATTTTCTCAACATAAAATACATTACGCATTTCTATTGGAATTTTTTATCATAAACTGAAAAATAGCTAATTACATGTCCGACTTTAGTAGCTTTTAAAAATTTACCATCTCCAATTTTAACATCAATATTTTTTTTAATTACACAATCAGAAAATATTCGTCGTTATTAATTTCATGATTTGTACAACTACTATCAAGTAACCAATCAATTTGTGATTCAATATTGTTACCTGTCTCTTTACACGCCACCATAGATTGAATTTCTGCCGGAAAACTATTCATACTGTGTCCATTTGGCCGATAGCTGCTTCTGCCGCAACGAGTTAGAGATACATAGAGAGGCAAACAGCTGTATTTCAGCGCTCCTAGCGTGATATTCGTGAAATATGGCGACCATATTTCAAGGTATCAGTGTTTTGAACCGAGTTAATCAACTCGCTACTGAATTACCTTTCTTCGGTGTGTTTAGTTGCGTAATTGTTCTCGAGTACGAAACCACAGGTCTAAACTCTGGTTTTTTGATGCTGTTCTCAGGCTGAAGTTAACCCGTAATCTTCTAACAGAGAAACAAATTCTTATTGATGGTACTGCAGGAAATTTTCAGTGAAGTTAAGTGGGAGTATTTTGAAAACTAACAAATTTTCAAGAAAAAGAAGGGGTGCATGCTGCAAATAAATTATGAAGAGAGCATTTACTGTACGAAACACAGAAAATGAAAGGTGGTTTAGCAGCTCAGAAGCTCAGTCTGTCAGTGGCTAAAGCAATGTTGTTTTCCAAAAATATTGTGAAGAATGAATTTCAGTGTTGTGAAAGTACAGTGAAGTTCATAAAAACAATTGATTTAACATTTGACTTATTAAATAGTTGTCATCCAATGGGTAAAAGGACAAATACTTCCATTTCTAAGAGAAACAAAGATGCAATGTGCAGTCATATTGTTGAGTGCATTGCTTACTTCCAAAATTTAAAATTTGCTCATGGCTCATCTGTATGGACATCAGCCATAAAGATACCTATATGGATTTTTCAATGACCTGTTAAGCATAAAAGGTATTGCTGGAAATAATATGTGGGATGATAATCCAAAGCCAGTATCTATTAACTCGCAGGCTTAGCCAAGACCATTTGGAATTATTTTTTAGTTCTTTACGAACAAGAGGTGGTCACAGAACTAATCCCAATGCTGTACAATTCTATGTAGCATATAGGAAATGTTTAATTGTATCGGTCATTCCATCTGAGAATGGCAATTACACATTTTTTGATAGTGAAATTCTTACTCAGGAGGGTCAGACTTGTGAAAATGTAAGCACTTGAATAGTAGTAGCTGACCCCGACTATTGCAATCCTCGGTATCAGATACTCGGTCTTTGTTGAAAATGTTGTCGAATACATTGCAGGGAATATTGAGTATGGAATTTTAAAAAAAAATTAAATGTGCTGAATGTTTGGATGTTGTGTTCCAAAACAAAAGGGAAAGCAAATCAGAATTAATTGCATTGAAATATGTCAGTAATTCCCTTGCGAATCCTTCACAGGGAGTAATAAAACTTGCTAAAATACTATTGCTGGACAACGTTTCAGAAGAAATGAGGTAATTTTGATAAGAAATCAGAAGAACAGAGTGCTAAAATTTCTGACTGAAGTGTTGTCAATGCCATCGCATTGCTAATTTTTTATTGTGATCATATGATTACAGCTATGGGGGCAGATGAAATCTCTCATCTTGCAAAATCAATTTTGAAGCATTATTTTACATGCAGAATTCACTATGTTTGTAAAAAGACATTTGCAGAGATAAAAGGGAAGAATGTGAGACATATTTACGAAATTAATTTTATTTAAAGGTCAATAAAACTATTCTAATTTAAACTAATGAAGAACTTATATATTTTCATTCTGAACATACTTTACCTTATTTACTATTATTTATTCTCTTATTAGACTTATTTTTTATGAATATCCTGCAATTTTTAGTGAAACCTTTCCGTATAAATATTACCCCCATACCAATTATTTTTTCATTGAGAAGAAATTTTGAAATCCCGCGCAAAGGTTGACACCTTTAAACATGGCGGTCAGTGGCTCTAATATTTTAAAGATGGCGGGGTTATTGGTACTCTATGTATCTCTAACTCGTTGTTCTGCCGCCTTGATACTGACGCCTCTAGATCCACGCTGCCCACGTTGCCAGTTGTTATAGATTCCATGCTACTCGTTACGATCTCGTTGCCAATTATTATAACCTCCTTGTTGGCCTCGATTGTTTCCTCTGAATTGTCCGCCACGTTTCCAGGACTCTCTGCCTCTGTCAGTCTGATAATAATTTCATCCTGTTTCGTCATGCTCGTCCTGCTTTCACTGCATTGGCTTTTGACATGCACTTTTGCGCATGTCACTTGTGCATGACTTTTTGGCTGCATTTGCATTGGCTTTTGACTTCTTGAAGAGAACGTCATAGTCAAAGTGAGCTAAATAGTCCGCATAATTGGCAATGCGACTGATGTATAAAGACTTTTCTGGACGACGGTTCTGTGTCAGCGGTTTATGATCGGTGATCAGTGTGAAGTGGCGGGCGTACAGATATTTAAAGAACTTTTGTGCTGCCTTTACGATTGCAAGTGCTTCTTTGTCAATTTGAGGGAACCTCTTTTCAGTTGCTGACATTGTTCGACTGGCATAAGCGATGAGGCGTTCTCGACCGCTGCTGAGTCGGTGTGACAGTACTGCGCCCAGTCCAGTTTTGCTGGCGTCGGTTGCCAATAAGAGTGGCAGTGACGGGCCATACTGCATGAGTACCTGGAGCGAGGTCAGCGCATCCTTAAGATCCTTATAAGCTCTTTCGCCCGCTGGAGTCCAAACGAAAGGGGTCATTCACCTGCATGCTCTAAGTGGTCGATCTCTGGTTGAGAAACCTGGAATTAATACTCTATAATATATTGCTTTCCCCAGAAACAGCTGCAGTTCCTCCGGAGTTGTTGGGCTCGGCGCATCTCGGACGGCTCGGATGTGCGTATCCGATTTATGGCTGCCCGTCGCATCGATCTTGTGGCTAAGGGCATCCAGGACAGGTTCTGCAAATTTGCACTAGGCTCGGTTCAGTTTCAGACCATGTTGGCGAAAACGCTCCAGTGTTGCATTGAGGGCCTCAATGAGTTTTTCAAAATTGGCTGCAAAAACAATGAATCGAAGAAACGTACAACATTTTCGAGACCTTGTATGACGGTGTCCATACGCCGATGCCAGATAATAGGAATCTTAGCTTCACTATAGACAGCACGGGTTGGCCGGATCAAGCCATGAGTTGGAGTGTTGAGAGTGAGCGAGTGGCTGAATTCGTCGTCAACTTCCAGGTGGGTGTTTGCGTCAGTGACATCTAGGTGGCAAAAGAGGGTGGCGCCTCGCATCCGGTTAAACAAGTTTTCTGCCTTTGGGATTGGATGTTCGTCGATGATAATTCGTGGATTGAGAGTGGGTTTGTAGTTTCCCGTGATTCTCAATTTTCCGTTCTTCTTGGAGACTACATGCGTTGTAAATGCCTATTCTCAGTGCTCTACTCTCTTGTAAAAACCGGATCTTGGCGATCGAACAAGAGAATGGCAAACTGCGCCATTGCGTCGTTGATTACCAACTGTTGAGCGCCAAATCACCAACAGCAAAAGAGGAATAAATTTAGGGTGCATATGCAACAAGAACTATTTTGGATTTTGTAGAATGAGGATCAATGGCCGTCAGGGCTTTGAAGTAAAAATATTTTGTTATTAGTTCGTTGAGATAGAAAATAAACATGTGGTCGGCGGTAATCAGAGAATAGGCAAGTAAATGAAATATAACGGATTAGCGAGAATAAGTAATATTCATGGAATATTCAATTCGCGAATGGTAGAAAAATTTAAAAGCTAAATTCAGTGTGGTAATAAGAAGACAGCCAATATAGAGTTATGTTATCTCGTCACGACGCCAACTTTGCTGAAATAATCTTCGCAAAGGAAAGTTAGGCAATATGTGACGAAAAGATTTTAATAAAAAGATTTTAGCAAGGCCAAGATGTTTAATTTTAAGGTAATATTAAGTTAATAAAAGAATTGTCGTTTTTTGAAATAGAGGTTCGATGACCATGAAAATAGGTGACAAGATAAATAAAAATAGATGTCAAATGTCAAAACAAATAGAAAATGGAAATAAATTAATTTTTCAGCTGACACTTAATGTCGCTGCCAATTACAAAAAAATTGCAAGTTGTTTGATTTTTATTACAATTAGTTAAAGATATTTACTAACGAATTCATCACCCAACTTATTCATCACCCAACCGATTACCTGTGTGAGAGGTATTTTCTAGCCCACGATGGCATGCCTAACGCGGAGCAAAAATATATTCTGAAATTTATAAGGGCGAGAATACCATTCACTACAGTATAAACTAAGTTCAATGGAAAGTGACTAACAAAAATGACACTCTAATGTATCTGAAAACTGACTGGAATTAGTATTAAATTAGCATATAGTGCATGGTACAGGCAGGCTGGTGCAGGCAGGCACTTCTCCGATCCTTATGGGAGCTAGCGAAGTTTCACATTGTGGCCGCTGGAGCGCTGGTCGCCGACTATTCGCTAGACCTTCAGGCCGCTTTAATACATGGGGTCATGCCTGCACTTCGGGCAATTTTGGTCACTCGGGCAAACTCATGACAATGGTAATGCTAAACAATACTAAAAGTACATATTTCTGTGCAGTTTGCTTAAAAGAAATTGTGAAGTGAATACTTCAAATTAACCCTCAAATAGCGTGCGTGAAATCTACTTGGTTAGTGATGAAGCAGCAACTCTTCGACTTATGAAAAACAATATATAATTTAAAAATTTCTGATATTTACTGTATATTCAGGTGTTTTTACAGACATATAATGCATATAGTACCTTAAACCTTCTTTAAAGACAATAGACGAAGACAAAAATGCTGTCAAAATGTATTGATTTTTTAGACTACATTACACGCTCAGAAAGAACAAACTCAAAATAGACATGTTTATTGCAGAAGAAAAAGTATCACTAAGTAACTGGAAGAAACTAGGTCTCAAAAATAAAAAAAATTAAATATCCAAAAAATTCAAACATTTCACTCCAAATCAGTGGCTCAAGCGTTCTCACATATTTTTTTGATAAATATAGAACAAGAAAGTTACAAGTAGCGAAATTCATATTGGAGCTCTCGTGGATTTTCAAGAAAATATTTTCAATACCGATGTACATTGTACAAATTATATCTCATCCTTTGTGTAGGCCTCTTTCAAATTCCACAACAATGATAGGGCAATATATCAGACATCAGGAATAAAAAATCAGATATCTCGTGATTTCTAACGACGTTTGTGAGAAAATATATCACTTTTAATTGCAGAATGTTACAATACAAGAAACAATCACAAATGTATCATACGTTCATTCCCAGTTACTAGAGCTAGTGTGTTCTCATTGAACTAAACAGAAGTTGTGCAATTTGTGAAATGTTTTCTTTGTGTCGAATTTTGAGAACAAACTGAATTGTTAGGTAGCCAAGGTAAGGCTTATGTTTCATTTACTTTAAGAAACATTAAGACTATATAATAATATTTATTTACTATGGGAAGATAATTGTTATTCTTGACGTGTTAAATAAATCAATCTCAATAACCCTAAAGGTGTAGTAGCGCGGTTTATTGTGAAAGCTGTACCACAACTTCCAAGGATTGGTGTGAAAAGAAATCTTCAAAAATATAATAAGCCAGCTTTGCAAATAACCAGTTTCCTTGCGTGAGACGAGAGTGCAGTACATTTAAAAAGGATCATTGATATCATTTGTGAACCTTTTGTACCAATCAATGATTGTGAAGGACATAACAGTAATGCAGTAATGGACATTGCAGTTGAAGTAATTGAGAGGCCTAAATACTTGAATTTAAAGATTCTGGGTCGAAAACTTATGATTGAAATGCGGACATCCATATGCGGACCTATAGTAGCCGATCGAGGAATGGTCGGCAAGCAGCGCGCCAGCGGTGAGTACGGGAACTGTACGCTATAACAATCCTTGCGGACTATGCCTAAAGAGATACGCAGAACCACCCGTATGTTCTGACAGGAGGCCTCTGCCCTTTTAGGGATTCAATGTGCTTATATCATCCATCTCAGGCACTTCCTTGAAAGTGGCTGGATTTAGATTATATTAGCATTACTATTTCTAATACTTTAGATGAAAAAATTGAGTACCATTAATGTTTATAAATATTTTATATAACTACCTACACTGTATTGAAAAAGAATGCAGCGATGTATATTTGAGAAGTTCATTGTTGAATGGCAGCAATATAAGGTAGTGAAACGTGAAATTCTTTTGAATTCTCTTTGTGGAACATTGACTTGCAGACATGATTTATGAGGCTTTGTTTTATTATTTTTTTTATTTGTCAAAAACAGAAAAAACTAAGCGTGACAAACAGTGTGTAATGACAGTCAAGAGCAAGGCTGCTCAGTTAAAAAAAATAGCAGAATGATTTATTAGTTCATTTATTTCAATTGTTGAGGTTAGAAAAAATGGCATACTCTTTTAAATTAGCATATCAAGATTTTATTTTTATATTCAATGCACTTGAAAGGTTACAGAAATTTCTAACTGCTTTTGGGCCGAAATAACATGTTTATAAATTTTTGGAAGCCCAGACCATCATTCAATTTAAGGGCAACACTAAGGTGAACTGCATTAGGCGGCGCTTGGGCCGCGTACTCAACCTGTAAAATGGGGGCGATCTCTCCTCCACTTCTTTAAAAAATAAAAAGCAGGAAAAGAGCCGAGCCCTCCGGCTTCCCTCTACTTACTACGAAACACATTTGGGAAAGTGCCTGCATTAAATTATCTGTGCTGCTACGCGGTGCTGGAGAATAGCAAATACGTTACATATTTAAACAAACAACAAAAAACACTTTTACTTTATACCTTGCGACGCGACCCGCGTCTTGGAGGAAACACCTCGAGCTGGCCGGTTTTAAAAGCCTACAGGGACATCATTACGTCACAATTATTGATCGGGCGGGCGCAGCACAGTGCTCAAGCAGTCGTGTGTGCACAAGCTCAAACTTTGGAGCGCCATCTCGTACCATTTAGAGAGGTGGGGGCAATCAAAAGGCGGGAACTTTGGTAGTAATAACATGTGAAGAAAAATGCATTCTCCGAACGTTTTCGTAAGTTCTAGTATCCCTACCCTAACCCATTTACGTGTTGAATTCTGAATTAAGATGGAAACGAAACTTTAGTTCTTCGATAATAAAGAGAATTTGGGGGAAATTTTCTTAGGTGTGAAACGTAGCACTATATGTTCAGGCAAGGAGTAACGTTTAATACGTGTTAAAACGAACATAATTGGGAAATATTACAGTAATATAATGTTTAATAATTACTATTATATATTTTTCGATCTATTTACATTTGCGTGCGAACGCTCAGGGTTACCGCGTTGTAAAATGTACAGTTTTGGAAACCAAAATTGATCGCGGCCGTCTGCGGCTAAGTTCCGCTTTTGCACGACTTGGACTGTCCTTATTATGACGGAACGTCGGGGCCTCACAAATCACCGCAGCCAATTTTTAACGGAAGGAGGCTAACAAAATTAGGAAGTAGAAAAGGACAGACGTCCCTAATTCAGATGTGGAAATATTTTCGAAGAAAAATACATGGATTTAAACAATTTTATGAACATGAATGTAAATTTTTTGAAATAATTGTATAAGCGCATAACCAGTTTTAACACATTTCTTTTTGATAATACGTTGATACGGGATAAACTAATACTTATTTGAGATAAAATAATTTCCCACAGACATTTTAATTTCATTTTTATTTTTTATACACAACCCATGAACTTTATCAAGAGTCCACATTACTATAGATTTTGTCAATAAAAAAATCTATCTTAATTGCAAATTTGCAATTCTATGTTTATCAAATTTGCAAAAATATGTATTTCACCTTACCGCTGCGAGCAGTCGCACAGTACAGACCTACGCGCACAGCGCTGCGCCTGTCCTAGTACCTGTGTTCTGTGTTCCGGTGAAAGTTAAAGTGCTACACTAGCAGTTATCAACAACATTTACTAATTGTGTGGTGCTAATATTCTAACAAATTAGTGCAACATTTTCAACCGACAACACTGGCATTCGTTAGTGTATTGTAGATGCCCTCACGTCTACCCGACCAAAGGCGACATTGAGGTCGCTTACCAAGAAGACGGCGCTCATTGAACAATCATTCCTACAAATTCCATAGCATGTACTGGAACATCAACCAAATGAGCGGTTACCTCTACCCCCATCGCATCAGACACATGTTAGTGGAACAATGCCGCATGGTAAAGACTTAGGTTAGGTCAGTAACTATTTGCCGGTCGGCGGCACTGCATTTTAAAATGCAACGGTAATACCGGCGCAAGTGCAGAACGAATTTCTCAAGAGCCGAGTGGTAAGCGAGGGCATAGTGATCCAAATCTAAACAAGCAACCAAACAAAAAATCGTGTTTAGCCATTCTCAAGATTATGGTTTTTCTATTAAAAATAGATTTCACCCTTAAAGAGACCTTCAAGAAAGTGAATCTAGTCCCGGATCCGGAAACGTCACCGTTCCTGAAAACAACGAAAATATTAGAAACCCTCCCATCCATATTAACAATATTGAAAACATTATAGAACTAAAGAATGAAACTAAAACCCACATCACTAACCACTTTAAATCAACCTTCAATAATAGCAAAGAAAAAATTAACTTTAACCAAACAGAAGATTTCAGATAAGCCATTAAATATTTTACAAGCACTAATACACAGTTCCACACTTACAAGGACCCAATCAAAAAAACGTCTCTATGGTCTACAAAATCATTCAACCGTCTATTTCTCAAGAGAAATATACCAACAGGATAAATATTCTCCCCTCATTAGCGTTAACAGATGCCATAAGAATAATTCATCAATCCTGGTGGTAGCCACTGAATACTCAGAAGAGCAGAATATTGAAATCATTCTTAAAACAAATGTTTTATGTAATCTAAAAGTAAAAACTGGAAAAAGGCGTAAAGTTAAAGGACCAATACAGTGTCTCCGATGTTTGGATTTTGGGCATTCGAAAACAACTCTAACCATCTAATTTCTGGTATATATTGTTCTGAGAATAATTATTCGGCCTCATGCACTATAAGGGCGACCCTCCGAATTGGAAAAAGTGCGACAGGGCGCACAGATCTGATATCCGAACAATAGAATGCTCATATTTTGAAACAATTTTAGAAAATAAATAAAAAAAATCCCATCAAGGACCACAGAAATCGAGAACTCACCATGAATCCCCTCCCACTAATGCCACTCATCATTTTTCCAACTTACTTAATACGATCCGCTTACCAAAATTCACCTATGTATCAGCAACTAACCAGCAATCAAACAACCCCACCCGAAAGCAATCATATAACAAATCCCAAAACTATCTCCTCCAAAATAAATCACCTCAGTACAGTTTCTTAAATAGTACATAATATCATCAACTCCATATCTACACAGTTAATATCATAAACTATTTTACCACTCATTGTTCAAAATATCCAACAAGCAATAGCCTCATATAATAGCACTACCCATGGCGTACCCTGAATTTAGTCATTCATTAACTCTAATCAATTGGAATGCGTCAGCATCAGCAATAAAAAAATACTTCAGTATTTTTTACAAACAAACAGCATAGAGTATATAGCATAGATAGCATTCCTTGCATCACTAAATCACATTTTAAACTTTATTCTCTGTTTTATTTTCCAGGATATAACGTAATTAGACAAGGTAGAATTCACTCAGCGTCGTTCTCATTTTAATCAAAACTTCTATCCCACATCACCCAAATAAAACTGGGCTTGAACTAACAGCAACTTCTCTCCCCTGCATAAATCTAACTATAATTGCAGATCATAAACCAGCCAATTTAAAGTCGAATTTTGCCAGCTTAAGTAACGTAATCACACCTCGGTCACCCACTATACTCTTAGGTGACTTCATTGCTAAATATACTTCCTGGGGGTGCAGAGTCACCAATGCCTCTGGATTCCAACTATACAAGCACATACGTACTAAGAAATTAAGATTAATATCTCCCCCTGAACCTACATACTATCCTCGTGACCCAAAGAAGCGGCCCAATATTTTAGATATAGGAATAACAAACACAAAAGACCAGTTTTACTCAGCTCTTCACATCGAGCTCGACTCGGACCACATTCCGGTCATTATTTCCACAGATGAGAACCCCCATTCTTGCCTAATCCAGTTCTTAACATGTATCACTTAAATTGAGTCAAATTTAAGAAAAGAGTTCAATTCCAAACACCTAAATTTAAAATCCTAAACATCTCGTCGGAAGTAGATCAGGCAAAAATGAACTTAAAGAATCAAAAACTGTAAAGACACTAAAACCCGAAAATCCCACTACACTACGTAAAAACGCACCCATTAAACTGCCCAAAAGCTTAATTAAAATAATTCAAGCCAAAAATAAAACCAGAAGACTCTGGTTAGCTCTTGGAGCACCCAATTTCAAATCAGAAATAAATCTTTTAACAAATATCTCCCAAAAAGCCATAGCTGATTTTAAACAGACCAATTATAACCATCTAATACAATATTTAAACACTCAAAACAATTTAATTTAGAATTTTACAAAAAGGATTCTAAGAAAAAACATTATCCCCCCTTTAACTACCACAAATGGTAAAAAATATTGTACAAGAGAAAAAATTGAAGTTTTAACCGATCATTTTGCCGAGTTATTCACCTCCAACATATCGCTCCTTCCAGATCATTCCCAAATCCAAAACTATGTCCACTCCTCTAATTACAATATACCCCAAAATATTAAATACATTCTTCAGGAAATTACAAACATCATCAGAACTATCCCAAATAAAATCGCACCTGGTCATGACAATGTTAATAATATCATTTTAAAAACCATTATCGCCTGTATCACCAACACATTTAACTCATTCTTAAGAATAGGATATTATCCTTCAACCTGGAAATATTCCTTAATGCTTCCCATCCACAAACCGAACAAAAACCACAGCAACCCAGATAACTACAGATCCATTAGTCTCCTCCCATCATTAGCAGAAGTATTCAAAAATCTCATCCTTTCAAGATTAAATAAGTACTTGAACGAAATAAATCTCATACCTCCCTTTTTAGTTTGGCTTCACCAATAAAGTATCCACAGCGCACCAGCTCTTACGCATCACTGAATACATCATTCAAAAAGAAAAACATCACTCAGTACCAGTATTCATCACCAAAGCCTTCGATCGAGTCTGGCACAAACGACTAATATATAAACTATTGTCAATTGGAACCCCAAAATACTTGTTTAAAATCATTAAATGCTTCCTCACAACCAAAACTTTTTCAGTCGTAATAGAGAACCATACATCAAACCCACGCCTCATAAGAGCAGCACTCCCACAAGCATCCCCGCTCTCCCCACTGCAATTCAACTTCTACACAGCGGGTTCCTACCACCAGATTAACGCATTGAGGTGTTTTAGCGCAGCTCGAAGCTCCTCTCCAGTGACTCGGCGTGCAGAGGTGGGAAAGGGGAACAGGCAAATGGTATTGCTGCTGACCGCACGCGCCACTGGCGCACCACCAACAGCGGTGGCAGCCAATGGCAGCGAGGCGGCGCCCGTTTCGAACGCGCGGAACTGCAACGCAAGCGAATTCGCTAAGATTTCACTTTTTGTCGCGTCGTCCCACGCGTAAACGGGCCGAGGTGGTGGAGCGCCGAGCGCCCCCGTCCCAGCGTTGCTCTGAATCGGGCAGTTTACGTCCGGTTTGCGGCCTACCGCACGAGAAAGATCCCAAATGTGCCTCTCGTGGAGATTGCATTTCGAAATACTATCAGACCATTGAGCAGCTTTCTCATCCAGTAGAGATGAACGGAATTCTCTACTTAGATTGCGCGCCCGCTCTCCGTCAACGGGATCGCCATAGCGGCGATGAACTTTGACAGTTCTTCGCAATTCTCTTAAGATCCTTCTTTGCTCATCTGTGAGCTCAGGGCGAGAATTCTCTACACGCGTGACAATTGTATGTTGCTTGAAAGCTGATTTCGATGTTACAGTGAAGTGATTCACTGCTTCGTCGATCTCGTCTTTCGTGTTTACTGGTTTCTGCTCAAGCTGAGAATTCAGCTGTGTTGCGAAACCTGCCCAGTTCGTGTCACGGGTAGTTTGAAAACTAACTTGGCGTTTCGCTGCAAGGGACGCCACAACTCATGTTACTGGTTTATGATCGGAATCCAGTACGGCAAATTGAGTGGGCAACCACACACTCAACGTCTTTCACATTCATAAAATCAAAAACGCCCGGGTTCATGTTTCGTACTTCCGGGAAATGCGTGGGGCTATTCGATGCGCGGATCTCTACGCCCCGCCTTGTCGCTACAAGATTTGCAATTTCGTTGCCGTTTCTGTTTGCTTCCAGAACGCCCCAAGTTCTATGTCTGGCGTTAAAGTCACCCAGAAGGATAACTTTGGATTTTAGTGCGAGAAGCGCATCAATTCCAGCCGGATCTAAGGTTTGGTCTGGGCAGTAGAAGAATACGACTAGTAGTCGGCCGTTTCCTACCCTGACGTACGCACCGACCGCCTCTAGAGACGCCAGAGCAATAGCAGGGATTTCGGCTTCAAGCTGCGGCAGTTCTCGGCGCAGCGCGATTGCTACTCCGCCGCCTGGCCTGACAGCGCGGTCTCGGCGATAAACAGCAAATCCCCTGAGTTTGAATTCGTGTTCATCACTGAGCCACGTTTCTTGTAAAGCCAAGATATTGAGTTGCAGTTCTTCTGCAAAATGTTCAATTTGCTGAGCTTTGAATATTGCACTTCACGAGTTCCAAGCGCGGAGAGCTATTCGTTTGTCTACGTTCGGATTTTGTCTAGACATTGTCGGGTATCGTATTTAGGATTCGCTCAAACATCGCTAAGAACTGGCTCTTAGTGACTGTTTGGGCGGCAGCTGCGGGTGCAGTGGCCGCGCTCGCCCCCCGGAGGCGGGTGCGTTGGCCTCTGGGGGGGGGGCGCTGCGCCGAGGCGCTGCGCGACCTCGTTCCAGGCCGGCCATGGTTATATCTGATGTGTTAGTGCATACGGGGGATGCGTATAACATTAATGATCTGATTATTGATTTATATACTGGTGTGGCATTGTCTATAGATAGGCAGCTTTTGGAGTTTATTAGAGGTTTTAATTGCGCTATTTTGTATTTTGCTTGTTGAGTTTTGGGTGTAATATGGGAGTTCCAGTTCATTTTTGTATCTAAGTTTAGCCCAAGGCACTTGTTTGACAGTGAGGAGTCCATGGAATTGTGTATTGTTGATTGTAAAGAGGGAGGGAGTGTAGAAATGCTTTAACGAGAATATTTTAGCAGTGAATTTTGTGGGGTTTTATTTAAATTTCCATATTGTTGACCAGTTATCTATTCTGTCTGGATGTTGTTGTATTTTTTCATTAATGATTTTAATCGATTGGCGGGATTTGTGAATTACTGTGTCGTCGGCAAATTGTGCTATATGGGTCTGGTTTGTAGTCGGAATATCTGAAGAGTAAACATTAAATAAAGTTGATTAAAATGGCGAGCCTTGTCGTAGGCCTGATCCAAACTGATGACTCCCTGATGTTTGGGTAATTATTTAACCTTTTCAGAATTAATTTCTCGAGAATTTTTGACAGAGTTGGCAATAAACTGATTGATCTGTAACTTTTTGGGATACTGTGATTTTTATTTGGCTTTGGAACAGGAATACTTATTGAGTTTTTCCAAAGTATTGGATAAACCAATTCTTAATATAGAGTTATAGATATTATAGATATATTGGATGCTATTGTTGGTGTGGGTAGGTTTTTAGAATTTTATTGTTGATATTATCCTGTCCAGGGTCTTTTTTTGAAGGGAGATGTTTTATTATGTTTTAAATTTCGTTTGTCGAAACAGTTTGCAATTTTTATATGTTCTGGGTGTTATTGGACTTGAGTGTTATGAAGCGTGAAAGTACTTTCAAAGAAGTCAGCTAATGCTTTGGCCTTGTCAATAGGGGAATCCCCCCCCCCCCCGTTGGCGTGCTTATCGGGGGAATGGTGCTTTGTTTTCTTAAAATTGTTTTTGTAAACTTCCAAAGTGAGTTGTTGGTTGTGCTTAGGGATTTAATTAAAGAGTTATAGGACGAGTGTTGGTGTTCTTTAAGTGTTTTTTTTATTATCATGTTAAAGATGTTAAGCTCTTTTTTAATTGGGGATTTCAATTGTTGTTTCAAAGTCTTCCTGTTCTGTTTTTGGTTTTTATTATAGTTAGTATAGGGTCTGGCAATTTAGTATGTGTTTTTGTTTTATTGTGCTGTTATTTTTATTGCCGAACGATAGCACTGGTTATTATATTGTTTAATAATGCTATTGACATTTCTATTTCTAAAGACTTTTTAGGTTCCTGAATTTAGGTGTTCTAATTATTATATTTTTTCTAAATTCTTTCCCGTTTATGTTGTTAATATTTAATGTGGGTGTGGGTATGTGTGGGGGCGGTTGTTGATGAGTAGATATTATTACTGCGAGGTGATCAGAGTCAAGTTCGTGTAGCACACTGGAGTAAAATGTTGTCTGGTCGTTGATGATTGCAGTGTCTAATATGTCTGGGTGTTTATTTGAGTCATTATTGAGTTATTATTTTTAATTTTTTTCCTACGCAGTTTGTTGATTTGTTGTCATCCCTAGCTGGTATTTTAGGAGTTTAAATCTCCTAAGAGTAAGGTAGGAGTGATCTGGTCAACAGTCATACGTTATCACGGGAGAAAAACCTGAAATACCCCCTCTAAAAAGAAATAATCCTAAGGCCTATTCAGATGATGAAGAAACTGAAATTTTAGCTGATCACTCAGAGAAAGTCTTCCGACCTCATCCAATAACAATGCCAACTCACAATAAAAACATCGAGGATTATGCAAATGAGCCCCAGGTTTCAGTAACAACGAAAATTAAGTTTATCTCTCCATCAGAAGTCTCAAAAGTTATCAACAGTCTGAAAACAAGAAAAGCCTCAGCCGATCCGGTGGCTAAGTAGGCCGTAGGCAGTAGTGCCGTAGCGAACTCGGACCGAAGGATCGCGGGTTCGAGTCCCGCCTCGGGCATGGTTGTATTGTGTTTCGTCCCTTCACCCCCTATCATCGTCATTATCGTGTCAACCCACAGTTGCCATACCGTAACATGCAATAGTGGTCGCTAATGACCTAGTAGTTGATGCGACCTTACATAACAAAAAAAATAAATAAAATAAAATAAAAAAAAGAAAAGCCTCAGTAATAAAAACCAGGAACAATATTTTCTGTGAATTAGAAGAACAAATGTCGGAATTACAATTTTTTCGGACGAATTAAAGAATGTGACATTTGTAAGCAATCTAGGTTCCAACATACGGAAAGTTTAGAAAATCATGAGCTTCTGCGTGCCTAACACATTAGGGAGTTTAAGCGCCCAGTGTAAAGAGATATCCTAAAACTCTATTGATCACGTGACTAACGCCTTTATACGGTCGTAATGAACAACTTTCAGAAGAGTTTTAGCAATTGTAACATTGCGATATGCATTATAACAAAGGAAGCATTTCAAGCGTCGAACAGAGAAATTGCGTAATATATCAGAGTGTAGGCTAGTGGTGAGACATTTAAAACACGTTACGAATCAACAGAATAACAAATATACATTGTGCATGGAGTTTTAGATATTGTGGCCCTCCGTGATGAGTATGCAGTCTGCTTTTCTTGAAAATATAGGAAATACCTTAAAACAGCGTTCGTTATGAGCGTAAGACATAACCTATCGCGAAGATATGATTTGAACTCCCTTTTCGAGAATTTCTTTCCTGTCACCTCTCCAACATATCCCGTGAATTCTTGCCAGCGTTGTGGGGTTGGTAAGAAATAATTGTAACTGCCTGATATACGAGAATCGGTTTACTAGAGTTGGAAAAATTCAACTTTTCCTGTTTTTGCCACTTGTAAGTTTACCGTAGAGGCTCCTACAGGCATTTTTGAAGGTATAAGGTCGTACTTAGGCCTAAGGTAAGACGTTATGACTTCAAGGTCCATCACGCGACTGTTTATGCATAACGCCGCAACCTTAAGCGTGGCGCTAAAACTCTCTATTGTTTAAATACGGCCTTACGTTATGCATTGGATGAACATTTTTTCGCGACGAAGTGCCCAACGTTTTGAATTCAATTCAAAGCGCTCGGAAAATTGTAAGGCATATTAAAACATATGGTTTGGTGACAAGGTATCTCTCCAAGCTGACACTGAAACCAGATGGAATATTATCTACATGCTACTAAATTCTTTCCATTCCCAGAATCATGATATATTGACCTTATTTGAATGAAAAAGTAAAACATGACATGTTTTCCAACATTGAAACTCTGATGGAAGATATAAAATTCCTGAAGCCATTTAGTGAAGCCACTGACGATTTAGAAGGGGGTCAAGAACCTGTTCTCCCTCTCGCTGTTCCCTGGGTCTTTACACTGTTAGCAAAATGTGAAGTTGAGGATACTGACAGCGAGGTTCATGCCATTAGCGAACAGATTCGTATGCAAATTTTATAATTTTTTAGGCACAAGATATCTCAACTAACTGTTTTTAATTATTAGTTTTTATTTTACATTTTTTCGTATCATTGCATGTAGGGTAGAGCACACAGTGATGCACACTTTAAGGGCAACCATTATGTTTTATGTAATGCATAATTGTTTATTTTAACCATAGAAACATAATTGGCAAACTAATTACTACGTATATGTACATTTATGAGGCTAATATGTTAAATAGTTGAACAATCTACTTCACATTTTATAAAATGTGAAACTAAAATAAAACGGAAAATATAGTGATGGGCACTTTCAAGACTCTCGTGAGCACTTTGTAATATAGTGATGGGAACCCAGAAAAATGGATTGTAAGAAGTCAAATAGCGTTATTGGACATAATATTTGCGTGTTACTGCTATAGTATTAAGCTTCAGTCCTTTATTAAGATTTGCACGATATTTTACACACAAAAGTACATTTTAGCCGTCTGAATCACTTTCCTCTACGGAATCTTCTGAGGCTTTTTTTCATTTATTTTCTTCTTGTTCGGCCATGTGGCCTTTCAAGGGTTTGGATACAATAGATTTTTTCATTGTTAGGAATAAGCATCCTTGGTATTTTGAGCTTGGCATTACTGCTCCGTTTTTAAGGTGTTGGATTGGGATTGGAATGATTTATTGTTTATTTAAAATTTACATGCTTTATGTTAGGTTGGATGTTTGAATTGGTTTTATCATGTGCTTACGGGGAGGGGTCAGATAATTAAATCTCCTGTAATTATCAGACCATAGGTCATGACAAACTGATTCCTTTTAATTGCTTCCTTAATTTTGGCATTACATCTACTTAATCTACTATGTCTTATACGTGTCTAGACACTGTTCGTGGATGTGGCAATAATTTAGTGGCTTCAAGTCGATCTTATTTACCTCCAAAATTTATTAACTCATTAGCAAATTCAATAAAACCATCATCTCCTACAATATTAAATGAACGAAAATCCTTCACGCACATTTATCAATCAATTTTCTATTGTTTTCTCTTCATACACCAGACTTTTGTGCATTAGTATTTGCGCAACACTTGTGCTTATTCCTGCTTGTTGTGCTGCCTTCGTAAACTAAAATCGCTTTACAGTTTTCTTTTGCAATTGCTCAAAACCTACTGATTCATTTGTTGCACTATCCAAAACTATTTGAAATGACATGAAACATTATAGTCGGAAATACACGAAATACCGATAATCGTATCGGAAATTGTAAAGATGTGTTTAGATAATCAAAACTCAATGTATTTTGTGTATTTATTTAAACAACATTTAGAAAGGATTTTGACAAAGTATTTACATTCTAAATGTAAAGTATTTTGCCAGTCTTTGAAATTAATAAATAAATGGTATTTTCTTACTTAAAAATACAAAATTGTAGTAGAAAATTCATCCAGCATGCACTTGTGTTATTATTGACGCTCTTGTTTATTAATGTATAGCGTTCATTAAATAAGTTATTTCTTACGGTCTGTTTGGTTACCGAGCTCATATCGCTTCTCACAAATAAAACACTGAAACTACCAGCAAACAGAGAGGAGTCGATCCGCCGAGACACTAGCGAGAACAGCCGAGAATGGAGCGGTTCCGACAGTTCCACTCCTCGAGGGAGCAGATTTCGAAGGCAGACAAGAGGCGCGCGTGACCTTTTTACTCGGCTCTTATTGCTAACAATATGTGCAATATGAAAACAACAAGATTTTCTCGAAAACGGCTACAATTTTTCTTTTAAACTTCTGGTAAGAATAGAGCTAAATATACACCACTGTTTGTGAAACTTGTAACACGCAAAAGAAACGTCGAAATCATTAAAATTCGCTTATAAGTCAGTGGATGAGTAGAATACTGAATTCATAAGAAGTGATTAAATTTGGGCACGTTGGGCAAGCAGCGCTCCCTTTTAAGTGACAAGTCAGATGAGTATTATGCCACACCTAGTCGGTGTAGAGCTATCAAACAACGTGGAAACGTGCAAAAATTTCTATTTTGGACGGTGTTTTACTCTTCTTTAATATTTCTAATGTAATATTTCGATTCTTTATTAGGTAACACAAAAATGGGGGGAAAAATTGTCAAAAAAAGGTACTTTGGTTAGCGATAGAGGGCAGCTGGCAAAAGTATGTGTCCAAATAGCTAATCCAGACCAAAGAAAATTAAGAACTTATACGAGAAAGTCTGTGCCACTAGTTACTTTTAAAAAAATATGTTTCCCTAAAACAACACCAAATGTTTTCTTTAAATTTTCTATTCGTATAATCTTAGACAAAGTACATTGTAAAAAATCAGCCCTTTAAAAAGGTCATGTACATTTTTGCGAAAAACTAGTATAATTCGCGTATTTTTTTCTCAACAACCGGTCCAAATTTTGTTTCAATCTTTTTCCACGGATAGAAGAAAGGAAGGGTAAAAAATGCTGCGCATCTGATATTTGTTGAACTAATATTTGTTGAATTAATTTTCGAAAATGGCAAATTTTGAAGTAATGCGAGAAAGTATGTGATGTTGTAGCACCACTAGTTTAATTTGGAGATAACGGTCCTGTCACTTAATTTATTCAAAAATATACCCATATACTACAATGAAATTGTCTATTTTCTCCGAAATATTTTCGGGGTCTACCTCTGCTTCACTCGAAATATACTTCTACGTTTCATATCACATGCATCCGGGTCAGTCTTTATTCCACCGGCAGCGAAACACGATGCGCAATGCACTTGTAATTGAAAACAGATAGAATGAGCCAACAAAAACAAGTAACTTAAAATTCACAAAGAATTTTTCATTCGGAAACACATTGTAAATTACAGCTCCGTTTATTTAAGGCGCGTTTACACGGAGAGGGTTTTCTCTCCTAACTTTCCGAAAATGGTTAGGAGAGGCGTGTAAACTCTCAGGAGAGCGATCTTCTCTCCGGAGACATGACGTCACAAGAGATTTTCGAAGTCTCCGCAAGAGAGCAGTGTAAATACTCTGGAATCGATGAGGAATCGTATCTCCTGAGAGATAAATAGTATTCAAAGAGAGTCGGAAGACTTTTTGCTCTCTTGGTATACGAATATTATGGCGTTCACGTGCTCGATTAGCCATTCTGCGTCTGTCTGTGTCTGTGCAGCGTTCCAACGTGGTCGGTGGATTTTTGTTCTTTGTGGGAAATTATATACTGGGGAACTATAAATACAAATGACAAAGAACTGTATGCATCTCCTGTGGCCAAAAACCGCCGTACCGTCAAACCAAGTCTCTTTCCGAAATAAATTATTTTCCACTTTTCTTGCTTTTTGAGTGCGTGAGATATTTCTTAATATAAAATTCATATTCTTTTCAAGTTACGAATTTTTTGTACATGACTACATTATCGTTTATAATATTATTTTTTATTACATCCTTAAATAAATTAAAACTTCAAATTACGGATCAATTGTAAAAATTTGTTATATAAAACCATAATTAGGTTTTCCCTTTGATATGCCTACCCTAGATGTAATGCCTCTTCCACCAAAATTACCAAATTTCAAATAATTCAAAATAATCTCCTTCGCAACATTTTACATCTTTCCAAGTTTATATCAAAACACAAATTTACAGAGAACTAGAAATTGATTCTTTTAAATCGTTTATACTTAACTTCACTAAAAGTTTCCAAAAAATATTTTTAATCGTCCGTAAATTAACACTTGTTTCATTTTATTGTCTCTGAAAAAATGTAATGCAATTGAACAGGTAGCAAATAAATTTAAAAAAAATCCTCTCTTACAATTCCGCCATCAGAGTTTCATAAACTCAGTTCTATTTTCGTCAAGAAACAAAATCACTCGCACTGTCGTCTTTCTTTTCCTCCGCTTCTTCAAAATTGTGAAAGTGCCACAGGCAGCTGAAACAGTGTCACATTCTACCTCAAACTGCCGCCGCTGCTTATAGACATTTGTATCAAGTGTAAACAGCAAGGAGATACTTTTCCGGAGATATTTCAGGAATCAACTCTCCCGTGTGGTAGGAGACTCACGTTTCGGGAGATATTTCGAACCGTGTAAAGTCGTCAGAGAGAGTTTATCTCCATAACGTCATGAAGTTAGGAGACTTTGTCTCTTCGAGTAAACGCACCTTTACTTCCCTTGATTAGAAATCACAGTGGTCTTGCTCTGCAGGCGGGCATACTGAGCCCTACCTGTCGTTTGGCAGACATCGTTAATTAGGCGGTCGCGTGCAGACTGGTCTGTCTACCGACAGGTGCTGCAGCCTTGACACTCACCAACCCTTGCCCACAACGGTCTTACGCAGCGACTTCCCGCCACCTACGGTCCAGCCGCCAATACCATCGCTTCAACCATCTCCTCTACCATTGTCTCCCCCACAATTCCCTCCACCGTCATCCCCTCCACTACTATGGCTTCCACAGCCGTCGCCTCCTCCGCTCTCGACTCTGCCATCGCCGTCACGGCCGTCACCTTTGCCGCTATCGTCTCCACTTCCATCACCTACCCCGACATCACCTCTACCACTATAGCCTCCTCTAATATCGCCTCCACCGCCATTCCCTCTACTGCCATCACTTCCACTTCGATCGCCTCCACCGCCTTCGCTTCCACCGCTATCGTCTCCACCACCTCCACAAACACAATCAGAGTCTTTCTCGCCCACTGCGAGTATAGGTATTCATTTGTATCGCTGCCTTGTGTTTGTAATTCTTCTTGCCGATATGTCATTCTGATTTTCAAGTAATTCTTTAAACATTGTTATGTCTTGAAATATCACGTTTACTCCATAAAACAATAAATCAATGAATTTTCCAAGTTCTCAATGTCAAAGAATATCGATATAACTCTATATTCCATCCCTCCACCTTCATCGAACCTCCTAGTTAAATGGAATTTATTGCGAATCAATAAAAATAAATATTTCCTTTTCCCTTTCATATATAACGATTTCCTCATCATTGTTCTTAGTAACTATTTATACATTACACTTTACGTACTTTAATTTATACATCACACATTTCTACATTAATTCATCGTATATTCAGCATAAATTATTATGAAGTACAAAGTTGCCCCGCTTGCGGCTACAGCCGACCTGCCGCCGCCCGCCGAGCCGAGAACCGCCACCAGACCCTCAGGTCACGTCCATACCATCGACACAAGAGAGACGGAAGTTCCAGAAGAAGGTTGGAAAGTTCAGAAAGCCGTAGAGAACCACCGGTGGCGAGGACAGGCGGCAGGCAGGAGAGGAAGATGCAGCGAATATGTGGCTCGTGTGCTGGCCACGAGGCTAGATAATCCAAATACTACCAAAAAGGGGCGAATCTTCTCGACCACCACAAAGGATTATTTGTCAAGAGAAACCAAGAAAGACAGGGTCTCTGGGAAATTCCAGTTTTTCTTCACCCAACGAAAACTCATGCCAACTATGTACCATGTTTCTGTTTTATAAAACATTATTGAGGCTGTATCTTCTTAATGATATAAAATAATTTAAATAATTAACGAAATGTGAGTTTAATGTATTTAATATATTTTTTTGGAAGTTTCTAATTATTTACTTCATATTATATTAAAAGGTTTGCTATTCTGTTAGCAGTGACAAATTTTTAGAAATATCATCTGCTGTTCGATGGGCAGTTTGGTGCCCAGAGCTGGCTTTACCTCGGACGTTAAACCGCGACGTGAGTTATGAACGTTGTTGCAATTCCAAGGGAGAAGAACTGAGAGAAATCTCCCCCTAAAGTTTTTCAGTAACTATTAATTTTTGCTTGTCACGAAACTTTCGAGCAAAATTATTGTCAAATTATCATTAAAACGAATAAAATTTTATAGCAGCAAGATCCGAGTGTAGTATGCGACGCATAAAATACAAATTCTGTTATATGATTTCTTGGTTGTCCGGGTGACTCCGCGCCGCGTCGTTCGCTGAGAGACCGTTATGTGCTGGCTTCCTCAAGGCAGTGACACATTGATGCCACGCCTCGGGTGTTACTCGTATAGTGTTCGGCCGTACCGAACACCGGACACGCAGAATCACGGTGTTACGGACCTCCGTCAAGCTGCAACCCCCCACTTGTTCGAAGATCAAAATTAACTTACCTCAAATTTTGTCCTAATTATGTACTAATTTGCTACCACAATTAAAAATGTTGTTCTCAATTATAAACATTAAAAAAACCACATCCAAAAGTGGGGGTGCTTGCTTGACGTTCCGTTAGCACCCCCACTTCTCATAAATTCAAAATCAACTAGCCTAACATTATATACTAATTATGTACTAAGTATGTAACCAATATAAAATATTTTGCTACTCAACTATGAATAATTAAAAACAGTGTTGCTCCTTTCACGCAATTTCCGATTTTTAAAAACACATTAGAGTAAAATTTCAAGTTGAAATCAATAATGCAGATTAACATCATAGTGAACTTTTACATGCAATAATTTCAAAATTTTACCTAGTTACGCAACTGAGATATTACAACTAAAAACACGAAAAATTGCGAGAGAAGTGCCGCAATTGCCCTCCCTTGCGCGAAATTCAAAATCAACTAGTCTCTCTCTCTCTTCTCTCTCCTCTATATATATATATAATTAATATATATATAAATATATAAGAGAGAGAGAGAGAGAGAGAGAGGAGAGAGAGAGTATATATGCTATATGTTTGGGATTGAGAAGGAACTGCTGAGATCGGAACTGCCGACGGACGCAATTGTGCGTTGTGCATGTTAATACATGTGATTTGCTTGTACTGGCTGGGGGGGGGTGGACCCGGCGAGCTCGTTGGCCATTGCATTGGGTGCTAGCGGAGTCAACCCGCGAGGGAAAGCGACTTCCTGACAGACATCGGCGCGACCGAAGTTTGCCGAACACGCCGCCGCCGTTGCCACGGCGCCCGCTCGCCTCCAGCCAGCCGGTGGACATTCGAAAAGCCTCAATGTAGCGTTACTCGTGCACGAATCATAAAGGCCTGGCGCGCACTGCGTATTGTAAAGAATTTTTGTACATAGTGTTTCAATCATTAAACTTTTAATTGCACAAAAGAATTTCTTCGATCATTCTTCTAATGAGCGTCAAACCCCCTGGAGCCATTCACGAGAATGTACCCGTCCTTTATATTTATTTTATTTGTCGTAGAGAGTACCGTTTCTTTCCCAGGTACGTCACAATTATAATATATATATAATATATTTATATATATATATATATATATATATATATATATATATATAAACAAAAAATAATTTTGTACTCCACTATAAACAATTAAAAAACGGGTACCAATGACGTAATTATCACGTGCATTACACGATTTTTTTAAACATATTTTAAGTCACATTTCAAAGTTGAAATTCATAACGCAGTTTAACAATACAGTGAACTTTATTTATGTATTAATTTCAAAGTTGTATGTGATCCCTCATTAGTGTTATTACACTCTACAAATCCGAAATATAGGGAGCGGCTGTAAACAAAAGTGTCCGCCACCGCATCCCCCTTCTCAGTTATTCTAATTTAACTAGTCTATATTCATCTACCATATATGAACATATTCTATAACAAAATAAATAATTTTGTACTCAACCATAAACAATTAAAAAACGGGTGCAATTGAAGCACTTCATGCGTTAATTTCTGATTTTTTAAAACTCTTTTTCAAAGTTGTCAAAATTCAATGTTGAAATTTAGACTGCACTTTGGGACTATGGTTGTGTTTTAGGTATAATAATTTAATATTAATTTTTTTGTTATAAATAAAAAATTGCAATTTTTCATTTTATTATGAGTGAAATCTAGGTATGCTAAGTACCACTGTTTTTGAACCTAAAGTATCTGCAATGTCATATGTTAATGGTTAGCAATAATTAAGGTTGTAACTTTATTTCTTCTTAAGCAATTACTCTAATATAATAGAAAATTCTTCATTCACTTTCAATACATTTTGCCCCAAATATTTTATGTATAAAAACTTTCAAGGTGGACAATTATTCCTTTGATTTACAGGACTGAGGTAACCTTATCCTGTGCTGTTTGGTTTAAAAATCTACATCAACTTTAAAGCAAAGTATTAGTAAAGTAGAATATTAACCTCCTTGGCCACCCAGTCGCTGCTATGATCAGTCCTGCTACTTCCTATGTTAAAGAGAAGTTATAATATTCTGATTTCTATTCAGGAAAAGTGTGTTATTGTTCCCCTATAACATATTTTCCTTTTCCTGGTACACAAATGGAATAACAAGCATGTAGTACTAGTAGGCTTCTACCTGCAATTCAATCACTGCAATTATCGGTCGGGCTACTTCTTATAAACAAAGAAAAAAATTTGATATTGTGAATACTATTGTTTATAAGTGTGTTCTCGTTTCCAAAGATATATTTTCTTTTGACCAGGCACAGAAATGGAATTACAAGCCAAAGCGTGTATTAATAGGCGGCTCCTTGTAATGCAGTCGATGCAAGGATCTGTCGGACTACATCCTATGAAGAAGGAAAAATTATGATATTGTGAATACTATTCGTTAAAAATGTGTTTTGATTGCTTCAAAAGGAATTTCATTTGTCCAGGCACAGAAGTAGATTTACAAGCCGAAGCGTGTATACGTATGTGTTTGTACTCATGACGGATGCTACAATGATAGTTCAGGCCAATTTATGAGCAAAAGGAAAAATATTATATTGTCAATAATATATTTGGAAAGTGTGTTCCTGATACTCGTACACAACTGGTTTGGCCTTGCCCGGTGTGTTTTTGGGTGTTCCCTGCTCTGCAAGTGTAGGAGTGACGTTCAGGTACCTGCTACGCTGCAGTAAGGATATTGATACTATTGTTAATATTAGGTAAGTATGAGTCATTTATTGTTCACATCCAAATTTTGTTTGTACATCCATTTCGGTCTCTACAGACATGGATGTACAAAAGGCTTAGATGAAGGATTGTTTTCTAGGATGTATAAGAGCTGAGCATTTGGATTTTTGTGCTACTTCAATTATTACTTCCCCATACCACATACGATTTATTATTATTAATAATTTTTTGTATCAAGCTATCCTTCACGATAATACAATTTTATTACATGGATATTACTCTTCTAGAAAAAGTGTATCTAAGCCAGTCACTCAGGCAGTTTGAAGTGATTGAAGGAATGTTAAAATCACTTGAGTCGAAATGTTTCAAATCAGTTTTAGCGCAAAGGCATACATTTCTTGGCTGGATAAAACAGAAATTGACAATTCATTATATTTATCACATAATTGAAGTAAAATATTTGAAGTCGAATGTAACCGATACAATAATAATTAATTATTTTTTTAGATAATTTTGTAAAAAATATTGGTAATCTAAATATCTAAAAAAGTTTCCTTTCTTAGTACCAGCTCAGAGATATTTACGAAATTCTGTAAATATTGATCTCGTGTTATTGACGGAAATACACCCTCTTTGCAACTTTTTTAAGCCAAGTTATTGAAATGATACATTCTTCCTGTCAGAATAATTGGATAGTAGGTATAAGATGTTGAAAGGCTAATGGAATGGAAAGAAAGGGCTTCGGGAGGAACGGTATTACATATTTTTAAATGCTTCATTTATTAAAATAATATATTATTATAATTAAATATGTTTTTTATTGAAATACCTGTACACACAACGTGCCTAGTATATTACACCTTTGACACTTAAATAAATATTTACAAAATTCTTTGAAAATGTTAACGATTATATAATACGAAATACATATCGTGTAGTCGAGAAATCAAAAATAGACTATAGCTTGGTTATGTATAGGACTGAAAGAGGTAACATACTAGATAAATTAAATCTAATTGAAAACAGGGAAAGGGGGGGGGGAAATCATCTTAACACGTAGTGTAGCCAGAATCCAAGGTTTGTGGGTTCTTGATAGCGAAAACTCGATTGACGGCAAATCGTAAGTCTGTCCGTCTGTGAACAACGCTAGCGGTTAAACCCTTCAATCGATTTTCTCCAAAATTCATATTCGCCAATCCATCTAGCTTATGTCTAGGCCTCTTAAATTTAAAACCAGTATTTTGATTTCGGGAAGTAATTTACATCAAGCCCTTAGGACATTTTCAAAACCAAAAAATAGAGAAATATGACGTTTATGTCATCTCACAGAGTACTTATAGCACTATCCTTACGAAAAATTTAAAGAAAAAATTTGCAGCCGTTTTTGAGAAAATCTTGTTTTTGTTATTTTTTTAAATTGCACATGTTACACGCAAAAACTACTAAAAGTGTTTTAAAAAATTTACATGACCTTAATGAAAGAACTCGCTATGGAAAACAAATTTTATTTGAATGATAAACCTCTCAATTTTGTAGTCGTAGGAAGACCCCGAAATAATTCAATCTTTTGCAATTTTCGAAAATTCAGAGTTAACCGTGAAAATGTTCGGGGTCTTTATGTAATGTACCCCCAAATTTTAAAGAATGTTTTTCAAAATCTCAACGCTTCGTCTCGAGCCAGGTGGAAAGGGGTTTCTTCAATTTGGAAAAAGCCTACTGTGAGAGGGACAGACGGTCTTTCGGCCATCAATTGGTTTTCGGTATCAAGAACCCGTTTTTATTCTGGCTACACCACATATTGGAGACTTTTTTTTCTTAATTTAGCAACTGGATTTATCCACTTTTTCGTTTTTATGGCCCGGCAATGAATTTTTTATCTGTCGAAAGTCCACCTTTTATTCGCGCCGCATTACATAGCTACCCCTATACTACGTATATTACTCCGTATATACGTATGTATTCGGGAAAGTAAAAAGGGAAGCAAACTTTATCGACAGTTCGTTCGCATGTCCGTAAAGTTAGCATACCCACTTATCACAAAATTTAAAAAAACTGTATTCCAGAATTTTGTTCCAACTAAGAACCAATTTATACCCAAATTTAAAAATGCACAACATCAAAATATTCAACACAAAAGGTGGGTACGCTAACTAAACGTTAAGTTAGCATACCCACACAAGAAAAACGCAAGAAACAAAAATCTATATACACAAAAATCGTGTTCTAATTAAGAACTATTTGATACCGAAATTTAAACATTTTTTACCGATGCAGAACATCTAAATATAATTCAATATATCAAATTCAACATATAATATTCAACATTTTTGATATCTCTTCAAACGACGTTTTATTTTATAAATCTAGAGGGCATATTTTACGCCCGAATGTGGCAAATAATGGCATTTTTTGAAACTATGTGAAATTCTAAACGAGTATAAAGCACAAAAATGAAATATTGTGCATAGATTTTGAAATATGGGCAGTTATTTTTGTCCAAAAAGATGTAATGATTTAACGACCGTGACCTGTCAAATTTTGCGAATTTCAAAATGCGCCGGATTTTTCCCGAAAGCTTGGCTTTGTGCGCGGTTCAGAAGTAGAAGTGGCGAAAGCCACAATTGAAACCAATCATCAATCGGGTTGGGATCGCTCCCTCGGTCCTGGGGATAGCAGGTCTATCAGAGCTAATGTGTAAGTGTAAAGTGTAAATTCATTGTAAATATTTGTTGTGTTTTCCTTGTAAATAAATATTTGTTATATGAAAGCTCGTGTCTGTATTCGCTGTGAGTATCCATGACGTCACATGACATTTAATTAATTGCATAATAAACAATTAAGTATTGACTGAACAGCAATTTCAGTTACACAAACAGATGAATTAAATGACTTCACAATAAATTATTGTGTTATTAAGAGACGGCAATTTATAATAAAACACACCAAATTTTTAAAAAAATTGTATTATAAGCAATTAAGTATGGCATCACACCAGGCATATTTGCACTCGATTACACTCATACTGAATGTAACGAATGAGATAAGCCAAAGCATCAGAAACCGTGCGTATTTGACCCCTATTGTCTACCGAAATCAGACTGCGCGCAGCGCGGACTAAGCAACGCCCTGGGGTGCGTCAGGTGTCGACCACGATGCCTCCGGAGACAAATATTAAGGGCTCTTCCGCTGTAATATGTGCGAATGAGTATTTGCGGACGCAGATTGGAGGATAATGTCGTCATTGCTTAGTTTCCATGATTGCATTTCCTTCTAATCAGTGGCCAAGACAATGACGTCACTCGGGAGTGCCGATGGTTGCAAATTCGAGGGAGGGCCGTGAACGGCGCGCCCCCTGTGGGTGGTGCTGACCACCCTGGCGGCGCGGCTCTTGAACGGTAGTCGCCCACGCGTGGACATAGATTTCCGGCGCGTGCTTGGAGATCGTGAGAACGAGTTGTTGAGGCGCACACAGCCAACCGGCCCAACAGGACGGCGCGGCTGATGATGAATACTACGTCTCAATATTGTTTGTTAATTCATTAAAAATTATCCCCAAGATGCGCGGGTTGATTGCTAAGCTTAGTCGCATGCATGGAATATATACTATGTGACGAGACATTCTAAATTGAGTCCCGAACAGGGGCGTTGAGCGTTTACGGAGGAATCCTCCATAAACAATTACCCGGGAGTAATCTTCCATTTGTTATTACAATGTAATATCCGTCACGTCTTGTCGCCGTCGGGTGACAAGAGGTCCACCAGGTAGCATTTTCATATGCGCCCCCTATTATGCGATCCTGTGTCACTACCCAGCGGTCAGAAATTGAGAAGGAATTAGGATTGATGTAGGGTTTAGGACTCTTAAGCAGGAGTTGGACTAGCCCAAGAACTGAAACCGCCCATTGGTTTTGTTCGAACAAATTTCACATGAGATTGTTCTGGATTCGACGAGAATCGAACCCAGGTCTCCTTGGTGAAAGGCGAGCGACTTCTTCCGACTATTTTGTGAATCAATCAAAAATTCAAATATGAACTTAATTATGGCTGCTTGTAAGAAGTGTTCTCTTAATGCCACATTGCGAAATTAATAGGGAAATGCTGATTTCATGAGCTGCTATTTGTGTAATGGCATATTTCAGCCTAAATGTACTAAACTGACATCTAGTAAAATCAAAATCTTCGCTTTAAAAAAACCAAAAGAGAGGTGAAGTACTTTTGCCAAGGTTGTGGCTCAATTGCGACTCCAGTTACTACTAAGCGATTATTATTATCTGGAATTAATGACAAAATAAATGTTTTACAAAAGTCAAATAAATAAAAAAAGAGCTTGCTCAGCATGGATATCGATGCATGTAAATTCATCTCTCGAATTTGAAACCTTGTATTCTGAATTGATCGAATGTGAACGACGCGTGAAAATATTATTATATATAATACTACCCAGCAGACGTTGCCCTTCCCTCCATCTCTCTCTTTCTCCTTCCCTCTCCCTTTCTCCCTCCGTCCCTCATGGTCTCTCTCTCTCTCTCCCTTTCTTTCGATCCGTCTCTTTCTTCGCTTCTCTCTCCATCTCTCCCTCCGTCCCTCTCGCTCCGTCTTTCCCTGTTTCATCATTGAGAACACAAAACTGCAAAATAATTTAGAAGGATCTTCGAAACATGAAAAAAGTGCAATATAGAATAATTTATTCGCTAAAATTCCATTACTTTATTGTACCATCATCATTCACCTCAAGAGTAATAATAGTAACAACGATAATAGAAGAGTAAATATTGTACAAATCCTGAATTATTTCAAATATAACTGCAAATATTTCTGCATTTCCAGGCGTCTGCGCTTTGGTCTCTAGCAAAACCTTCCCTGCCTCCTGTTACCCCTAGCCTCCTGCTTCCCGTCCCACCCCCTTTACAACGTCTCATTTGGTGTGAAAATCGTGTTCGCCTGACTCCTTGCGGGGTCTCTTCAAACAGTTGGCTTCCATTGGGTTGTTGTTTGGGATTTTTTTACTCTCTTCCGTACGGGGCGGGGATCGGAAGTCTGGGTTGTTGGCGGAAGGGTTTATTTATCTATGGAGAGAGGGGTTGTTTTATTAAGGTTGTGGATGACGGGCGAGTGAAGAGGCAGAACCGGGATGGGAGGGGATAGGTTGGGGTGAGAGGGAAGAGGTGAACAAGGTTTTAGTGAGAGGAGGCGGCGGAATTTTTGATCTCGACGACATGTACAGAGTGTCAGTCATTCTGTCAATTTGTTGTCGGTTTAATTGTCGTTGTTTGTCTTTGCCCTCTGGCTTAGGTAATAGGAGGAGGAAGTTGGGGGATGTTGAGGGATGCTTTTTCCGTGTGTGTTGGGTGTGTTTCTGTGCATGTGGTGGTGAGGAAGGATTAGGTTTCGGAATAGGGGGTTGTTGATATATTTTTGGATTTGGGCTGTTGCGGAGTTGTGGAGGTGTGTGAGGATGTGGGGTATTTTTTGTGTCGAATGAAGTTGTAAATAGTGTACACTATTACATGCAGTGTACACCATTACTACCACCCATGTAGATGGGTGGGCGGAAGATGAGGCGGATATTGTGGTTTGCCATGCGGGTTAGTTTGGCGCGGTTGGTGTTGGATGTATCGAACCAAGTGGGATGGGCATATGTTAGGATGGGACGGATATAGGAGTTGTAAATTTGGATTTTTCTCTTGGTGGGTATGTGGGTATTGGTGAGGATGGGATATAAGTTATTGGTGATCCTGGTTGCTTTGACAGTAATTTTGTGGATGTGGTCTATCGTCTTCAGTATTTGTTTCCCTTCCGCGGCGATCGATGTCTATGTCTGTTGGTCGGGTGGAAGAGGTGACGTTTCAACTAAATTTCAAAGAACAGTGTCTGGGATTGGGATGTTGGGGGGAAGGAAGCGTTCGGCCAGGGATTGGGCGACGGTATTGGTGATGGTTTGAGGGTAAAAGGTTAAGGTATTGTTGGTTAGGTTAGGGGAAATTAGAGTAGGATGGTTCCTGATTGCTTTTATGACTGTGGATATTATTGGGGCTGCTTTTGCCAGATAGTAAGCTGTAATATTTATGTGTCTCGTGGTGTTTACGTGGGTTGTGCATTGTTTTTTGCGTTCCTTTTAGTTCTTGTTTGTCGTCGTCTCGTTTGTATTTGTAGTATGGTCGTTGAATTCGTCGTTTATATCGTATGATCATAAGGATTCTGTCAGGGAGGGTGGGGTGTGTATTTCTGGAGTAGGATGTGGTTTTCCGATATGTTTGTTTTATGTGGTCGGTAAGGTGATCTATGGAGTTGTCTATGGATTGGGTGGTCAGGATAACAGGGAACGTGTATTTTCTTAGGCAGTATGTGTTTACATTTTTTCCAGTCGGTTTTTGGTATTGATAAGGGTACAGGAAGCATGTAGTTGGTGGTTGAGAAGATGGTGAAAAGTATTGGGAGGTGGTCAGATAAGTCGTACAGGTCGTATTTTGGGTGGGGAATGGTTAGTAGTATTTGGGGGGAATGGAGGATAATATCCAGAATATAGTGGAGAATATGCCGAACAAGGTTGGTAGCTTCAGTAGGCAGTTATTTGAATTTGGGGGTTTGTGTCTATGAAATGTTCTAGTCGTATTCCGGTCCCGTTACTAGTCATACAGCCCCATGAGGTCGATTTACTGTTGAATTCCACTGCGATAATGAAGGGGTAGGGACAGTTTTTATCAGATTGAATATCAGATTGAAATGTGAAAGTTCCAATAGGGCTGCAGTGCATTTTAGAACGGATGTTTGAGGGAGTTGGTAAGGGGTGTGTGGGATGTATCGTCGGCTGAGGATTGCCGTTCCGTCTCCAGCGGATGAGGTTCGGTCAGTTCTTGTTGTGGTGTAGTTAGGGATGGAAAAGGATCTGTCGGGTGTCAGCCACGTCTCTTGTAAGAATAGTATCCTGATGGAGTAATCTTTCAGGAATTGGGTGAGGACGGGTTTTTTCTGGTTTATGGCGCCTCGCGCGTTCCACGAGGATAGGGTTAAAATTTGGGAAGGGGAGCCATTAGTTGAGGATTTCAACTAATTTGAATCCTGCTGTAATGAGTTTAGTGATGGTATGTCTTGTGTATTTGACTGTGTAGTTTGTTGTTGGGTTGTGGGTTGTTGGGTTGTGGATTGTTGGGTTTGAGTTAGGATAGACAGAGTTGGCGGCAGAGGCGTAAGTTTTGGTTTTGGGGTCTTAGGTGGCGAAAGTTTTGGAGTGAGTTGGTTGGGTGTGGCTAGCTTAATGATTTGGTCATCTGTGCTTGTCATTCTTCACTGGCTTTCACTGTGAAGGGACATTGTGGGTCGCAGGCAGGGTGGTTTGTCAGATGTGTGAGAGGGACAATCTCCAGTTGGATGCGAACCAGCGCAGAGGGTGCAAGTCGCTTGTCTCCTGCAATAGGCTTTCGTATGCTACAGACTTTGGCAATTTCTGCACTGGGGTATTCTCTCTGTGATCTTCTAGTCTTCAATGGTCACTCTAAAGTAGTCAATGTATCTTAATACTTTTTTGATATCTATCATTTATTTTTTGTTTGTCTCCACTGTGTACAGGCCTATTGGTGTCAATGTCCAGTCGGCGTCTCGTCGTTGCATCTCAGTGATGAGGTGTGAAGTAATTTTAAAGGCAGACAAGTTGATTCTGATGGCAATCAAGTCGTGTTTGGCGGGAGTCCTTTGATTACAAATTTGTCTCTTTGTTCGTCTTTAGCTCGGTTGAAGTGGCAAGAAATGGTGGTGAAGTATTAGTCCGGGGTCTCTAGAGATCTGGTCCAGGCGGTCCCTTACCTTCCCGTAGGCAATCACAGTCATTAGTTGAATTACCAATTCTGTCCGCGTACACCTGGCTGTCAGGTGGTTATTACAGTTAGTCTTCAATTCCTTGATCATTTCTGTTCGGTCAAGGATTGTGGTCTAGTCAACTCTGAAAAGTCCGATTCGTCCTTTGTTGTTTGGTTTTGGATTTGTCGTTTGTGGGGAGGATGATTGATCAGGTAATGGTTTATTATTTATGTTTGGTTCTTCAGAGGTTCCGGAGTCAGTTTGCTGGGGGTCCAATTGGGAGAGAGAGTTAAAAGGGTTCTGGGATTCGACAGGTTAGCTTTCGTGTGGAGGTTGGGGTTTGGCTCCTTTTGTAACCAAACGGAAGTCGTCATCCGTCAAGAAAACTTTGGATAGTTGGTCGGGCGAGGAGTCAAAAGAGCGTCTGAGGTTGCGGTGCGCTTGTTTGGATACCTCATCGCTGGCGTTGGAGGTTCCCGCAGGTGGTGCATCTGCCATCTCTTCGTCTGACTTCTCCGGGTCGTAATTTTCACTGCACGGTCGCTACTCGCTCAACCCCCTTTACATGTCAACCTTACGATTGCCGATGAGCGGCCCGGCTGTAAAAGTGCGTGTTAAGTGTGTGATCGATATGCGCAGCCAGGGGCGGGGCTGGCGGCGGCGGTGGCTAAGTGACGTCAGACACGCATCGTGCAGGCGCCTGGGCAGCCATGCCCCCCCCCCCCAATCGGGGGAGGCCCCGCGCGCGGGTAGCAGTCGCGCAGTCCCTTGCCGACGACGGCACTTCGATGCCTGGCACTCGTCTTCGTGGCTACTGCGGCTGGCGGACCCACAATTGTTTCCAATCACTTTATTGGCTAGAAATTATATAATAGGAAGACAAATGTTTAATTGCACTTAATGTACATAATTTCGGAAAACCTTTTAATACAGTGCCATAAATAGAAAGCTAAATAGTAAGCTAATTGGCTAATCGCCATCTTTACAAATAAAATTGGCGCGCAGTCTCAAAAATAAAAATAGTTGTGTCACTTCACGTACGGAAATTGCGACTTACTATCCTTGCATAAATAGCACCTAGTTTTGAGGTCGACCATCCTGGGCAACATCTTGTTTCACAGGTTCTCCACACTCCACACTCACAACATTCCTTGAACTCGATTTCCCAAGGTTGGCGAGATACGCTTTATTTGAATTATTTTCACTAAATGATATCTGATCAGTACTTTCCCTAGAGCCTTGAGAAAAGGTCGCCTTCTTATAGGCGTCTTATTTAATTTGTATATAATAAGGCAGTTGTTAGCAGCAACATTTATAATACAAAAGAACAAATCAAGCGGCCAATGTTTTGTAGTTCTTGCTACGCCGTTCTTCGTCGTATTACGTCAACTTTCGATAGAAAAAGCATGTCACACGGTTACTACATTGGGACCACGAAGCCCGTAACAATCAAAATTACTGCTGAGACGAAGTACCACAACAATATGAATACAAATCACTGTGTCAAAACACTGTAAGAACTAAGGAAGCTACTAGACCAATTGGGATCGTGCAGTAATGGCAACATTGGCAGTAATGGCAAAAAATAATGACTGCATGTGAGTGGGTCTGCCAAACCCAGGAGTAGCACCGGAGGGTGAATCTGGAAAAGATTGCGTTTTCAACATATCATTTTATATGATTTTTCTAGTGCCATATCCCCACCGGTATCAGAAAACAGGTATTCTAATTTCCTCTGCAGTCACGCTATTTTTACTATTATTATCTCATTTTTCTTTGCCTAGTCACAACATGACAACTTACATATCTTACGTTATATTCAAATCTCTTAATTTTACTATCTCTTCCATCATTCACAATGTTTGTCCTGTAGGTTTCCATTGCAACTATTCAAGTTGAATCAAGCATGTGTAGCACGTTCACTGCGTCAGTACGTGTAAAGAGAAGAGAGACCTTGAACGGGGGAGGGGGTGCTTGAGCGGACTGAAAGGCCCTTCTCTATACAAAGTAAATTGTACATTGTACCACACCAGGCCGTGTGGTGCCCAAGGGGGGGGAGGGATGGCGCTGGTTAAGGGAGGGGGTGGAGGTTGACATAATTAAAAGAATTGCATACTATTTATTAGTACTAAATGTCTACTTCACGTTGGTGGCATGACATGACAGACAAATGAAATATATTGATTATACAGAAATGAAATAAATTATACAAAATGGCTGGGTTGTACATTACTTCTATAGATGAGAACTCATCACCGTGAAGGTGACGTCGTGAGGGTTGGTCGAGCCACGCACCACACTTCCATAAGTACATGGCGTTGCCGAATAGCTTATGCTAGGTCGCTGCGGCAGGCGTGGACCTCAGCAGTGCTTCTCTCCCGGGCGAAGCGGGAATGAAGGCGTCCCACACGGGCCGTGGTTACGAGTAGAGTCTGTCCCGCAGCTTGACCAAGGACCTGGCCCATGGCATCAGGAGTGAGCGTGCGGCATACACAGTCTCTCGCCAGACGCTGACTGACGGTGTGTGAGTAGGGTCTGCTCGTACCGCACTGTAGTACCCGCCGATGGCAGAGTCGCTATGACTACACGTGGCGACAATCCGTCCAGTGCTCGTCGAGGTAGTGCACTGAATTCACCGGTGTACGTGCCGGAGGCAGTGTTTTCACGTGCTCGAAGCGCGTTGAATAACGCTATTGTAACGAATATTGCATAATCTGCCGGGATTCGCTGCATGGATTGCGTCATCTGCAGGCGCCCCCCGAACTGAACGGTTCCGGGTTACTTGTGAGTCGCTTAGAGGTGTAGCGAACGTTCCCAATGGCTCGGGTCGAGCACTGGCCAGGTATAAATTTACCGCTGCCGGCGGCCGCATGTAGTAGCAGTCAGCGTATGTAGTCAGTGAGTAAGCATTGAGTCCGTCAGTGTGAGTATGCAGTTGTCTGTCTGTGGAAGTTGTGTCTAGTGGAAGCTGAGCTTTTTAGTGTGCATTGCGGTGAACGGTGGTGCAGTAGGTGAACAGCAGTGCAGTGGACCCAGGTCTGCGCAGTGTGCCGTGGACAGAGCATCGGACTGTGCGATAGTGTAGAAGAAGTGAACTGTGCAAATAAATAACCAAGAGAAAAGAGTCGTGTGTAAGGAAAATTATCAAGTGAAAAACACAAAGGATGTGTAACCTATCTGTAAATAAATCAAGTATTTTTAGTGTGGCATTGTTAACAAAATAAACGTTTTTGTTAAAATTGTACGAGAGTGTGTTTTAATTCGCCATCGAGAAACGTTACACTATGAACTTTGATCATGAGCACGAAGACAGCTCAACGAAAAGGCGCTGGGCCGGTGTGGCCTGTGTGTCTCTCGCGGTGGTTCTAGCAAGTCTGACGCGGGGACAAGTGTACGTGCCATTTCTAAAGTTTCCTTTCGGGGAAAGCGTGGGTGGCGGCGGGGGTGGGGTGGCCTGCGGTGGGGGCGCCGGGCGCACGCGGCGGGAGCGGCCGCCTCCGGAGGGAGGGAGTACGACCCGCCTGTGCGCGAGGGCTTTGTGTAGTGGACGGAACAGTACGATTCAAAGGATATTTTAGTGGAAATGAGCTGCTTTGTATACAAAATATACAGTTCACTGAAGTGTAACCATTCCTTCCAGAAACACAATACTCATAAATATTGTACATGTTTAATATGCAAGATACTCTAATTATTACTTTGTCATCTTGCAAAGGAACTTCGTAAGAGCAGAAAGTTATGTAATGGTTCGCCGGAAAACTGCGAATTTTCTCTGGAATAGCTTATTGCTTGGCTCTGATAGCAAAAAGTGGATAAACCCTGTTGGTAAATTTAGAAAAAATACTACTTAGAAACACGTTGTTACACGAGGCAGATGTCACGTAGGCCACAATGGTCAAGCCACCTCCTTTCATGACCGCCGACCCCTTGAAGC
>BOPP01000391.1:0-14542 GCA_017312745.1 Gryllus bimaculatus | reverse complement strand
TAAATATTTGTATACGAATCGAAGTAAGTTATTTCTGAGGAAACCTTCTCCGATCCGTAACAACGTCGTGTAGCTAGAATCCATTTTTGTATGTTCTTGCTGCCAAAAAAATCGATTGATGACAAATCTGTCTGTTCGTGTCGGGTCAACACGAAAGAAAAGCCTAAGATCGCCTTTCCACGTCGCCACGGCGGCGCGCTGCCGTCAAGCAGCAGAGCGTCGGAAATGCGGCGCCAACGCTGCAGCCATGGCCGCACCGCCGCCCGCCGTGGAAGGGGGTGGGGTCTGGAGGGGTAGGTTTCGCCGACCCTCCGGCGACGACGAACAAAGGGGCTGAGCAGGTAAAACTCCGCGACCGGCGTCATAGTGGGAAGCCTACCATTTAAAGCTGTGTTCTGCTAGCGATGGGGCGTACTCCCTCCTCCGCTTCGCGTAGCGAGAGTCCGCCACCGAGCACCGCCGCTCGTGGGAAGGTCTCCATGCAAACCAACGCTCTACTACGAAGCGCGCTGCGATGTGAAGGGGCACTAAATAAGGTGTTCTCAAACTGTGGGGGGGGGGCAGGGGGCGAAGGCCTTGAAAGAGAGGCGGCATATTTTTCTGAAAACACAAAATCTTATGTGCGTAAAGGAAAATACCAAAGGAAAAAATAACTAATTTATCAGAAGGAAAATTAAGATTTTTCGATCGATTTCTTCGGAACAAACAGGTCGTCGTTCAGCTGAGACTCTCTCCTCAACACTCGTTATCTTATATTATTGCATTCTGCGATCTAAAGTAGCGCGCGCAGAGCAAACTTTGTCTCGTGTAACAACTTCTTAGTCTTTCGTAAATTGGGAGGCAAACTTGACACGAGAATGAAGCGGTTCCTCATTAGTGATAGAAATGAAGACACCAAGGTTCCAATTTAGAAGGCGAAAATGTGAAGATATATGAGAAATGTTTATCACTAGGCTTCACGAATAGTACAGTATTTACGAAGTAATACTGGACAGTGAAGAATGTCTGCAATGTGTAATTTGTTTAATCATTTGGGGAACTATTTCAAGAAAACACCATTTCAACAAAGAACAAATTTACATCATTTTAGCATTTCTAAACTTGCGTACCCGCGCGAGAACTCTCGCATGTTCAACATCACTTT
Source organism: Gryllus bimaculatus (assembly GCA_017312745.1). Classification (NCBI taxonomy): domain Eukaryota; kingdom Metazoa; phylum Arthropoda; class Insecta; order Orthoptera; family Gryllidae; genus Gryllus; species Gryllus bimaculatus. Next base: position 13,398 of record BOPP01000391.1, on the reverse strand, counting down.
TATCCTTTGATTTCCATATTAACCTGGAAAGTTACTCACGAAACGTATTTATTTGCTTAAGAAATGTATTAAGGTAACTTCCAATGTACTTATAGAATATGAAATAAAAATAATAAATAATAAAATTAATACCAGAAAAAATTGAATAAAGGATTATTCAATGTCATTGACAGATTTTCTTGGAACAATTCACAGCAATTCCTAAAAAACCTTTAAAGTAATTAGACAATCGTGCTTGACACGTAGCTTTTCACTTTCCTTGGTAGTCACAAAACATTAGAAAAGCTTTTTAGTTTTAAAAAAACTTACGTAAAGTTGTTCATGCAAAAATACAGGAATAGGCAAGTATAACCCTACTCCTTGGAATATTATTTAACTTCATTACTGAAGTGAGAGGTACAAACGTGCAATCACCTCCCATATGAATAACTAGTTTAATTTCACATAGAGTTGCAGAATCTGCATATCACTGAACACATGGGGCAGTATCGAGATGCGAGCGAAATGTAACAGAATTCTCATCCAACTTGTCCTCGAGATCTCGAAATTCTAAGCATTACGGCCCTTGAGCACTTCGTTTACGAATTATTTTACTAAATACGTTTTAACACTGCTGACTGGAGGAGAGTATTGCAATTGCTGTCAATATTTACGTATAGATGCAATTTTTTCAACAAATCTTTTTCTTTATAGGCCACATTTATAAAGATTGGTGGCGTGTGAAATCCGGGAAAGGTATCCGTACTACTGAAATAATATAGTAGACGATGTTCAGCAATACATTTGCATCTCTTGTCAAAATTGTTATTTTGCAATGTTCAATTCAGAACAAATTGGAGACACTTTCCGTCATAAATAGCGGACATTTAGGAATTATATATAAAACTGTTAATTGTTGCAAAATTATTAATTCGCAGTCTACGGTTGTAGGGCATCAGAGAACCCTTCCCACTTTCGAATTGCAAAAATTGGAAATAGTTTATAAACTAAACCTCGTTCCGTTTATAGGGATTTGTTGTTACTTCCGGATTCGCCTCCGCGGGGATAATTCACCTTCAGCGGCTCTAACGTAAAGAAGCGGCCCAGAATGGCAGCGATGCACGGGGCAACACGCCGGGGCAACACGCGTAGGTAACTTACATCCACGTGTCAGCTCAAACACGTATATGCTTCGAGCTCCGGCTAAGAATTGGTTCCAATATTATTTTTGAATGTACAATATCCACTAACGTTTTAATAAGGTAAGTGGAAGTTGTGGTATTAAATCCAAGATAGTCAACAAGAAAATCAAAAAAGAGAAAATAAAAAGTCTCGAAAAAGTGGCGTTACATGTTCTTTCATTTTAACGCTGTTCATTTCATATACGTATATTCTCTCTCCATTTCACGAATAGTTTACAAAATAAAATAATGTTGTTGGTATTAGTTTCTTCTTCAGTGAACCGGCCAATCAAAAATTTCCTTTCAGAGAAGCCGCAAATTGCCCAGAAGAAAGGAGTTTCTGACCATTTTACCTGTGACCAGCCGGAAGAACGTGTTCCCAGAGCGTCACCAGCAGCGACTATAACGTTACAGAAAGGACATCTTAAAAGATCGAAAGAGGTAACTGTTGTATATTCAGGCCAAAATTAAGGGAAAACGTTCGTAATAACAATGTCGGTTTATTACAAAATCCAAGAGCATAAACATAAATCAAAGTTCGCCGTTACCAGTAGTTGCCTCTTCACAAGCACAATAAATCAATCACCAGGAGAATCGCCTTACAACACCTCTAACAGCCTAACAACACTTGGCACTAACTCGCTCACAGGGCTCACACTCTGCACTATCTCGGAACTGTCCTCTAGTCCCAGTGCTTTTTGCAGCGGCAGTTTCGTCGTGTGGGGTCGCATGTAGTGGGGCAATGCCGCCACACTTCCCTGCTGCGTAGCCAATCCCTATCCATTGGGACAATCTATGGCTGATCTGTAAAAAGAGGAAAAGAGACACAGGTCAGGAAAGACAATAGCCGTTCGGCGCGCTTTTGAGCGTTGTTTACCGCAATTTTAATGCAAGTATTGTCGTCTCGCGTATGTAGGCATATCTCTCGGGCGCTTGATACGTGGCTGTCAGATCCGGCTCGTACAAAGATAAATTTTAAGTTATATGTCATTATTTGACACGTTCATTTTGGAAAAGAAAATTTCTAGCCAAATTTAAAGTGCTCTCTCCGAGGAGCGGTAGCTTTAATGCAGAGTATAATCTGTTTTATTCTAATATACATTGGCGCCACAGTATTCTACGAAGGCACGCATTTTTGAACTACTTGCAACTGTTTAAGTAATGCGTGCGCCGCTATTTCCCAACTTGGGCAGGCGTAGTACGCAATGGGGCTAATCATGGCTTTATATATAAGCAGAGCATTCTGCCTGTGGACAGTTTGCTTTCGCTTATGTAATAAGCTTCGCAACATGCCCAGGCGTTGCCAGGCTTTTGCTAGAACCGAGTCCGCGTGCGCCCGGAAAAGGTAAAGTGCGATCGAGCGTTAGAATTGCATAGCGCGAGCGCGCCGCGGCTGATCGTATTTGTGTTGCGTGTGAAGAGCACTGCCGTGCTCATTTCCACGTTGACTTTGATTGCGCCAGCGCTTGCAGCTCTATTGCTAAGTGTATAGATGGCCGGAAGAAGCGAAACAATTTGCTGAAAGATATTGCGGAAATGTATTGGCTAAAGTATGGCCAGCAAAAGGCGCTCAAACGGCGCTTACAAAGGCACTGGGTCGAAGGCGCCCGACATTCCTGCGCGACAGCGACGTGCATCGGTCCCACCTACGGAAAGGTCCGAAGCGCGTCGCCTTCTCCCTGCGCGCGCTGCCCACTACAAGCTTACTGCCTTGTGCGAGCGAGCGGAGGCAGCCGAACGCGAGGGGGAAACCTCGAAATCGGCTGAGGGGCGCGCGGGGAACGCGACGCTGCGCCCAACCTGCACGTCTTGCCCAATGGGGCTGAGCGACCGATTGCTAATATGCTAAATTGCATAACATATTTCTATTCTTGCACCCCGCCACGCGTGAAGGGCATGAAAAGACCCTCCGAGTGGCAATCATAGGGACTCCGCAGAGAGGGTTCAACCGAGGGAGAAAGTGGCGCAAGAGCTGAGTGAACTCGCTACGTCCCCCTGGGCGTCAGGCAACACTGGCGTCTAAAAGAATACTGCGGTCGCCGGACCCGCAGGTGAAGGTGAGCCTCGCGGTAAATGCATGGCAGCGGCAGTTAAACTGCTCAACGGGGACATTCAATGAATCACCCTACGCGAACTCCAGCCTGCGAAAATTATTCGGCTCCGTCAGTTGGATAGCTTCGTCGTGACTGTTGAGCGCGTAAAGAGAGCACGGAGACACCTCTTTTTGCGCTCGCTGCTTAGCGATGGGGTCCGCACCAGACTTACGCCCAATTAATTGCGCCTATGACTACCGGCTGCAAGTTCTGCAGGGAATGGCCACCCTACGGAGCAGAACAAGCCGGAGTATATGGGCACGACACACTGCCCAAAACGGGGTAACTTTCAACCTCCCACCTGAAAGCTGCAACTTGCGGCGGACGCCATGTAAGCGTAGTATCTTCCGGTTGCAGAAGCTACTTTAGTCTCCCCGGTCGTCCCTCAGACGATGACGGGAGAATGGCGGGCGGTCAGATCACGGCACCCATGTCCGAAATCAGAGCGGTGCAACCCGGCAGGAAAGTAACGGGACAGCCTGGTCAGCGGTGGTACAAAACCTAGCAGAGGGAAACGCCGCTCAGGCCCCGTGTCGCGAGACTCAACCGGTGCGGTCGAGTCGCGGACCATCGCTCCACCCCCGGCCGACCCTGCAGCGTTCTCCAGAAGCCAGTTACTGGCAATGCCTGCACAACTGGCAACTCTTCTCTCCGAATATGGCGTAAACCACTAGGAGACGCTCAGAATCTACCTGCATGCAACCGCTTCGCGCATGCACCTAAAATGCGTGTAGCGCACTTAATAAAGCCCAGCGAATATGCGAGTTCATTCGAAAGTATGATATCGATACCATGGCGATACAAGAGACGTGGTTCAACGCCCGGAGCGACTTCCGAATTCAAGGATTCGCAACATACCGGAGCGACCGCGAAGGCAGATTGGGAGGCGAAGTCGCAGTGAACATTTGCCGCGACATCCCTCAGCTTCAGGCACACCTCTCGACCACAATGCTGACATCACTCGAAGTTGTTGGAGCGCACATCTGAGTGGGAAACAAACGACTCCTTTGGGGTATGACTACTGCCCAGATCAAACTCTCAACGCCTCTGATTGATGCAATTCTAGCGCTAGACACCAAGGTTTTGCTACTTGGTGATTTCAATGCAAGACACCGGTCATGGGGATGCTTAGGTTCCAACAGGAACGGCACCAATCTAGCCACTCTAGCAACGACGAGACGGGGCGTATGTGTATGCGCACCGAAACGTCCCACATATTTCCCGACAGCCCAGTGCGGAACGCGCAAGCGACCGGGTATTATCGATTTTGCGATCGCGAAGGGGGTTGACGGTGATGTACCGTCGTCACTACCCGAACTGGACTCCGATCACAATCCGGTAATATGTGTGGTGGCATCTCTTGTCGCAGTACGCCAGCTAAGAATGCGAACAACGCGCGACACGGACTGGGTCGGTTATCAAGCTCAAGTGAGCGATTTGCTCGAGCAGACAACGCTGGTGACAAACATGGACATAGAATCTGCAGTGAACTTGTTCACTGACATGAAACGGTTATGTCCGTTTAAAAAAAGATCACGAAAGTGACGCGCGTTTGGATTTTCATCCCGAGCTCACAGAGGAGCAAAGACGGACACTGCAAGCGCTCCGCATAGCAGTAAAGCTTCATCGCCGATTTGGTGATCCCGCAGACGTGGAGCGGGCGAGAGCGCTGAGCCGAGAATTCCGTGCGTCTCTGAGAGTCGAGAGAAACGCTCGGTGGAAAAGTACAATAGAAGAGTCGGCAGCGATGGTGTGACGGTTAGCGTACCGGACTGTCATACTCAAGCTCGCGGGTTCAAACCCGATCGAAGCCGTGGATTTGAGGGCGACCAAATCCTTCATACGCCTTCCTTCAGGGGGACGTAAAGCAGTCTGTCCCATGTTAGTAGATTTACTGTAAATTACATTTACTGGGGGATTTTCTTCATGTAAAAGATCCTCAAGCCTAAATGAGGCCTCTGAGCTAAATTCAAATCGCCTGTTTCTCGCCCAAGAAATACCTCCTTTCTCTGCTAGTTGACGAAAGGAGCATAGCGAAATTTGTGTGGTCAGACGAGAAGAGCGGGCCTGATGGCCCGAGTCTCACCACGTAAAATACGGCCAATTCAATTAATTCAATTCAATTCAAAAAGAGTGCAATCTCCGCGATAAACGCCTAACCAAAACGCTGGGGCGACAACCAGGAGTAAATCACCCCATTCAAACCGACGTGGACGTCCCAAGGCTCCCTGGTGAACCTCCTCCGGCACCGGTGGATGCGTGGGACGGAGCTGTGGGGTGTGTGGGACGGATGTGTGGGACGCTGCAAAAAGTGAAGTCTTTGCTGACTCGCTCGAGCGGCAGAGACTCCAACGACGCCGGAGCCAGCGATACCTACGTGACTGTGGAGCACCTACAGTGCCTCATGGCATTCACACCGAATACATCAGCCCGCCGCCCACTTGAGATCCGTTGGTGACAAAGGGGTTGAATTTCTCCTGGCACTCTTGCCTGCCTAGCACAAGGATATATCCCGCATCCGTGGAAAACAGCGAGCATCTGCTTAATACCCAAGTGCGGTTAAAGCCTCTTCCTTCCGATTAATTATAGACCCATTAGTCTACTCTCGCTCCTAGGGAAGACTCTAGAACGCCTCATACTGTTGCGCTTGCAGTAGGAAATACGGCGTTTAGATCTCCTTCGAGACAAACAATTCGGATTCAGAGCGACCTCTGCACGGAGATCTCCCACGAGAGGCAGCAGAATCTGCCTACCGTCTTCCTGGACATGCGGTGTGGCATGAGAGAGCACTCTTATGCCTCATCGAGTCAGGGATAAGCGACTTCTACATTAGGTTGATTGGCAGTTTTCTTGCAGAGAGTACTTTCAGAGTGCGATTTAACGGCGTACAATCTGCCCTACGACATGCCGAGGCGAAAGTTCCACAGGGGAGATGCTCTCCCCCACCCTCTTCGGCTTGTACGTCAATGATGCGCCTCTGCTAGCAGAAAGGTGAACGGGAATTCAGCGTTGCGGGCTCCTAATGTGCGTGGACGACTTTGCGTAATACGCGAAATCGGCCAACAGCAGGCAAGCAGCGAGATACTTGAATGAATGCCTTTCCCACATAAACCCTTCCAGAAACGCTTGACCCTAAACCTTGAAAAATGCGTGGCCGTTAACTTCACCCGTCAGAGGGCAGACCCCGAGTAAACGGTGTTGCTTGTGGGCGCGCATCTTCCTTGGTCCCCATGCGCGAGGTACCTTGGCGTGACTCTAGTTTGTGGCCTCTATTGGCACGAGCACGCCAAGTACCTTCGCCACAAAATTCTTGAGAGGACCTCCCTCTTACGTTCCTTCCTTAGCTCCACGGACTTGTCTCTCTCGCAGAAGCGTCTCCTTTTCACCGCCTGCATACGAAGTTTATGGACTTATGCTTGCGAAACCTTTGCGGCAACGCCGGTCTCAACCTTACGCCTGATTTGGGAGGCCGAGAACCAAGCGGTAAGGACCGCCACACGCCCGCATCTCCCTCCCCTTCCTTTTAACCGTCACCATAGGAACGATGGAAAACATAGGAAACTAATTAACATGTAATAAAATACAAATATTTTTTTGCAAATCTTAGTTGGCCGGCCAAAGTGCCGGCTTCATCCATAGGTTAAGTTAGAAATAAGTTAGTAAGTAAGCTCTGCCCCCGTCTTTGCCGCATGAGGCAAAGAGCTGCAGCGCATGTACCCCAACATGATAATAAACTCCCGCCTCGCCAGGGGCTACTGGCGGGGGAAAGTTGAAAACTCACACGACTTCCTTCCGACGCGCCCAAGAATCAGGAAAAGGGGTTTAGGTCCGGGGTCCGTTTATATTACCTTCTGGGCCGGCTGACAGAACTGCGTCATCTCGCTGTTTCCGCCGATGCGTTTCAACAGCTAGCCTGTATACGGGGTTCACAAGTTTGCCCTAAGTGGCCACCCACGACACCCCTTACCTTCCACTCTCTAGGTTTGCCATTGTTCAGCCCGGCGTCTCTTCCCGCCAGAGCTGTCGCAACAATTTCCTCGTGCATTCCATGAGCATGAAATGTACGTGGCTAATGTTTTGTCACGTTTGTACAAGGAGACTGATATTACACATCAAAATGGAGAAATGAAATCAAATATTAAATATTTAAATAAATAAGAATTTTACACTACCATATGACAATATGTTAGTGTGACTAATATCTTTGGATTCGTCTTTTTACGCTCTTCATGATAGATTGAAAAAATGTGAAGTTCCACAAAAAAAACATACAAATGTATATCAATATCCCCCAAAATACAAAAGACAAAGTGAAAACGAATACATTCATCAATGATCAGCATTCCCTCATGCACTTCCATGAAAACTGGGTTATAATAACTTCGTTCCAAAGTTACAAACAATTGTTTCCTTGGTTGGAATGCTACCTTAACGTTAAGTTGGCATACCTACTCTTTAGTTCTATATTTTGATGTCGTGCATCGTTTCAAATTTTTAAAATTGGGTATAAATTAGATCTTAATTAGAACAAAATTCTGGTACATTGTTTTTAAATTTTGTGATAAGTGGGTCTGCCAACTTTACGGACACGTGGAAACACGCAAGCAAGTGCCGTTAATTCTCGTCGACACCTAAGAGCGCAATATAAGCATTCCAACGGGGCAGAATGATCGGTCTCCGGGAAGCGGGTTTGTGTCTCGAACTGGGCGCGCTGTGCTACGACAGTGTTGCATGTGTGAAAGCACTGGATAGGGGACGGCCGTACACAGCGCCGAACGGATATTTTTTCTTCTTTTGACCCCTCCACAGTAACACTTTATTTACTTTTACTTGGTACATTAAACTGCTGCCTTGCGGTTTAAGCAGCTACAGGAGGGGCTTTGTCTTACAGCTAATTTTAATATTCTAGACCTAAATTTAAATTATTTGGCATTCCTAACATACACTAAGATGGGCTTTTATTAATTACTTCTCCATATTGTTTAACGGCTCTACACCGTTTGTTGCACTGGTTAGTTAAATATTTGGATCGGAAGCCGAACTGAAAGTCAGGTATTGTTTTGCATTTTACAAAAAATTAATTAGTCAACTAAGTAATATTTTTTTAACATTTAGCAGTGGATGGATTAAAACCATTTGATCTGTAATTTGATGGGCTTCGTGGATGTTTACCTGGTTTTCAGAAGGGTAAAGTTTTAGCCAATTTTGAGGAAAATATATTCATGAGCTGCATTAAATAGTTCAGTTAGTACGGCTGTTTTCGCTTAATTTTTTAAGAGCTTTGTTACCGTAAGTGTTAAGTGCGTTGTTGTCGTAAACTGCTGATTTTTGTTTTAATATAGGTACAGTTTGGAGAACATTATTAGTTACATAATTGAATGATTGTATGTCTCAGATAGGGAAAGGCGTTAATGTGCTTTTCATATGGTCAGCTATTTCCTCAGCGTTTGTGGGAGTCGCTGAGTTGATATGATCCCGTTCTATTTTAAGGCTAGTATGATTTCTCTTTACATGTGATTGATAATGGTGATTCATAATGGTCTACAGTTTATGTGAATTTGTTTGATTACTTTTTGAAATTCGTTAATTTTGTACTCTTATAATTTAAATTTAATAATTTTTGAATATTAATTTATCTTAATATTAATGCTTGGTCTTCTTGTGATTTACCGCAGGTGTTACTTTTAATTAAGTTTAGTATTCTAGTGGGAATGCATTTGTGTTTCTTTGTAATTATTACTCTCTAAGGTATAGTATAGTTGATGGTTTAGTTGATTTCCATGTAGTCTCGACATGATTTTGTATTTGGTTGTCTAAATCTTCTATTGATTTAATGTTTTTAGAAATATAAAATTTAAATCCATTTTTTTAAGTATTGCCAATTTACACGACTTACAACTTTAGGATGCTTATTGGTGGTTTTTGTTGCTCCTAAAACGAAATTGTTTTTTGAGTCACGTTCAGGCAGAACAATTTGTTCAATTGATTGATTTAAGTTTTTTGTTATTGTAACGTGTTGTACTAATATTCCCTTAAAGCTAGCAATTGTTATTTCATATATTTCGAATAAGTTTTAAATAATTTCTAAAAGATTTATTTTTAAATGCATAATAAAAGCTCGCGTGTAATAAACGAACAAGAATTCTCGGCTATCCGGGAGACGCCGCGTCGTTGGCTTTTCGACGTTTCGCCTGACATTTCGCAGGCTTCCTCCGGGCAGTGACACTGCGGCAAGCAGTGCTTTGCAGCGCAGGTGCGTGTGGCCGCAGTAGTGCAATGCCGCCACACTTCCCTGCTGTGGAGCCATTCCTATCCTTTCGGACATCTATGGCTGATCTGAAAATAGAGAAGAGAACATGGTCAGGAAAGACAATAGCCGTTTGGCGCGCTTTTGGCGTTGTTTACCGCAATTTTCGTGCAAGTATTGGCGTCTCGCCTATTCTAGCATATCTCTCGGGCGCTTGAACATGGCCGTGGGATCCGGCTCGTACAAAGATAAATTTATTAATATGTCATTATTTATGACGTATTTAGTTTGAATAGGAAATTTTTGGACGTTTTTAAAGTGCCTCTTCTATGAGCGGTTAGTTTTACTGCAGCGTGTAAAATCTGGCGTTTTTAATGAACATTGCGCGCACAGTATTCTAGAAGGCAGCATTTTGAACTATTTTTGCAACTTATTTAAGTGTGGCGTGCTCGCCGCTATTCCCTCAACCTGGGCGGCGTAGTCCATAATGGCCTAATCATGGCTTTATATAAAGCAGAGCAATTCGCTGTGGAAGTTTGCTTCGTTTATTAATAAGCTCGCAACATGGCCAGCGCGTTGCCATGCTTTACTAAGAGCCGGTCCGCGTGTTCGCGGAAAGTTAGAGCGCGGTCGCAGCGTGACGCCGAGGTACTCTTGTAACTGCTGCGCCATTCGATGTTTGAATTGCACATAGCGCGAGCGGCCCGCGGGTGGTTCGTATTTGTATTTGCGTGTGAAGAGCACTGCCGTGCTCTTTCCAGTGACTTTGATACCCAGCGCTGCAGCACTCCTGGTTTGAAACAAGAGAGCATCCAAATATTTTACGAGCAGATCGGATTCTTTTGGACGTGGCAATTACGCCGTGTCGTCTGCGTAACATGGGGTTCGGTACTGGTTCGAGGTAGGCATGTGCGCAAACATACAGGGAGGTAGAGCAAGGGGAGATTTATGCCCCCTGAGCACGCCGCCGATGAGTGAGTGAGTGATCTTCAGAGTTTAGTTATGCAACGCCTGTCTTTTGCGAGACTCTTCGGTCGCTTATGTTCTCTTTCCGTGGGTTTGTCTTAGTTGCGACTCCTATCTTCCCGTACAGGGACGGGATTAGGGGAGTCGGGGAGGGAGAGAACTGTAGGGTAAGTTTTATATTGAGGGGGTATTTGGTAGAGGGGAAGGGGAATGGGGGAAGGGGATTAGGGAAAGGAGTGGGATAGGGAGTGGGAAGGGTTGGGAGAAAGTAAAAGTGTTCTTTGGTCCATCGTGGGTCAGTGATTTTTAGTCCGTGGTTTTCGTCGTTAGTCGGTTGTTCTGTGTTCCACCTTTGGCCTAGGTAATGGGAGGGAGGAAGTTGCAGTATCGAGGGGATGTTTTCTTTACGTGTATGTCTGGGGGGGTTACGGAGGATATGGTGGTGGGGTATATTAAATTTCTGGAATTGGGGATGGTTAGTGAATTTTTGTATGGTTTGGAAGAGGAATTGTAGATATGTGATAATGTGGGCCATCATTGTGAAGTTCTCTTAAGTTAATTGAAGCGGTTAGTGGAGGGGGGCGGAAGATAAGGCGGATGACTCTGTTTTCTGTTAGGTAAGTTTTCTGTAGTTTATAATGGAGGTATTGAACGCATGTAGGATGGGCGTAGGATAGGGTTTGGGCGGATATAGGTGTTATAGGTTTGGATTTCTTTTTTGGATTGAATAGATGTAGAACAGGATAGGGTGGAGGGCTATTTGTGATTCGGTTGGTTTTTATGGTGGTCATTTAGGACATGTTTGGACAAGGAGTCTGCGGGAAAGGGTTGATGCGAGGTATTGGGCATGGGGTTGGCAGGGGATAGGGGTTTTGTTTAAGTCCAGAGGGGGGTTGATGGGTAGTTTTATAGGAAAAGGATGGCTCGGGATTTGGAGGAATTAATGGTGATGGAGTTTTTGGGAGGCCCAGAGGTGGAAAGGAGTCGAGGGAACTTTTTGGACGTTTCGTAGGAGCGGGTAAGAGGTACGGAAGGTAAGCAAGGAATGCAGATCATCGCATAGAGGAATTTCTCTACTCCGGGAGTGGAAGGGGATGTCATTTATGTATACAGGAAAAAAGGAGTGGAAGAGAGCACGGCGCCCTGTGGGACGCGGCTTGGAGGGGCTGGTGAGGGATTTTTTGGAGTGGATATTTGACATAGAAGGATCTGAGGGTAAGGTAGTTTTGAGTAGAGAGTGGATGTGGTTTAGGGATATGGGGAGGATTTTTCGCTAGAGGATAGGAATGGGAATATTTGTGTCGTAGGCTTGGGTGAGGTCGGTAAAGGATGGTAGGGATTCTCTTATCGCGGTCTTTGGAGGGAGTAGCTATGGATAGGGTTAGGTTAAGTGTTTGGGGCCGCCGGAGCGACCTCATGGAAGCCGAATTGGAATAGTCTACGATTCGGGGTTCGATGATAGGGTTAAAGCGGAGGAGAATCACCTTTTTTTCAATGTTTTACTTAGGATGGAAGGATGCTGAGGGTCTATAGTTGGGGTTGCAATGATCTTTGCCAGGTTTGGGGAATCGGACCACGGGCTTTGTTTCCAGATGAGAGGAAGTACGAGAGTCGGAAACAGGAATTAATGATGAAGGTGATAAGACAATGGCAATTTTTGGGGTTGCGGAGTTGGGTGGGACGTTATTCATCGGGTCCAGAGCTTTGTCTTGGTGGTCTTTGTCAGTTTTTTGTCTATTTCCGGTGTTGTTTTGTCGTCCAATCGTTTGCTGATTTGGGGATAGGGTTGGGTTCCTCAATGGCGTTAAGGAGTAACGTTTTTGGGGAATCGGCGATGTTGGGTCGCGGAAGCGGTCGGCGGGTTTGGGCCAAAGGTGTCGCAATGATTTGGGGATTGAAGGTTAGGGATTTGGGCTGTGTAAAATGGGGGGAATTAGTAAGGGTGTCTCGTACTGCCTTTTCACTTTAAATGTGGTTTATTGGGCTGCTCTTGTCATTAGTAAGTCATTGTATTTGTTTTCTCGTGTTTTGAAGGGTCGGTTGTACTTCTCTTTGAGTCTGTTTTAAAAGTCTTTTGGTCTTCGTCGCGTGTGTTTTGGTAGAAAAGTCCGTCTGTATTTGTCCTTTTTTGTCGGGATGTAAGTATATTTCGTCGGAGGGGTGGGGTGTAGTTGTTTGGTGTGGGTGGTGGTTAATTTTGTACGTACGGAAGGATGGGGTGGTTAGGTGTTCAATCGGAATTCTCTACTTGAGGAAATTGTGACAGGTTGGCTGGGACTTGTATCTTGTTTGACAGGATATGCTTATGAGGCTTCCAGTTAGTGTTTATGGTGGTTGGGGGTTTGGGGGAGATGTTATAGTTTGGGATGAGGAGGTGAATATGATAGGGTAAATGGTCGGAGAAGTCGTAGAGGTCATATTTTTTGGGTTGGGTTAGTACGTGGAGTTTGGGAGGAATGCAGGAAAGTCGAGGATGTTGTTGAGGATTTCCCGTTTACGGTTGTGGGTGCGGTTCGGGGGCATTTTATATGTATTTGTGGGTTGTTGTTTTAAGAGTCTTCAAGTCGCAGTTCCGCTTATGTTTGCTGGTCGAGCCGCCCCATCCGGTGAATTGGAGTTCAGGTCGCCTGCAAGGGATAAAGGGTGGGGTAGGTTGTTGAGGATGTTCAAGTCAGAGGGTGGGAAACGAGGGTGTGGGGTCTTTTGTAGCTGATATACATAATGTATGGGGAAGTGGGGGTTCCGCGTAGGATGGGCAAGTACATTCGAGGGAGGTGAATTGAGTATTGGTAGGGTTATGTGGGAGGATCGTTTTAATGAGGATGGCCGACCGCCTCTAGGGTAAAGGTTTCTCGTATCATTTCGGTGGATGAGGTAATTCTGAATGTGAACGGAGTTTGTAGGGATCAGCATTGTCTCCTTGTAAGGTAGT
>BOPP01000390.1:424355-435041 GCA_017312745.1 Gryllus bimaculatus | reverse complement strand
TATCCCTTGTTTTCACCCTTTTCTCAAAAGTCTAACTTTACAGCGAAAATAGCTTACATTTTCAAAATACTGTACATTCATCGTTATTTCAAAAATCTAAACTTTAAGGAACAAATTTAGAATCCTCCCGCATTCACTCTTTATGTAGCTGTTTAGGACAAAATTTGAAAATTTACCAGTGCAGTAGTGAAATAAGTAGTTATGAAAGTATGAATGCCAAGCTGTCGTAACCGTGCGGAAATTATAACGAATAAATTATGTCTGACGCAAGTTGATATTTCTATAACGTACAACTGGCCTTCTTCTGCAGTAACCACACTTCAAGATATAGTTAAAAGTCGTTCGCTAAATCAATCAGAAAGTAATCTCCACAGAATCGGAAGTCGTAATATTGGAGCGATCGTTGCAATGATTATGGATAGCGGTTTCCTTTTAGGCGGATAGAGCAACAGGGATTTTTACATAATACTGAGAGTAAAAAGTATCCGAACATCCATGCTTTTAAACATTAATATAATTATTATGCAATTATAACTTTAAATTAAACGCATATTCTGAATATAGTATTAACCAAAGTGTACCGACAAAATAAAGACCAAAAAGATAGAAAAGACACTGATAAGCGATAGAACCTTACATATCCGAAATGTATATCTCGAGACGCAAAAACTATTCGAACACGAGGATAAATAAAAGAGCTTTAGCTCCTCTACGGCGCCCGGGAGTAAAAATTTGTGCAATAGAAGGGTAGAGAGCAGCGTCGTGTGCTTTATGAAAATATTTGCCCGTCAGGGTAAGGAAAAGTTTTGGAGAGAAAAAAATGCCATCATGTTGCATAAGTATGCAAATTTTTTCGTGAAATATCAGAATTTTTAAACAGACAAAGAAAAACCATTCTGGAGTCAATCTGAAGAAAATGAAATTTTAACTGTTCTTACAGTCATCCAATTCAAACCTTTTTGTAGAAAATACTAAGTTTTCGAGTACTCTTTGTGCTCTCTGTCCTCTTCCCGTCTGTACCTTCCACCCTGACCAATCACGAGCATCCGTTCGCAGTTAATTAATAAAATAGATCTCCAAGACGAGCCAATTCGTCTATAGTTCCATCATCGCCGGAACCCGTTCAAACCAACCGAGGAAAAATCCATGTTTGTTAATTATCAACGCCCACTGTCCTGTTCTTGCACATTTTCTCCATCCTCAGTTTATGCAAATTTGCTTCTTAAATATACTGCAAGAACAAGAAAAAATTTCAATATTACTTTCTGTTGGTTAGTAACTGATATCCAATTCAAAATTACATCAAGTTAGAGCAAAATAGATTACACCTTCTATTACACATAAAAACACTCTGTACATATTTACTTCTTCCCCCAACAATACATTCTGCTCAACTAATGCTAAAATTCAAAATTAACGGTGATTTCTGTTTGCCAGGTTTTACTAATATTAGAGACTTTTTTACATGAATAGAATCACTTACATTTAACACGAAGCATTTATTCCATGGATTTAGAAAAACTTCACGAAAACAAGCCATATTTCTCTTCTTAACAATGTCGCATTCGTCCTCTGGATCCAAAACGATTTACCTATATGAATATTTCTATATAGTTTAAATGCCTATTCACGTCATTGATAATAAAATTCTGGGCGGCAAACATTGCACTACACTTATAGAACTAAGATCTCGAGTTATGTCGCTTCCGTAAACTACTAACATAACAAAATCAACTAACCAAACTCTTTGTTTACATTTTTATTACTGATTCCCGATACGAAAAATCTGTTTATGTTGTTTCAAAAAACTACCAGCCTCATTTACCATGCCACCATACCTTATTTAAATAGATTCTTTTTAAAAAAAAATGTAATCATTATTGAAATCTCGACTTAAGTCTCAAAACATTGAAACTTTTCCAATTTTTCAGTTTATTCAGTCAACAAATGCACATGCATACAACAGCTTTACGGACTCTAATACGCTGGGGCTTGAAAAAAAAATTATTTTTTTCGAAAAAATTTTTTCAACAATTAATAGTCCTGTTTATGAGAATTATGCAAAATATTTTTCATTTTCTCTAAAACGAATCGTCGTGGCGTAGACCTCCCTGTGAAAGTTTATGAATTTATTGAATACATTCTTGTTAAACAGTTTCATTATGAAACAAATTCTTTCTTTCATAGTTATTGTTGGTATGAAACCCAAAAATTTTTGAATATTTTAATTTCATCAAAATTGTCAACGTTTTCGTAGCCAGACCGGCACCAACTTATTCTTTCGATCACCCACCGTTTCCACTCCATTTATAGTCTGCGTATCAGCACGCAGAAAATAAAAAATACACTTGTACATTAAAAAAACAAGATATTGTAAATAAAAATTATCTTTTAAATAATGCATTAACGCAAAATTGGCAGTTTGGCACTATGTACACTCAATTATAGACAATTTTTAGACTTTTTAAGAAATAGTGTTTATAGGGTCCTGAAAATGCCGACTTTTAGTACATATACTCATTTAACAAATGCGTTTGAGTATCGAAACTATTTCTGATAATGAAAGATGCTTACCAACTGTACAGTTCGTTATCTGTCCCGACTTCATGTGTCTCGCCCTTCCTCACACTTACAAATCGTTAACGTTGTTTCAAAGACAGGTTATACGGTTTATTAATCTAGTGGTGCTAAAACACATTCAATTTCCCGTTATATTTAAAATTTTTAATTTTTTGAAAATCTAGAGAGTTAATGAAATTAAACTGTGTCTTTTTTTAAACGTCATCTTCTATTGTGGACAAAATAAAGGAACGTTGGAGGTTTTCGAAACTAATTATTTCAATTGGCATAAATTTTAAAGCACGAAATTATACACAACTACTTCTTTTTGCTAAAGAAAACTGTTTCTAAAATGCATATTTTAGACTGTTTGGAAAATATGTCTATCTTCAATTTTGTAGATTTAAAGTGAATTTTTCTATAACTTTTTGAAAAAACAACAGTTGTGGCTCAAAACGAAACAGGTATACATTTTATCATGTCTTGTAAATATGAGAAGAAAGTTTAACGTAGAGGTATGTTTGGGGGATTTGAAAAAACTCTAACTAAAAAATAGTTTCAAAGAGTCTGATGATAATAGGGATATGTTGTTCGTTAAAAGTCTTATTTTTCGGAAGATATAAAAGTTTCCAATTTTTTCGGCATATTCCTACAACACAAAATTATGCGATATAGATCTTATTTATTGTAAATATAAAAAATCTTAACCATTTTAATTTTCCTATATTATGAGTATGCTACACAAAAAATTAGTATTTCAGAAATTTAAAATAATATTTTAATATGTCTTTAATGAACAAGTATTATTAACGAAAAATCTCTTTAGTTAATATTATATTTGTAAAACGGGCAAAGAAGAATATCTGCCGAAGGTTTAGGTGCTAGCTTTACCATTAAACAACTTACAGACAACAGACGAACAGAAGTTTTTCCATGAATTAATTTTTTGCTATCAAGTACACGAACACATTTCTACACAAGTGTTAGAGAGATAATTTACTAATAGGGCAAAAGGATTTTATCCATTTTTTTCTAGGCTGAGTATCAGTTTTTCTGCGAATATCATTTTCCATTGTTAGAAGTACTCAGGGGAAAGTAAAAAGACTTTTATGGTTACAGTTATTTTAAAACTATGTTGTCATGAAATTGTAGCAATATCGTTCCACAATATGAACGTCAATTCATAGTAATTTTTTTGATTAAATACATAGATTATAGGTGAATCGAATTTACTAAAATTGTTATTAAGAATATAGAATTAATGAAATACACTGCAAAAAAAGAAAGTTAATTATTCATGTCATGATTACTATCTTCTACTGTTCTTCCGATAGATTTGCATTGAATTGTTTATATAGATACCCAGAAGAAGATCTGATATACATATGTATTATATGAATGTCTCAATGATCTGTTAAGATTTATGTATTCCACTAAGAGTGTTATTCTGTGCGTCAGCAAGTTTGAAAAGAATTTTAAAGTTCAAATATTTACTCATCGATGGTTATTTCAACTCATATTTGTCGGTGTAGTAAGTAACAATGCTGAGAAAGAATATTATCAAATTAAACATTCTCAGATTGTTTATTTGCATATCAACTATCCTTTGCTTACCTTTGCACAGCGTTTTAATCCTCTTGTTTTTCTTTTACGATAGAGCCAGCCAATGTTTTATCGCTTAAATATTATATTTACAAAATCAAATACATTAAAAATCTGTTGTTTTGATTCATGTCTAAAACTCGAAATAAATCATTTTCATATTTAGTGCCGAGAACAGCAAAAGAAACATAACAACAGAAAAAAGTGTATGAAGCAATTTTGTAACATTTGTTAGGAAAAGAAAATCAAATGTTAGCAAAATATAAATGAAGATTTCTTCACATATTTTTGGCAATTAATTGCGAAGATTAGATGTGAAGATACAGAAATGCTATTCAAAACTAGGTGAACGTTACAAACAAAATATTCAGGAAAAACTCTTTAATGTGGCACCACATCGATCAATCCATTCTGGAAATTTGACCATCCCTGCCAGTAATTCGCTCCACATCTTCATTTCAAATACATTATTACGTTGATCCCATATATGAAAATTCTCAACTTCCTACAATTTTTTGATTTGGTTTGTAATGAATGTTCTTGTAAATACTTTATTATAATTTCTTTCTGAAAATTATGTATTAAATTGGAATCATATATGAAATCATTTTCTGCAGTTTAAAAATTTGTTATATATTTAAATTTTATTAATATTTATAGGGCTATTCCAGGTATCTAATGACTACTCTGGGTTGAATGATAAATTTCACATATTCTGTAAACAATTCTTAAATAATATTTTCCTTATTTCGTAATTCCTGGCTGTATTGTAGTTATCAATTCGATTTTATAAATTTTGAATTGTAAATGGTCACACTAAATATACTGAAATGTATGATATTACTATGAATATATTTGGACAATCCTAGATCTAGTGTGTATCTCAATAGTCATACAATGTATTATGAAATCAGAATTGTGTTCATTACAAGCAGAAAGTACTTATATTTAAATCTGTGGTTTCTATTTTTATACGTAAGTTCAATAGAATGAACACAACTTTTAGAAATAGCAGAGGGATTAGAGAGGTAAGAGAGCAAAGAGTAAGAAAGAGTGGGCAGGAGGGATGACAAGAAGAATGAGGGAGAGAAAGACAACAAAGAGGGAGGAAAGAGAAGAAAGAGAACGAAGAAGAGGGAAAAAAGAAGGAGGATAAAGGGAATACGCCTCCTACACATTTTTGCGAAACAAGCTGCATAGCCACTCTTGAGACAAGCGAGGATTTCGACGTCACTCCAGGACGAGGAAAGGATAGCAAAGCGTTGAATATATAACCGTAACCCCGGCGCTACAAACCATCCTCTGGGCTCTTAAGCTTCAGCCCTTCAGCCATGTCTCGCTTGTCGCGCTGTGGTGGTTGGCCTCCTGCTTGTGTGGCCCAGGCCCCTCCACGTGGAGTCACGTGACTTGGACCCCCTCACGCCTGGGTGGTGGACGGCTGCATCGGAGAACAGGGGTTCATCGAGTCCCAGACGCAGAAAGACTTTCGCCTGCGAGAGAAGATGCGGCTCTGGCGGCGCGGAGGCCTCGGGCCTCTGCAATGGAATGCGCCTCGTCCGAGAAGAGCCCCCGGCAGCACTAAGCAGCGGCCTTCTTCTAGTCATGCGATGGGTGTTATCAACAATTGTTTGTTTGAAGAATGGGTGAAGTGCGTTCGTGAGTAAGACTTAGTCTGTATGGAAAATGTTATCTAATGTGTATTTATTCCTATTAGTTATCCACATGTGTTAATGTGGAACGATATTTCTCTAAAAAGCTTATCAAAATAATCTTGGGAAAAATGGAATATTCATTTTCTTACTGTGAATGATATTGTTATGATGTTTTAGCTGTAAATAGAATTGTACAATGAATATTAGAAATGCAATTTTCTTAACGTAGGAAACCTAAACCAAATTAGTGAAATTTTAAAGGGAAATTAAATATGACTTATTTTCTGTTTGCAAGTTATTTAATTAAAATATATGGAAGTATTTTTTAAATAAATTGTGATAAAATAATCATCATGTTATCATTTTCAATGTGTGCATTTATATAATAATTCTGATCTAGTGCTTGCTATCCGCTTTTTGAATCCATAATACCTCGTAACAGAATTTTTTTTACAGAAACACAGCCGACAAATTCCCACGAATCTTCATTGAGTAAATGACTATACAGATCATAACTAGGGATGCTATCCAGTACATACTTTATGTTACTGTAAATAAGCAGTACGTAATATTTACATTATGCTAATTCTATTCTACTATTTTCAGACATTGTTGATGAAATTCTAACTAACGACATTCCTAGCATTTACTTCAGTATTGTATTATATTATTACAAGCTTTGTTATCATTCCATGATTCTATTTTCCCGAAGTAAATGTACTTGATTATAAATCGAAAAGACACAATTATTGAAAAAACACATATGTAATTTAATACTCGTTATTCATAAGTGGATTAAGGTCTTCCATATACAAATCTTCTGCTAGTAACTGAACATCTCTCTTTTCCTTGCAAGTTTGAAAAGATATTTTGAATTAATACACTTATTGGCAGATCAGAGTTAATAGTTGCCTTGTTTCAAAACGTGATATTTCTTTTATCTTTCAAAACAAATTCAGGTTTTGGCAATGTAGGGTTTACCTTCAATGAGTATTCGAATCCATCTGCACCAGCTCGTCCCGTCCAGCTGAATCAACATATTTCGTAGGCCAAGATTGCATCTTTGCACATTCGCCACTGCCGCCAGCTACGTCGGCCGCGAACAAAATTCTGCAGCCAGCGTCGTCCGAAAGCACCATTCCATCCTTTGGTATAGCAGTAGTGAGGAAACCAAATCTGTTACATTAGAGGCGAGAACAGCCACCAAAATGACTAAACGACTAAATCACTGAATGACTAAATGACTAAACGACTAAATGATAAATCACATGCCAAAGAAGACCTAGCAATGGAAGCTTCGCGACGTATGTCGGGCACTTTTCGAGAGGGGTGGGGACGGAAATCTGAGAGCGACAAGTCTCTAGAAGGTGGCACACTTAGAAAAAGATGTTAGAGAGCGTTTGGCTCAGAGAGGTTTTCTTCTCCTTCCATTTCAACGACGGTCTAGAACGGTAGCGTAAACCCCAAAGTTCACAACAGGGTGCGCAGCCTAAATATCCGGCTGCCAAACATAAGGACGCGGTCCAGCACGTATGATGAACCTGTGGCCCGCCGAATGCGAAAGTCTCTGTATCCATCCCGCGGACGGCGGGAAAGATCTCTTGCCAGCCAGCGCGACTGGTTCCTGCCCGATACAGATTCCATGGTTTTCCAACGGTTCATCTGCTGCCACGCTGTAATTGACGTTAATCCTATTCGATTGAGTTCAGAATTAATTATCCATTCCGTAAGTTATAGCAAAGATATATCTCGTATCATTCGAAAGAAAAAGTCTTCCGTTTCTATAATCGTCAATGTGAATATCTTTTACATATAGTATTAGAGTAGTAGCCTAAAAATCGATCCTGCGGGTTCCATATGCAATTGGCAGAATCGGAAGTAGAGTTCATAATGTTCCATATTCTAGTTAGGTATTTTTATTCTGTTGAGATCGTTTTTAAGATAACCATAACCAATGAAAGACATTGCACCACTTCATTTGACGTAATATGAAAGTAAAAATGTTATGATCAATGATAATCCATAGCTTTTGAATGATCTAAAAATATTCCAAGTAGTACTTCGTTTGATCGCAGTCGCATGAGCGTCATCTTTAAGAAAAGAAAAACGTGCAGAAAAAGTTTTGTGACGTATTGTCTGGAGATCCGCAACCCAACGCACAGCACACCACGTGGATCCTGACTGTCGGCCAGTGATATGACACACCTTTAAAGGAAGTATTTAACAATCCTATTTGAATACACACCATACGCAAATCCAAGAATTCTAGAACTCGATACAAGGACAAAACGTATAATTATGTCAATTTTTCGAATATTTGCGGCCGTGCGTATTTTGCTAGAAAGCATGTTTAGAATATCAGTACCGATTTTAGAATATTTTATTTTATAAAATATAATGTGTTCAGTCTATTTTTAATGTACGGGACGTATTAGAGAAATTTAAATTAACTAATAGTATTATTTAATAGGTTGGTAAATCTTACTCTGGAGTTATGTAAATATATCCCACACAAGGAATCAGTATATTTTTGTCTTTGGGGATGATATAACACTTATTGGGGGATCAGCATTTCTGCCTGGTCATTTTTACGCCTCAGATTGTTAGACCGGGTATGGAAGTTAACATGATGTTTATCAGGTGAGAGAGAGGAGACACACACACACACACACACACACCATCCTACAGATTGGACTCGAACTCGCATCTCTGTCGTGACTATGGCCTATATAAAGATCTCGTGCAATTCCGCGATATATGCTAAGCAAATAATAAAGAGAAATGAAAAACTCAAAACTGCCAGCTTTCGTTTTATTCACTGAACCAACAATTAAATAAATATATTAATAAAATACGTTACATGTCGTAATACTTTTATCTTATTGTACAAATAAATTATTTATCATCGTTTTATGGTAAAATATTTTTCTGATACCAGTAATTGACCAAAAATCAAAAATAATCTTTCTAAAAATATATACAACAACAAGAACTTAGATCTCGTAAAATTAATATATACAAGTTACAATTGGTGTTTCCTATTGCGAAAAATTCTTTGCATTGTTTCCGATTGCGCCAAGTACAACGAATAAGTATAATTTTCTGTACTATTTTCCTAATTAATGTAATACTTGCAAATGCATTATAAACTTCTCTTGAAAAAACATTTTTACATCTTGGGTAACTCGCGTATACCGTGACACTGATAAAACCAACTTCTGATTTTCCTTTTTTGTTTTTTTTTTTTTTTTTATGCAATAAGTGAATAAATTACACATAGCTGCTTAATTGTGCTGCCGCGGCTGTGCGCTGTCGAGCTTGGCGTCAATTCCTGGCGTCGGGTGTTCACTGTCTAGGCGCTGCAATCCTGATTCGTTTCCACTGAAGTAGACCTCCGATACACGCGTCAGCGCGTATTCCTCTGCTGCTCCCGCATTGGCCCACACTTTCTTGACCGTCAGCGCAAGTGTGCCAAATGTCCTCCCTGTTGTGCACAGAAACTCTTGCATTTCTTGGTGGCGGGAGCGGTCACAAACGGGGGCCTGCGGGGAGGCCACAGCCAGGAGGGCCAACCCACAACGCACGACAGCGGAACATGTCGCCTTGGAAGGCAGTGGAGAGGCAGTGGAAGGCGCAGAGCCTGAGAATGCTTTGTAGCCGCCGGCCGTTCGGTTTCATATAATTCAACGCTTCCTGATCTTTCCTCGTCCTCGAACTGACGTTTCAGTCTGCGCGTTCCTCTGGAGAGCGACCTTCAACTGCTTTGCAAAGATCGTTCTGGATTGGCTACCACTCTCAACTCCCTTCGTCTCTTCTCTTACTCATTTCACATTCTTTCTACCTTTCGCAGTATTCTTTATTACTCACTCACGTCCTTAATATGTTTTCCCCCAAATAAGAAAACAACTCATATATCGAAAAATTGAACGTCAGGGTTAATTTTAGCCACTTTTTGAAGAATTTTTTGTTAAGGAGAAATTTTATTTCACATGTATATATATTCGAGAACTATCCGAAAAAACATTTCAACTGTTTATGCATATTCTGAAAACTTAGGAATTAAAAAAGTAAAAATTCACCACCACCTTGCGTCCTTTCCATCATCAGCGACAATGTTCGTAATATAAAATGGTGACATGTATAATGAAAAGTTTTAAAATGTTAAGAATCATGTGTTGCGCCGCCAAAATCCATAACATCAATTAAAACGATCAGTAGCCACCAATTTTGAATAAAATAGGTGAACGAGTGAGTCTCCTGCGTTCACCACAGATGGACTGACGACAAAATTTTTCCCGTCAATCCAATTTTCGGTATTCAACTACCACACAATCATGGCTTTTGTCTACAACCATTTATTGGGAATAATTTTTTCAATGTATATGAAAAGATGTTGGTGTATACTCAATGCATTAAAAACTCGGACATCGTTTTACCCCAAGAAGATATATGTCAGTTAATATTTGTCTTTATCACTAGATGCGCCACAGGAATACATTCAGCTTCATTTTACTGGAATTTTGCAAACAAACCTGCGTTCGTCCATCTGGCTTCATCTGCAGCTAAACCGATGCCGCGTGATGCAGGGTGAGGAACAGAAGATTCGAAATGCGAGAAAGAGACAGAGAAAGAGCGAGGCAGAGAGAGACGGGGAGATGAAGAGAGGGACGAAGTCAGACAGAGAGAGAGAGAGAGAGACGCCGCGCGTAAATAACAGAGACAGAAAGACGGAGTGGCACAGAGAGAGACAGAAACAGACAGAAAAAGAGAGAAAAAACGAAAGACAGGCAAACAGAGACAGAGAAAAATAGCTCCTAAGAGACAGATACAGACATAGAAAGGGAGAGAGAGAGAGAAAGAGAGAGACAGAGAG
>BOPP01000390.1:413097-424330 GCA_017312745.1 Gryllus bimaculatus | reverse complement strand
TATCCCTTGTTTTCACCCTTTTCTCAAAAGTCTAACTTTACAGCGAAAATAGCTTACATTTTCAAAATACTGTACATTCATCGTTATTTCAAAAATCTAAACTTTAAGGAACAAATTTAGAATCCTCCCGCATTCACTCTTTATGTAGCTGTTTAGGACAAAATTTGAAAATTTACCAGTGCAGTAGTGAAATAAGTAGTTATGAAAGTATGAATGCCAAGCTGTCGTAACCGTGCGGAAATTATAACGAATAAATTATGTCTGACGCAAGTTGATATTTCTATAACGTACAACTGGCCTTCTTCTGCAGTAACCACACTTCAAGATATAGTTAAAAGTCGTTCGCTAAATCAATCAGAAAGTAATCTCCACAGAATCGGAAGTCGTAATATTGGAGCGATCGTTGCAATGATTATGGATAGCGGTTTCCTTTTAGGCGGATAGAGCAACAGGGATTTTTACATAATACTGAGAGTAAAAAGTATCCGAACATCCATGCTTTTAAACATTAATATAATTATTATGCAATTATAACTTTAAATTAAACGCATATTCTGAATATAGTATTAACCAAAGTGTACCGACAAAATAAAGACCAAAAAGATAGAAAAGACACTGATAAGCGATAGAACCTTACATATCCGAAATGTATATCTCGAGACGCAAAAACTATTCGAACACGAGGATAAATAAAAGAGCTTTAGCTCCTCTACGGCGCCCGGGAGTAAAAATTTGTGCAATAGAAGGGTAGAGAGCAGCGTCGTGTGCTTTATGAAAATATTTGCCCGTCAGGGTAAGGAAAAGTTTTGGAGAGAAAAAAATGCCATCATGTTGCATAAGTATGCAAATTTTTTCGTGAAATATCAGAATTTTTAAACAGACAAAGAAAAACCATTCTGGAGTCAATCTGAAGAAAATGAAATTTTAACTGTTCTTACAGTCATCCAATTCAAACCTTTTTGTAGAAAATACTAAGTTTTCGAGTACTCTTTGTGCTCTCTGTCCTCTTCCCGTCTGTACCTTCCACCCTGACCAATCACGAGCATCCGTTCGCAGTTAATTAATAAAATAGATCTCCAAGACGAGCCAATTCGTCTATAGTTCCATCATCGCCGGAACCCGTTCAAACCAACCGAGGAAAAATCCATGTTTGTTAATTATCAACGCCCACTGTCCTGTTCTTGCACATTTTCTCCATCCTCAGTTTATGCAAATTTGCTTCTTAAATATACTGCAAGAACAAGAAAAAATTTCAATATTACTTTCTGTTGGTTAGTAACTGATATCCAATTCAAAATTACATCAAGTTAGAGCAAAATAGATTACACCTTCTATTACACATAAAAACACTCTGTACATATTTACTTCTTCCCCCAACAATACATTCTGCTCAACTAATGCTAAAATTCAAAATTAACGGTGATTTCTGTTTGCCAGGTTTTACTAATATTAGAGACTTTTTTACATGAATAGAATCACTTACATTTAACACGAAGCATTTATTCCATGGATTTAGAAAAACTTCACGAAAACAAGCCATATTTCTCTTCTTAACAATGTCGCATTCGTCCTCTGGATCCAAAACGATTTACCTATATGAATATTTCTATATAGTTTAAATGCCTATTCACGTCATTGATAATAAAATTCTGGGCGGCAAACATTGCACTACACTTATAGAACTAAGATCTCGAGTTATGTCGCTTCCGTAAACTACTAACATAACAAAATCAACTAACCAAACTCTTTGTTTACATTTTTATTACTGATTCCCGATACGAAAAATCTGTTTATGTTGTTTCAAAAAACTACCAGCCTCATTTACCATGCCACCATACCTTATTTAAATAGATTCTTTTTAAAAAAAAATGTAATCATTATTGAAATCTCGACTTAAGTCTCAAAACATTGAAACTTTTCCAATTTTTCAGTTTATTCAGTCAACAAATGCACATGCATACAACAGCTTTACGGACTCTAATACGCTGGGGCTTGAAAAAAAAATTATTTTTTTCGAAAAAATTTTTTCAACAATTAATAGTCCTGTTTATGAGAATTATGCAAAATATTTTTCATTTTCTCTAAAACGAATCGTCGTGGCGTAGACCTCCCTGTGAAAGTTTATGAATTTATTGAATACATTCTTGTTAAACAGTTTCATTATGAAACAAATTCTTTCTTTCATAGTTATTGTTGGTATGAAACCCAAAAATTTTTGAATATTTTAATTTCATCAAAATTGTCAACGTTTTCGTAGCCAGACCGGCACCAACTTATTCTTTCGATCACCCACCGTTTCCACTCCATTTATAGTCTGCGTATCAGCACGCAGAAAATAAAAACACTTGTACATTAAAAAAATCAAGATATTGTAAAATAAAAATATATCTTTTATAATGCATTAACGCAAAATTGCAGTTTTGGCTATGTACACTCAATTATAGACAATTTTAGAGCTTTTTCTAAGAAAATAGTGTTTTATAGGGTCCTGAAAATGCCGACCTTTTAGTACATACTACTCATTTTAACAGATGCGTTTGAGTATGAACTATGTTCTGATAATGAAAAGATGCTTACCAACTGTACAGTTCGTTATCTGTCCCGATTCATGGTGTTGCCTCCTCCACTTACAAATCGTTAACGTTGTTTCGAAAGACATGTACGGTCTTAAATTAGTGGTGCTATAATCACATTCAATTTCCCGTTATATTTAAAATTTTTAATTTTTTGAAAATCTAGAGAGTTAATGAAATTAAACTGTGTCTTTTTTTAAACGTTCCATCTTCATTTGACAAAATCGAAAGGAACGTTGTGAGCGTTTTCAGAAATAATTTATTTCAATTGGCATAAATTTTTAAGCACAAATTAACACAACTACTTCTTTTTTGCTAAAGAAAATGTTTCTAAAATCGCATATTTTACGCTGTTTGGAAAATGAGTCTATCTTCAATTTTGTAGATTTGAAAGTGTAATTTTCTATAACTTTTTGAAAAAACAACAGTGTGGCTCAAAACGAAACAAGGATCATACATTTTATCATGTCTTGTAAATTAGAAGAAAGTTTAACGTAGAGAGTATTTTGGGGGGTATTTTGAAAAAACTCTAACTTAAAAAAATAGTTTCAAAGAGTCTGATGATAATAGGGATATGTTGTTCGATTAAAAGTCTAATTTTTCGGAAGATGATGTAAAAGTTCCAATTTTTTTCGGCATATTCTACAACACAAAATTATGCGATATAGATCTTATTATGTAGAATATAAAAAATTTAACTCTATTTTAATTTTCCTATATTATGGTATGTACACAAAAATTCAGTATTCAAGAATTTAAAATAACTATTTTTAATATGGTCGTTTAATGAACAAGTATTATTAACGAAAAATTCTTTAGTTAATATTATATTTGGTAGAAAACGCAAAGAAGAAATCTGCCGAAGGTTTAGGTGCTAGCTTTGACCATTAACATGACCTACAGACAGACAGACGAACAGAAGTTTTTCCATGAATTAATTTTTTGCATCAGTACACGAACAATTTTACACAGTGTAGAGAATAATTTTACCTAATAGGCAAAAGGATT
This sequence comes from Gryllus bimaculatus, assembly GCA_017312745.1. Classification (NCBI taxonomy): domain Eukaryota; kingdom Metazoa; phylum Arthropoda; class Insecta; order Orthoptera; family Gryllidae; genus Gryllus; species Gryllus bimaculatus. Next base: position 420,749 of record BOPP01000390.1, on the reverse strand, counting down.
TATCCATTTTTTTCTAGGCTGGAGTATCATTTTTCTGCAATATCATTTTCCATGTTAGAAGTACTATCAGGGGAAGTAAAAAGACTTTTATGTTAAGTTATTTTAAAACTATGTTATGTCATGAAATTGTAGCCAATATGTTCCACAATATGAAGTCAATTCATAGTAATTTTTTGATTAAATAATAGATTATTAGGTGAACGAATTTTACTTAAGTAATTCTTATTAGAATAATAGAATGATAATATGAAATACACGCAAAAAGAAGTTAATTATTCATGTCATGATACTATCTTCTACTGTTCTTCCGATAGATTTGCAATTGAATTGTTTAAATAGATACCCAGAAGAAGATCTGAATACATATGTATTATATGAATGTTCAATGATCTGTTAAGATTTAATGTATTCCAACTAGAGTGTTATTCTGTGCGTCAGAGTTTGAAAAGAATTCTTAAGTTCAAATATTTACTCATCGATGGTTATTTCACTCATATTTGTCGGTGTAGTAAGTAACAATGCTGAGAAAGAATATATTCAAATTAAACATTCCAGTTGTTTATTTGCATATCACTATCTCTTTGCTTACCCTTTTGCACAGCGTTTTTATCGCTTTGTTTTCCTTTTACGATAGAGCAAGCCAATTTTTATGCTTACAATATTATATACAAAATCAAATACATTAAAAATCTGTTGTTTTGATTCATGTCCTAAAACTCGAAATAAATTATTTTCATATTTAGTGCCGAGAACAGCAAAAGAAACATAACAACAGGAAAAAGTGTATGGAAGCCAATTTTGTACATTTGTTAGGAAAAGAAAATACAAATGTTAGCAAAATATAAATGAAGATTTCTTCACATATTTGGGCAATTAATTGCGAAGATTAGATGTGAAGAGTTAACAGAATATGCTATTCAAAACTAGGTTGAAGCGTTACAAACAAAATATTCAGGAAAACGTCTTTAATGTGGCCACATCGATCAATCCATTTGAAATTGACCAATCCCGCCTGTAATTCGCTCCACATCTTCCATTTCAAATACTTATTACGTTGAATCCCATATATGAAAATCTCAACTTCCTACAACTTTTTTGATTTGGTTTGTAATGAATGTTCTTGTAAATAGCTTTATTATAATTGTCTCTCTGAAAGATTTATTGTATAAATTGGAATCATATATGAAATCTCTTTCTGCAGTTTTAAAATGTTATTATATAAATTTTTTTAATTAATGATTTATATAGGGGCTATTCCAGTATTAATGACTTACTCGGGTTGAAGAAAATTTCACATATTCTGGTAACAATTCTAAATAATATTTTCTTATTTCGTAATTCCATGGTTGTGATTGTATTATCAATTCGATTTTAAAATTTGAATCTGTAAATGGTCACACTAAAATTCACTGAAATTATGATATTACTTATGAATATATTTGGGACACTCCTAGAATCTTAGTGTGGGTATCTTCAATAGTATAAATGTATTATGAAAATCAGAATTTGTGTCATTACAGCAGAAATTACTTAGTATTTTAAACGTCTGTGGTTTCTATTTTATACGTAAGTTCAATAGATGAACAATTTTAGAGAATAGCAGAGGATTAGAAGGATACACGGAGCAAAGAGTAAGAAAGAGTGGGCAAGGAGGGGAAAGAAGAATGAGGGAGAGAAAGACACAAAGAGGGAGGAAAAGAAGAAAGAGAACGAAGAAGAGGGATAGAAAAAGAAGGGAGGATAAAGGGAATACGGCCTCGCTACACATTTGCGAACAAGGCTGCATAGCCAGCTCTTGAGACAAAGCGCAGGATTTCGACGTCACTCCAGGACGAGGAAAGATAGCAAAACGTTGAATATATAAACCGTACCGCCGCGCTACAAACGCATTCTCTGGGTCCTTAAGCCTTCCAGCCCTTCAGCCATGTCCCGCTTGTCGCGCGTGGTCGTTGGCCTCCTGCTGTGGTGTGGCGCCAGGCCCCTCCACGTGGAGTCACGTGACTTGGACCCCCCACAGCTCGGGTGGTGGAGGCGGTGCTCGGGAACAGGGGGTTCATCGAGTCCCAGACCAGAAACTTTTCGCCTGCGGAGAAGATGCGCGCTCTGGGCGGCCGGAGCTCTCGGCCTCTGCAATGAATGCGCCTCGTCCGAGAAGAGCCCAACACGGGCAGACAACTAAGCAGCGCCTTGCTCTCTAGTCATGCGAGGGTGTTATCAACGAATGTGTTTTTCTGAAGAATGGGTGAGTGCCGTTCGTAGTAAGACTTAAGTGATGAAATGTTTCTATGTGGTTATTTATTCCTATTAGTTATCACATGTGTGTAATGTTGGAAACGATATTTCTCTAAAAGCTTCAAAATAATCTTGGGAAAAATGTGAATATCTCATTTTCTTACATTTGATGATATTGTTATGATGTTTAGCCTGTAAATAGAATTTACAATGAATAATTAGAAAGTGCGAATTTTCTTATACGTAGGAAACTAACCAAATAGTGAAATCTTTAAGGGAAATTCAATATGATTATTTTCTGTTTGCAATTATTTATAAAATATATGGAAGGTATTTTTAAATAAATTGTGATAAAATATATCTCATTTATCATTTCAATGGTGTTCATTTATATAAAATTCTGACTTAGTGGTGCTATCCCGCTTTTTGAATCCATAATACTCGTAACAAATTTTTTTACAGAAACACCACCGAACAAATTCCCACGAATCTTCATTGAGAAATGACATACAGACATAACTGGGATGCTTATCCCAGTACATACTTTATCGTTACTGTAAATAAGCAGTACGTAATATTTATATTATGCTAATTCTATTCTACTATTTTTTCAGACATTGTTGATGAAATTCTAACTAACGACATTCCTACATTTACTTCAGTATTGTTTAATTATTACAAGCTTTGTTATCATTACATATTCTAATTTTTCCCGAAGTAAATGTACATTGATTATAAAATCGAAAGACACAATTATTCAGAAAAAACACATATGTAATTTAATACATCTTATCATAAGTGGATTGAAGTCTTTCCTATATAAAATTTCTCTAGTAACTGAACCAATTCTTTTTCTTCAAAGTTCTGAAAAACGATATTTGTAATTCAAATACACTTATTGGCAATCAGAGTTAATAGTTTGCCTGTTTCAAACGCTGATAGTTTCTTCTTTATCTTCAGAAACAAATTCAGGTTTGTCAATGTAGGGTTTTACCCTTCAATGAGTCATTCAATTCCACTGCACAGCTCGTCCCTCGTCCACGCTGAATCAACATATTCTAGGCAAGATTGCATCTTTGGCACATTCGCCACGCCGCAGCTACGGCGGGCCGCGAACCAAGAATTTGCAGCCAGCGTCCGTCCCGAAAGCACCATTCCATCCCTTTGGTATAGCAGTAGTGACGGCAAACCAAATTGCTTACTTAGAGGCGAGAACAGCCACCAAAATGACTAAACGACTAAATCCTGAATGATAATGACTAAACGCTAAATGATAAATCACATGCCAAAGAAGACTAGCCAAGGAAGCTTCGCGGACGTATGTCCGGCACTTTTCGAGAGGGGTGGGACGGAAAACGAGGCACAAGTCTCTAGAAGGTGCACACTTAGAAAAAGATGTTAGGAGACCGGTTGGCTCAGAGAGGTTTGTCTTTCCTTCGCAATTTCAACGAACGGTCTAGAACGGTAGCGTAACACGCACAAAGTTCACAACAGGGTGCGCAGCCTAAATATCCGGCTGCCAAACATAAGACGCGGTCAGCAGTATGATGACCGTGAGCCCGCAATCGAAAGTCTCTGTTCCATCCCGCGGACGGCGTGGAATGATCTCTTGCCCAGCTCAGCGCGACGGTCCTGCCGATACAGATTCCATCGGTTTCTCCAATCGGGTCATCTGCTGCCACCGCCTGTAATCTGACGTTAATCCATTCGAGATTGATTCAGAAATTAATTCATCCATTCCCGTAAGTTATGCAAAGATATATTCGTATAATTGCAAAGAAAAATGTCTTTCCGTTTCTAATGTCAATGTGAATATCTTTACTATAGTATTAGAGAGTAGCCCTAAAATCGAGCCTCGGGTTCATATGCAATTGGAGAATCGGAAAGTAGAGTTTTCATTAATGTTCCATATTCTATTAGGTATTTTTATTCTGTGAGATCGTTCTTTAAGTAGGACATAACCAATGAAGAGCAATTGCACCACTTCTGAACGGTAATATTGAAAGTAAAATGTTATGATAATGATAATCCATAGCTTTTGAATGATCTAAAAATATTCAATAGCTACTTCGTTTGATCGCATGCTAGCGTCATCTTTAAGTAACAAGAAAAACGTGCAGAAAAAGTTTTGTGACGTATTAAGTCTGGAGATCCCAACCCAACGCACAGGCACCACGTGGATCCATGACTCTCGCCATGATATGACACATCCTTTAAAGGGAAGTGATTTAACAATCCTATTTGAATACAACACCACTACGACAAATCCCACAGAACTCTAGAAACTCGATACCAGGCCAAGAACTATTTAATTATGTCAATTTTTCGAATATTTGTCGCCGTGCGTAGTTTTGCTATAAAAGCATTTTAGAATATAGTACACTTTAGAATATTTTATTTTATATAGAATATATGTGTTCAGTCTATTTTTAATGTAGGGACGTATTAGAGAAATTTAATTAACTAATAGTATTATTTAATAGGTTGGTAAATTTAGTCTGGAGTTATGTAATATATACCACCAAGGAATCCAGTAATAATTTTTGTCTTTGGGGCATGATATAACACTTATTGGGGCGTGATAGCATTTCTGCCTGGTCCATTTTTACGCTCAGATTGTTAGACCGGGTATGAGAAGTTACATGATGTTTATCAGTGAAGAGAGGACGACACACACACACACACACACACCACATGCCCAGATTGGACTCGAACTCGCATCTCTGTCCGGGACAATATGGCACTATATACAAGATCTCGTGCCAATTCGCTGAATATAATGCTAGCAAATAATAAAGAGAAATTGAAAATCAAAATGCAGTCTTTCGTTTATTCACTGCATACATTAAATAAATAATATTTTAATAAATACGTTACATGTCGTAATACTTTTATCTTATTGTACAAATAAATTTTATCATCGTTTTATGGTATAAATATTTTCTGATACCAGTAATTGTTACCAAAAAAGTCAAAAATAATCTTTCTAAAATATATTACAACACGAAGAACATTAGAATCTCGTAAATTTATATATAAGTTAACAATATGGTGTTTCGTATTGCGAAAAATTCCTTTCATTTGTTTCGCGATTGCGCAAGTTACAACAATAAGTATAATTTTCTGTAACTATTTTCCTAATTAATGTAATCATTGCAAACTGCATTTAAACATTCTGCTTCGAAAAAACATTTTTACATCTTGGGTACTCCGTATACCGTGAACACTGATAAAACATACCGAATTCTTTGATTTCCTTTTTGTTTTTTTTTTTTTTTGCAATAATGTGAATAAATAACAATAGTGCTTAATTGTCGCGCGCGCTGTGCTGTCGAGCTTGCGTCAATTCCTGCGGCGTCGGGTGTGTCACTGTCTAGGCGATCTGCAATCCTCCGATTCGTTCGCACGAAGTAGACCTCAGATACACGCGTCAGCGCGTATTCCTCTGTGCTCCCGCATTGGCCAACATTTCTGTGACTCAGCCCAAGTGTGCCAAATGTCTCCCTGTTGTCGCAACAGAAACTCTTGCATTTCTGGTGCGGGAGCGGTCCACAACACGGGGGCGCGGGAGGCCACAGCCAGGAGGGCCAACCACAACGCACGACAGCGAACATGCTTGGAAGCAGTGGGAGGCAGTGGAAGGCGGGCAGAGCCCTGAGGAATGCGTTTGTAGCCGCCGGCGTTCGGTTCATATATTCAACGCTTTCCTGATCTTTCCTCGTCCTCGACTGACGTCTTCAGTCCTGGCGCGTTTCCTCTGGAGAGCGACCTTCAACTGCTTTGCAAAGATGCGTTCCCTGTGGATTCGGTACCACTCTCACCTCTTGTTTCCTTTCTTCCATCTCTCACATCTCTCTACCACTTTCGCAGATATTCTTTTATTACTCAACTCACGTCCTTAATATGTTTCCCCCAAACTAAGAAAACAACTCATATATCGAAAAATTGAACGTCAGGTTAATTTTAGCGCACTTTTTGAAGAACTTTTTTTTAAGGAAATTGTTATTTCACAGTGTATATATATTCGAGACATCCGAAAAACATTTTCAACTGTATGCATATTCTGAAAACTTGGAAATTTAAAAAAGTTAAAAATTCACCACCACCTTTGCGTCTTTCCATCATCAAGCGACATTTCGTAATATAAAATTGTGACATGTAAATGAAAATTTTAAAATGTATATGAAATTCATGTGTTGCGTCCTCCAAATCCATAACATCAATTAAACACGATCGGTAGCACAATTTTGAATAAAATAGATGAACGGTGAGTTCTCTCTGCGTTCACCACAGATGGACTTGACACAAAAAATGATTTCCCGTCAATGCAATTTTCGGGTATCAACTACCACAAATAATGGATTTGTCTACACCATTTATTGGGCAATAATTTTTTCAATGTATATGAAATTGGATGTGGTGTATACCAATGCCTTAAAACTCGGACATCGTTACCCCAAGAAGATATATGTCAGTTAATATTTGTCTTTTATCACTAGAATGCGGCCCAGGAATCATTCAGCTTTCATTTTACTGGAATTTTGCAAACAAACCTGCGTTCTCCATCTGGCTCTTCAGCTAAACCGATGCCGCGTGATCAGGGTGAGGAACAGAAGATTCGAAATCGGCGAGAAGAGACAGGAGAAAGAGCGAGGCAGAGAGAGAACGGGGAATGAGAGCAGACGAATCAACGAGAGAGAGAAGAGAGACGCGCGCGTAAATAACGAGACAAGACGGAAGTGCAAGAGAGAGCAAAACAGACAGAAAAAGAGAGAAAAACGAAGACAGGAAAACAGAGACAGAGAAAAAATAGTTCTAAGAGGACAGATACAGAATGAAAGGGAGAAGAGGAGAAAGAGAAGACAGAGAGACAGACGTAACACAGAGACCAGAGGCAATTATAGTCGGAGGCATGACAGACGGCAAAACAACGAGACACGGAAAATGACGAAACAGAGAGAGACAGAGCAGAAAGATGAGAACAGAGACAGAGATAGAGACACACGGAGAACAGAGGATTATAGAACAGAAAATAGAGACACAGTAAGAAAAAGTACAATATGAAACAAAACTGCTACGCCGTGTATTTTGCAATTAATTATATAACGAAATTAAAAATAACGCACGGAAGTACGTGTTTTCTTAGCACAAGTTAGTTTGTTGGTTCCGGTAATAAAAACGAGGAAAATAAGTGTGTGTCGAAAATTTTACGGCGCACGATTACAACACTTTTTTACGTAGTAAGTGCGATGAAGTAAAATAAATGGAAATCAGTTCCAAACTATCTCAAAATTCCCCCCTCGGAGAGTGCAAAACACTATTAAAGTATTTGACATGTTTCACTTTTGGTGAACTATTTATCTTCAAAAATTGAATATTAAAGACAAAATTTACATTCCACATCTACAATAATTAATGAT
>BOPP01000390.1:399354-413072 GCA_017312745.1 Gryllus bimaculatus | reverse complement strand
TATCCCTTGTTTTCACCCTTTTCTCAAAAGTCTAACTTTACAGCGAAAATAGCTTACATTTTCAAAATACTGTACATTCATCGTTATTTCAAAAATCTAAACTTTAAGGAACAAATTTAGAATCCTCCCGCATTCACTCTTTATGTAGCTGTTTAGGACAAAATTTGAAAATTTACCAGTGCAGTAGTGAAATAAGTAGTTATGAAAGTATGAATGCCAAGCTGTCGTAACCGTGCGGAAATTATAACGAATAAATTATGTCTGACGCAAGTTGATATTTCTATAACGTACAACTGGCCTTCTTCTGCAGTAACCACACTTCAAGATATAGTTAAAAGTCGTTCGCTAAATCAATCAGAAAGTAATCTCCACAGAATCGGAAGTCGTAATATTGGAGCGATCGTTGCAATGATTATGGATAGCGGTTTCCTTTTAGGCGGATAGAGCAACAGGGATTTTTACATAATACTGAGAGTAAAAAGTATCCGAACATCCATGCTTTTAAACATTAATATAATTATTATGCAATTATAACTTTAAATTAAACGCATATTCTGAATATAGTATTAACCAAAGTGTACCGACAAAATAAAGACCAAAAAGATAGAAAAGACACTGATAAGCGATAGAACCTTACATATCCGAAATGTATATCTCGAGACGCAAAAACTATTCGAACACGAGGATAAATAAAAGAGCTTTAGCTCCTCTACGGCGCCCGGGAGTAAAAATTTGTGCAATAGAAGGGTAGAGAGCAGCGTCGTGTGCTTTATGAAAATATTTGCCCGTCAGGGTAAGGAAAAGTTTTGGAGAGAAAAAAATGCCATCATGTTGCATAAGTATGCAAATTTTTTCGTGAAATATCAGAATTTTTAAACAGACAAAGAAAAACCATTCTGGAGTCAATCTGAAGAAAATGAAATTTTAACTGTTCTTACAGTCATCCAATTCAAACCTTTTTGTAGAAAATACTAAGTTTTCGAGTACTCTTTGTGCTCTCTGTCCTCTTCCCGTCTGTACCTTCCACCCTGACCAATCACGAGCATCCGTTCGCAGTTAATTAATAAAATAGATCTCCAAGACGAGCCAATTCGTCTATAGTTCCATCATCGCCGGAACCCGTTCAAACCAACCGAGGAAAAATCCATGTTTGTTAATTATCAACGCCCACTGTCCTGTTCTTGCACATTTTCTCCATCCTCAGTTTATGCAAATTTGCTTCTTAAATATACTGCAAGAACAAGAAAAAATTTCAATATTACTTTCTGTTGGTTAGTAACTGATATCCAATTCAAAATTACATCAAGTTAGAGCAAAATAGATTACACCTTCTATTACACATAAAAACACTCTGTACATATTTACTTCTTCCCCCAACAATACATTCTGCTCAACTAATGCTAAAATTCAAAATTAACGGTGATTTCTGTTTGCCAGGTTTTACTAATATTAGAGACTTTTTTACATGAATAGAATCACTTACATTTAACACGAAGCATTTATTCCATGGATTTAGAAAAACTTCACGAAAACAAGCCATATTTCTCTTCTTAACAATGTCGCATTCGTCCTCTGGATCCAAAACGATTTACCTATATGAATATTTCTATATAGTTTAAATGCCTATTCACGTCATTGATAATAAAATTCTGGGCGGCAAACATTGCACTACACTTATAGAACTAAGATCTCGAGTTATGTCGCTTCCGTAAACTACTAACATAACAAAATCAACTAACCAAACTCTTTGTTTACATTTTTATTACTGATTCCCGATACGAAAAATCTGTTTATGTTGTTTCAAAAAACTACCAGCCTCATTTACCATGCCACCATACCTTATTTAAATAGATTCTTTTTAAAAAAAAATGTAATCATTATTGAAATCTCGACTTAAGTCTCAAAACATTGAAACTTTTCCAATTTTTCAGTTTATTCAGTCAACAAATGCACATGCATACAACAGCTTTACGGACTCTAATACGCTGGGGCTTGAAAAAAAAATTATTTTTTTCGAAAAAATTTTTTCAACAATTAATAGTCCTGTTTATGAGAATTATGCAAAATATTTTTCATTTTCTCTAAAACGAATCGTCGTGGCGTAGACCTCCCTGTGAAAGTTTATGAATTTATTGAATACATTCTTGTTAAACAGTTTCATTATGAAACAAATTCTTTCTTTCATAGTTATTGTTGGTATGAAACCCAAAAATTTTTGAATATTTTAATTTCATCAAAATTGTCAACGTTTTCGTAGCCAGACCGGCACCAACTTATTCTTTCGATCACCCACCGTTTCCACTCCATTTATAGTCTGCGTATCAGCACGCAGAAAATAAAAAAACACTTGTACATTAAAAAAAAAGATATTGTAAAATAAAATATATCTTTTAATAAGCATTAACGCAAAATGGCAGTTTTTGGCACTATGTACACTCAATTTATAGACAATTTTTAACTTTTTCTAAGAAAATAGTGTTTTATAGGGCCTGAAAATGCCGACTTTTAGATACAGTTACTACTCATTTTAACAAGATGCGTTTGAGTTATGAAACTATGTTTCTGATAATAGAAGATGCTTCCAACTGTTACAGTTCGTTCATCTGTCCGATTCATGTGTTGCTTCCTCACACTTACAAATCGTTAACGTTGTTTCTAAAGACAGTGTAAGGTTTATAATTATGGTGCTATAACTACACATTCAATTTCCCGTTATATTTAAAATTTTTAATTTTTTGAAAATCTAGAGAGTTCAATGAAAATTAAACTGTGTCTTTTTTAAACGTTCATCTTCATTTGACAAAATCAAAGAACGTTGAGGCTTTCAGAACTAATTTTATTTCAATTGGCATAAATTTTTAAGCAAAATTTATACACAACTACTTCTTTTTTGTAAAGAAAACTGTTTCTAAATACATATTTTACGACTGTTTGGCAAAATATGTCTATCTTCAATTTGTAGAATTTGAAAGTGAATTTTCTATAACTTTTTGAAAAAACACAGTTGTGCTCAAAACGAAAACAGGTATACATTTTATCATGTCTTGTAAATTAGAAGAAGTTTAACGTAGAGCGGTATGTTTGGGGGATTTGAAAAAACTCTAACTAAAAAAAATAGTTTCAAAGAGTTGATGATAATAGATATGTCTGATTCGTTAAAAGTCTTAATTTTTCGAAGATATTAAAAGTTTCCAATTTTTTCGGCATATTCCTACAACACAAATTATGCAGATATAGATCTTAATTATGTATAATAAAAAAATCTTAACCTTTTAATTCCTATATTATGGTATGCTACACAAAAAATTCAGTATTTCAGAAATTTAAAATAACTATTATTTAATATGGTCGTTTAATGAACAAGTATTATTAACGAAAAATTCTTTAGTAATATTATATTTGTAGAAAGGGCAAAGAAGAATATCTGCCGAAGGGTTTAGGTGCAGCTTTGACCATTAAACATACCGTACAGACAGACAGACGAACGAAGTTTTTCCATGAATTAATTTTTTGCATCAGTACACGAACAATTTTACACCAAGTGTAGAGAGAGTAATTTACCTATATAGGGCAAAAGGATTTATTCCATTTTTTTCTAGGGCTGAGTATCAGTTTTTCTGCAATATCACTTTTCCATTGTTAGAAGTACTATGCAAGGGGAAGTAAAAAGACTTTTATGTTAAGTTATTTTAAAACTATGTTTGTCATAAATTGTAGCCAATCTTCCACAATATGGGAACGTCAATTCATAGTAATTTTTTGATTAATAATAGATTATAGTGTGGACGAATTTTACTTAATAATTAGTTATTAAAATAATGAATGATAGTATGAAATACACCAAAAAGAAAGTTAATTATTCATCATGATACTATCTTCTACTGTTCTTGCCGATAGATTTGCAATTGAATTGTTTATATAGATACCCAGAAGAAGATCTGATACATATGTATTATATGAATGTCTCAATATCTGTTAAGGATTTAATGTATTCCAACTAAGAGTGTTATTTGTGCGTCAGCAGTTTGAAAAGAATTTTAAAGCTTCAAATATTTACTCATCGATGGTATTTCAACTCATATTTGTCGGTTAGTAAGTAACCAATGCTGAGAAAGAATATATCAAATTAAACATTCTCAGATTGTTTATGCATATCACTATCTCTTTGCTACCCTTTTGCACAGCGTTTTAATCCGCTTTGTTTTTCTTTTACGATAGAGCCAAGCCAATTTTTATGCTTACAATATTCATATACAAAATCAAATACATTAAAATCTGTTGTTTTGATTCATTGTCCTAAAACTCGAAATAAATATTTTCATATTTAGTGCCGAGAACAGCAAAGAAACTATAACAAACAAGAAAAAAGTGTATGAAGCAATTTTGTACATTTGTTAGGAAAAAAAAATACAAATGTTAGCAGAAACTATAAATGAAGATTCTTCCACATATTTTTGGCAATTAATTGCGAAGATTAGATGTGAAGAGTCACAGAATAATGCTATTCAAAACTAGGTTGAACGTTACAAACAAAATTATTCAGGAAAAACGTCTTTAATGGGCATCCCATCGATCAATCCATTTGGAAATTTGACCATCCGCGCCATAATTCGGCTCCACATCTTCCATTTCAAATACATTATTACGTTGAATCCCAATATATGAAAATCTCAACTTCCTACAAATTTTTGATTTGGTTTGTAATGAATGTTCTTGTAAATACTTTATTATAATTGTCTTCTGAAAGATTATGTATAAATTGGAATCATATATGAAATCTCTTTTGCAGTTTTAAAATTTGTTATTAATTAATTTTTAATTGACATGAATTTTATAGGGCTATCCAGTATAAGTGACTTACTCGGTTGAATGAAAATTTCACATATTCTGGTAAACAATTCTTAAATAATATTTCTTATTTCGTAATTCCATGGTTGTGATTGTAGTTATCAATTCGATTTTAAAATTCTGAATTCTTGAAATGGTCACACTAAAATATACTGAAATTATGATATTACTTATGAATATATTTGGGACAACTCCTAGAATCTAGTGTGTATCTCAATTATCAAAATGTATTATGAAAATCAGAATTGTGTCTTACAAGCAGAAATGTACTTATATTTTAAATCTCTGTGGTTTCTATTTTTTATACGTAAGTTCAATAGATAACACAGTTTTAGAGAATTAGCAGAGGGATTAGAAGGATACAGAGAGAAGAGTAAGAAAGAGTGGCAAGAGGGAGAAAGAAGAATGAGGGAGAGAAAGACAAAGAGAGGGAGAGAAAGAGAAGAAAGAGACGAAAAGAGGAGAAAAAAAGAAGGAGGATAAAGGGAATACGGCCCGCACACATTTGCGAAACAAGGCTGCATAGCCACGCTCTTGAGGACAAAGCGCAGGACTTTCGACGTCACTCCAGGACGAGGAAAGATCAGCAAACGTTGAATATATAACCGTAACCCGCGCTACAACCATTCTCTGGGCTCTTCAAGCTTCCAGCCCTTCAGCCATGTCTCGCTTGTCGCGCGTGGTGTTGGCCTCCTGGCTTGTGTGGCGCCAGGCCCCTCCACGTGGAGTCACTGACTTGGACCCCGCTCAGCTCGGGTGTGGAGGCGTGCATCGGAGGACAGGGGTCATCGAGTCCAGACGCAGAAAGCTTTCGCCTGGAGAGATGCGGCTCTGGGCGGCCGAGGCTCTCGGCCTCTGCATGAAGTGCGCCTGTCCCCAGAAGAGCCCCACGCGGCAGACACTAAGCAGCGGCCTTCTCTCTAGTCATGCGAGGGTGTTATCAACGAATGTGGTTTTTCGAAAGAATGGGTGAAGTGCCAGTTCGTGAGTAAGTACTTAAGTTGATGAAAATGTTACGTAATTGTATTTATTCCTATTAGTTATCCACATGTGTGTAATGTTGGAACGATATTTCTCTAAAAAGTTATCAAAAGTAATCTTGAAAAATGTGAATATCTCATTTCTTACATGTGATAATTGTTATGATGTTTAGCTGTAAATAGAATTCTACAATGAATAATTAAGAAAGGCAATTTTCTTAACGTAGGAAACTAAACCAAATTAGTGAAATCTTTAAGGGAAATTAAATATGATTATTTTCTGTTTGCAATTATTTATTAAAATATATGAAGGTATTTTTTAAATAAATTGTGATAAATAATCATCATGTTACATTTTCAATGTGGTCATTTATATAAAATTCTGAACTTATGTGCTATCCCGCTTTTGAAATCCATACATACCTCTAACAGAATTTTTTTACAGAAACACACCGAACAAATTCCCACAATCTTCATTGAGTAAATGAATACAGATCATAACTAGGGATGCTTATCCAGTACATACTTTATGTTACTGTAAATAACAGTACGTAATATTTATATTATGCTAATTTCTATTCTACTATTTCTCAGACATTGTTGATGAAATTCAACTAACGAACATTCCTAGCATTTACTTCAGTATTTTTAATTATTACAAGCTTTGTTATCATTACATTTCTAATTTTCTCGAAGTAAATGTACTTGATTATAAAATCAGGAAAAGACACAATTATTCAGAAAAAACACATATGTAATTAATTACTCTTATTTAAGTGGATTGAAGGTCTTCCATATAAAATCTTCTGCTAGTAACTGAACCAATTCTCTTTTCCTGCAAGTTCTGAAAAACGAATTTGTAATTAAAACACTTATTGGCAGATCAGAGTAATAGTTTGCCTGTTTCAAAACGCTGATATTTCTTTTTATCTTCAGAAACAAATTCAAGGTTTTGGTCAATGTAGGGTTATTACCTTCAATGAGTCATTCGAATCCACTGCACCAGCTCGGTCCTCGTCCACCTGAATCAACATATTTCGTAGGCCAAGGATTGCATCTTTGCACATTCGCCACTCGCCAGCTACGTCGGCCGCGAACAAGAATTCTGCAGCCAGCGTCCGTCCCCGAAAGCACCATTCCATCCCTTTGGTATAGCAGTAGTGACGGGAACCAAATTGTTACATAAGAGGCGAGAACAGCCCACCATAAATGACTAACGACTAAATCCTGAATGACTAATGACTAAACGACTAAATACTAAATCACATGCCAAAGAAGACTAGCAATGAAGCTTCGCGACGTATGTCCGGGCACTTCGAGAGGGGTGGGACGGAAATCTGCAGAGCGGACAAAGTCTCTAGAAGGTGGCACACTTAGAAAAAGACTGTTGAGAGAGCGGTTGGCTCAGAAGTTTCTTTCCCTTCACAATTCAAACGAACGGTCTAGAACGGTAGCGTAACACCCAAAGTTCACAACAGGGTGCGCAGCCTAAATATCCGGCTGCCAAACATAAGGACCGGTCCAGGCAGTATGATGAACCTGTGCCCGCCGATGCGAAAGTCTCTTATCCGATCCCGCGGACGGCGTGGAATGATCTCTGCCAGCCAGGGACTGGTCCTGCCGATACAGATTCCATCGGTTTTCCAATCGGTTCATCTGCTGCCACGCTGTAATTGACGTTAATCCATTCGAATTGACTATCAGAATTAATTCATCCATTCCGTAAGTTATAGCAAAGATATATTCGTATAATCGCAAAGAAAAATGTCTTCCGTTTCTAAATTCAATGTGAAATCTTTACTATAGTATTAGAGTAGTAGCGCTAAAAATCGAGCCCCTGCGGGTTCCATATGCAATTGGAAGAATCGGAAGTAGATTTCATAATGTTCCATATTCTATTTAGTATTTTTATTCTGTTGAGATCGTTCTTTAATGAGTAGACCATAACCAATGAAAGACATTGCACCACTTCTTGAACGTAATATGAAAGTAAAATGTTATGATCAATTGAAATCCATAGCTTTAATGATCTAAAAATATTCAATAGCTACTTCGTTTGATCCAGCATGAGCGTCATCTTTAAGTAAAAGAAAACGTCAGAAAAAGTTTTGTGACGTCATCTAGTCTGGAGATCCAAACCCAACGCACAGGCACCACGTGGAATCACAGACTCTCGCCATGATATGACACTCCTTTAAAGGAAGTGATTTAACAATCCATTTGAATACACAGCCACACGCAAATCCAAGAATCTAGAACTCGGATCACAGGCAAGAACGTTTAATGTCATGTTCAATTTTTCAATATCTTGTCGCCTGTGCGTATTTTGCTAGAAAAGCATGTTTAGAATATCAGTACCACTTTTAGAATATTTTATTTATTATATAGAATATAATGTGTTCAGTCTATTTAATGTACGGGACGTATTTAGAAAAATTTAAATTAACTAATTAGTGATTATTTAATAGGTTGGTATTTAGCTGGATTATGTAAATATATCGCCACACAAGGAATCCAGTATATTTTTGTCTTTGGGGCTATGATCATAACACTTATTGGGGCGATCAGCATTTCTGCCTGGTCATTTTTACGCTCAGATTGTAGACCGGGGTATGAAGTTACATGATGTTTATCAGTGAAGAGAGGACGACACACACACACACACACACACCACATGCTACAGATTGGACTCGAACTCGCGATCTCTGTCCGTGCACATATATGCACTATATACGACTCGTCAATTCGCTGAATATAATGCTAGCAATAATAAAGAGAATGAAAATCAAAATGCAGCTGTTCGTTTATTCACTGACAACAATTAAATAAATATATTTAATAAAATACGTTACATGTCGTAATACTTTTATCTTTTGTACAATAAATTTTATCATCGTTTATATGGTAAAATATTTTCTGATACCAGTAATTGTTTACGCAAAAAAGTCAAAAATAATCTTTCTAAAAATATATTACAACAACAAGAACTTAGAATCTCGTAAATTATATATATAAAGTTAACAAATTGGTGTTTCCTATTGCGAAAATTCCTTTGCATTGTTTCCGATTGCGCCAAGTTACAACGAATAAGTAACATTTTCTGTACTATTTTCCTATTAATGTAATCACTTGCAATGCTTAAACTTCTGCTTGAAAAAACATTTTTACATCTTGGGTAACTCCGTATCACCGTGACACTGTAAAACAATACCGAATCTTGATTTTTTCTTTTTTTGTTTTTTTTTTTTTTGCAATAATGTGAATAAATACATAGCTGCTTAATGTCTGCTGCGCGCTGTGCTGGTCGATGCTGCGTCGAATTCCTGCGGCGGTCGGTGGTTCACGTGGTCTAGGCGTCTGCAATCCTCGATTCGTTCCCACTGAAGTAGACCTCCGATAACACGCGTCAGGCGTTTCCTCTGTGCTCCCGCATTGGCCACATTCTGTGACTCAGCGCAAGTGTGCCAAATGTCCTCCCTGTTGTCGCACAGAAACTCTGGCATTTCTTGGTGGGGGAGCGGTCACAACCGGGGGCTGCGGGAGGCCACAGCCAGGAGGGCCAACCACAACGCACGCACAGCGGAGACATGCGCTTGGAAGCAGTGGAGGCAGTGGAAGGCGGAAGCCCTGAGGCAATGCGTTTTGTGAGCCGCCGGCGTTCGGTTCATATATTCAACGCTTCCTGATCTTTCCTCGTCCTCGAACTGACGTTTAGTCTGGCGCGTTTCCTCTGGAGAGCGACCTTCAACTGCTTTGCAAAGATGCGTTCATGGATTCGGCTACACTCTCACTCTTGTTTTCCTCTTACTCTATCTCCTCACTTCTTTCTACCAACTTTCGCAGATATTCTCTTTATTTACCAACTCACGTCCTTAATAGTTTCCCCCAAATAAGAAAACAACTCATATATCGAAAAATTGAACGTCAGGTAATTTTAGCACTTTTTGAAGAACTTTTTTGTTAAGGAGAAATTGTTATTTCAACAGTGTATATATATCGAGACATCCGAAAAACATTTTCAACTGTTATGCATATTCTGAAAACTTGGAAATTAAAAAAGTTAAAAATTCACCACCACCTTTGCGTCCTTTCCCATCATCACAGGACATTTCGTATAAAAATTGGTGACATGTAAATGAAGTTTTAAAATGTTGATGAAATTCATGTGTTGCGCGCGCCAAATCCATACATAATTAAACGATCAGGTAGCACAATTTTGAAATAAAATAGGATGAACGAGTGAGTTCTCTCTGCGTTCACCACAGATGGACTGACGGACAAAAAATTATTTCCGTCAATCGCAATTTTCGGGTATTCAACTACCACACAATCATGGTTTTGTCTACACCATTTATTGGGAATAATTTTTTCAAGTATATGAAAATGATGTTGGTGTATACTCAATGCTTAAAAACTCGGACATCGTTTTACCCCAAAAGATATATGTGCGTTATATTTGTCTTTTACTCACTAGATGCGCCACAGGAATACATTCAGCTTTCATTTTACTGGAATTTTGCAAACAAACTGCGTTCTCCATCTGGCTTCATGCAGCTAAACGATGCCGCGTGCATCCAGGGGAGGAATCAGAAGATTCGAAATGCCGAGAAGAGGACAAGAAAAGAGCGAGGCAGAGAGAGAACGGGGAATGACAGAGAGACGAATCAACGAGAGAGAGAAGAGAGACGCGCGCGTAATAACAGAGACGAAGAGGAGAGTGGCACAGAGAAGAGACAGAAAAGACAGAAAAAGAGAGAAAAACGAAGACAGGCAAAACAGAGACAGAGAAAAATAGCTCTCTAAGAGGACAGATACAGACATGAAGGGAGAAGAGAGAGAAAGAGAAGGACAGAGAGACAGACAGTAACACAAGACAGAGGCAATTATAGTCGGAGGCAGAACAGACGGCAAAACAACCGAGACACGGAGAATGGACGGAACAGAGAGAGACAGAGGCAGAAAGATGAAGAACAGAGACAGAGATAGAGAACACGGAGAGACAGGAGGATATAGAACAGAAAATAGAGACAAGTAAGAAAAAGGTACAATATGAAACAAAATGGCTAGCTGTATTTGTGCAATTAATTATAAACGAAAATTAAAATAACCACACGGAAGTACGGTTTTCTTAGCAACAAGAGTTTTGTTGGTTCGGTAAATAAAAACGAGGAAATATAAGTGTGTGTCGAAAATTTTACGCGCACGATTAACACTTTTCTACGAAGTAAGGCGAGGAAGTAAAATAAATGGAAATCAGTTCAAACTATCTCAAATTTCTCCCTCCGAAGTGCAAAACACTATAAAGTATTAATGACGTTTCCTTTTGGTGAACTATTTATCTTCAAAATTGAAATAAAGACAAAATTTACATCCACATCTACAATATATAATGATAATGTTTTTCTGAACGCAATTTTTAAAATAAATCTTTTGAAATACGTAAATAATTTTTTCATGTTTTTACTTTCCAGAATTACGTACGTATAATACGACAGTAATATTGCTAGTATGGGGGATGTTATGTATCGGCGGAAAACTGTTTCGGGGATTTAAAATAAGAACACGTCCACTGATACCGAAGAAAGTATTTTCCTTTTAGAACGTCCGGTTGTGAATAATATTACCGCCAAACATACGTAGGATATTTTTGCAAATTGAAGAAAACTCTGACCATGCCTCGAGTCAGAGCACTGAGATTTTGAAAAAAAAATCTACAATTTGAGGGTACTATACATGAAGTCCTCCGAACATTTTCAATTTTTTTACAAAAACGGCTCCAAATATTTTCTTTCAGTATCCTACCAGAATGGAGTAATATACACTTACAATATTGGCATAGAACCGATTATCACTGTTAACTGAAGATCCGATGAATTGTGGAATGTATGAAATATTTTGGGTGGTCTTCCTTCAGCAAGAAAATTAAAGATGAAGATTTTTGCCGCAAATGAAATTTATTGTCCATAATTAGTTCTGTTACTGAGGATATGTATATTTTTGGGTACTTTTAGTAGTTTTCGTGTAATATTCCGTCCAATATTTGCAATTTTAAAAAATTACGAAACAAGATTTTCCCAAAAATGGCTCCAATTTGTTTTCTTTTAACTTTTATTAGAGATAGTAAAAAATGTTCTCTATGAGATGGCAAACATCAGTTTGCTCTATTCCTTTGTTTTTTCAAAAATTAAAATATATTATTTATTTTATTTGTCTCTCACATTGTTAATATTTACATTAGCGGCGATTTGTTCACATTATTATATTGGTTATTACATATGCTTTAAATACTGTCATATAACGTTTCTCGGAAACTCAACCATCAAACTTCCGCATTTTCAGTAACGCTCGTTTTCACACAAATTACTAAAATTTTTTTCTTCAAATTTTCCAAACAGACAGTGGTAATTGGACTCTTTATTATGACGTAAGTTCATCTCAGAGTATTTTTTGTTTTGAAAATACTCGAATGTAATTTTTTTAATATCTCTCATACCGTTAATATTCACATTTCCGGCAATTTGTAAACTCTATTGTATTTTGAGCTTCAAATGACTTTAAATGAAGTTCTTGGAAAACTCAAAAATTTTCTCTTATCATTCTACTATTCGGAAACCGAAAAATTAAGGAAATGTCAAAAAAAATGTCATTACGGCGGCGATAGATTTCACTTGGTAAGAGTATGTGGCATCCCCGAGGAGCTAGCCAAGTCAAAAGAAAATGGAAACTAATACGGGAAAGTCGGTGCCATTCTACAGCAGCCCTAATTTTAAATTGTATATGGAGATATTTAACTTTTTCAAGCTTCGGGGTTGTTGAATTTAGTTCTAAAGCTGGTTGTATAATGATAACTTCATAGGCGACATAACTTTAAAGGTGGGTTCACACAGTCGGTATTCCCCAAATAGAGAGCGACCGCCCGCCGAAGCCCGCGTTCTGTGGAGGCGTTGCTTGCTCTTTGCCGAGCGAGGAATATTCGGTGCTGGCCCGTCCATCACGTGTGGGTCTTTTGAACACCTCAAAGGAAGGGAACATTTGCCAACACATGAGCTGCTCGGTTAGAAAAACTTTAGTTAGAAAAACTTTAAAGCTTGTGTTAAAACCAACCAGTTTAAAACAGTCTTCACCAAAGAAATACGTGTCAATTAATTCCAACTGTAGCAATTAGCAAATAACTATCAATACGTTTTCCATCGAGCTCTAATCACAATTTGATCTGTGTGTTTTCCGTCAAGTTAGCTCAAACCCGTTTTTGTCTCGAAAATACAAGGCAATGTATTCCAAACCGGTGCACTTAATTAGCAATTAACCATTTGACTTGTTTAAATCGAGTGTTCGAACATGGATGCTCCAGCTTGACACACCTCAGATAGAAAGACGTTTTGCCGTCAACTGATATTCAAATCGTCAATCGACAATTTTTAACTGCCATCGCAAAGTGAGGAATTTTGGTTCTATTTTCAGATTGACGTAGAGGAGAGCCGTGCGCCTGTTCTTTAATCTACAACGGCGATGTTTACAAAGTCCGCAGTATTCGCATTAAAACTATTTATTTCTCTTCGCTACTGTTCCAAGCTTAAACATCCGCGCAAATGTTCAAAAATATTGAAAACTCCGACGCCTGTCCGTGTTTGACGTGACACAATCAGAAAACTAACTCATCCAACGTTTGTAATCTCCAACAGATGTTTATGTCCGAAATCTCGACCCCGAAATTTTGGACAATTCCTATTTATCTTCCCGCACACGCGCAGAGAAAAACGCAAAACGCAAAGACAAGAACTAGTAAACATATAAAGTGTATTGAACATGACGCGTTGAGGCTTCAAATGTAGCTCAAGTGGTGGGAGAGTTATGAAGATTGGGCCGAAGATCTGCTAAGGGAAGAGTCTT
>BOPP01000390.1:385865-399329 GCA_017312745.1 Gryllus bimaculatus | reverse complement strand
AAAATGATAAGTGTTTAGACTATAGCCACTGGCGTTAAGTTTCGACTCAACTCTTTTACAGTTTCTCGGCCGTATTATTTGTTCGTCCACGAGGAAGCCCATCCTCATCACGAAGGATCGGCTGCTGATTCTAAAGCATGTGACCGCTTCGCGGCTTTAGTGGAAAGCACCGAGAGCGCGAACGTCGACACGAAAGACGTTGGGGTCGGGAGAGGCGGCGCGCTCTCATAAGATTGCAGTGAATCAACATTGGAGCTGGCGTTATTCTTTGACACATTGAAATTTAATTCTGAATACGTAGCGGTTTTTGGGGGAAACTCAAGTATATTTCGAACTCGCACGTTAACATATACACGTTTTGTGTTAAATTATCCGCAAAATGGTGCTTATAAGTGTTTTTTCAATTCGCATTTAGCTGGCTATGTGAACAACATGTAGATTCAATCATTTCTTTCTTCATACGATTGAAGTAAAACGTGAGATGGCGGGTTTTAAAACAATAATATGATTTCTCGTTTTCTGTCTGGCAAAGGCAGGGAGATTTTCGCTTTGTGGGAGCAGCTTGCCCGACGCAGGGCCCCTAGCGACCCAAGAGTTGTAGACCGCGATGACAGAGGCGACACTCAGTCAAGAGCTGGAAGTTCTTTGGGGAAGAAACATCGCAGTTGGTCAGTGCGCGAGAATTAATTAAGTGAAATAATACGCATATCTTCGTCGAGAATACAGGAGTTGGAAAAGCCCAACTAAAAATACCTTCTTAGATCAGTGATAAAGTAGCGGAATTCCAAATATGCGCGCAGAGGTTTAAATATGAGGGTGCTCCAAGCCCATTGACGTAATATCTTAACCGGATGATATAAAAACGGGAAGAATATGTGCAGCGTCAATATTATTTTTAATAACACCGCTTTTGGTTTTGGTTTATATACTTAACAGAAGGAATTCATCATTCTCTATGCCTTACGTCGTAAGAAGAGAAAGTATTGTATTGTAACCATGAGAGCTGTATCAACTGTTCATTTTTGAGTTTGGTCGGGAATCAGTAAAGTTGCGATTAATTAGAAAGGTGATACAGAAAAATGGATCAAGCGTCATTTGTTTGTTTGACAAATGTATGTCTCACTCTGAGCTCAGCATCAAAAAAGTCATCTCAAAATGCATACATTCCGAAACAAAATCTTAAGTGCTGCAGGCAAAGCAAAAAGAAATTTAAAGACTTGAGGCTAAACCACAATCTTCAACCTACTTTCATGCCTACACACAGGAATTATAAGTTAAAATAACAAATTTATTTTTACCACAGGCTTAATCTCGATGATTGTACAAAAAAGAAGCATGATCTATTAAAACATACTCTACTTTCTATTTGGATGTTTTTGAAGAAAATGCATTTACTAAGGGGTTGCAAGAGTTGGCGATCAACAAAGTGTACATCTATAATTGTTAGTTGAAATCAATGAAAAAAATCGCAGAGGAAGTGTCTGGCCACGCGTAGTAACAGCTTGGAGTTTCCTATCGCTTTATTTTCGTGCGAAATAGTAACAAGGAGGAGCAAGGACGTGTGTAGCCGCGTGCTGCCCACACAGGGGCGTTCAAAGAGCCCCATTGGCGCAGGATCATTGGCCCAACCCCAGCCCCAGCCCAGCCCAGCAGGACAAGCCCCATTGGCGCAACCACAAACGACATCCGCCGAGGGCGACAGCGCAGCGAAGCGGCGAAACCCGGAGTCACCGCAGCGACGCTCCTCCGTCTCCATGGCAACCACGAAGCGCCTCCCTCTACGCCCCTCGCACAACCCTTCCCCGGTGGAGCAGACATGAAAAGACGCGCGCCGGGAGTGTTTTCTGACTCGAAAACTGTTCACGAGGGCCCTTATGACGTCATGCCAACATTCCCTGCCCTTTGTGGCGTCCGTATTCTGCTTTGAGAAGAGTGTGCATTACTTCCGTTGGCCCCACGGAGTCCAACGGCACTTATTTATTCCGTGCTCTCACACACGCACTCCAATTTTCTTGGCACGTTTCTCAAGGGAACGGATGCGACGTCGCGTTGCCGTCGTCGGTACCGTTGCTACAGTGACGTCAAAGGTACGTCACACACGCATCCTCACATTGAGGATCCTGCGTGACGGCATAACAGTTATGCTAGCTTTGCCGCCAACACAAGCTTGTGGCTTTCCAAGACGTTACTACTCTATGTTTTTCGTCTGTTCCTTGTTCTTTGTAATTGAGAATTGCGACGCAGCATTAAATAATTGTATATACCTCACATGATGTATATGAGAATGTACTCTAATAACTCCTCCTTCTCGTAGAAATTTCACTGTAGATAGGAAATAGGAAACCTTAAAAACAAAAATGTATGTGCATGTTACATGAGACGCACCGTCTATAGGTAATGAATTAGGAACAAACATCTAAGAAAGATTCAAAACCCTCACCCAAATAAAAACATTTTGATTCATAAAAGTTTTTCTTAATTTTGTTTATTATTTCTAAAAAAGCTCATGGCTGTTCAATAACAGTCTTACTTCTGAGGAGATATAAAATGAAGTCGTCCTGTAGTTTCCTCTATTACAGTAATTCTTTATTCTTATAATTCAAAATAGCGGCTTCTGTGCATCATCGAATAGTTTTTCATCCCTTGAGCTACCGTATGATTTAAGATTCTGGTACTACTTTCCCTCACTGAGGAATTCTAACAAGATCTCTGAATATGGGCGTTAGTCAATATTTTTATCGATCCAGCAGACGTCCTGATTATATCTCTTCTTTCCCCTTTGCTTTATCAAACTATCGCTTAAAGCATCTCTCTCCCTCTTTCACTCTTTTCCCTCTCTTCCTTGTTCCCTCTCTCTTTAACTTTTATTTCTTTATTTTTCCTCTTTTTTCTCCCTCCCTCTTTCCCTTTCTCTTTTTTCCTATCTCTTTTTCTTTAACTCCCTCTTTCTTTTGCTTTATCAATAGCTCATATCTCTTTCCTTCTCTCTCTTTGGTCAGCTCTCTTTTCCCTCTCCCTCTTTTCTCTCTCTTTTCCTTTCTCTTTTTTCTTTTCCCACTCCCTACTACTTATCTCCTCTCTTTTCCCCATCTCCTCTCCTTTATGGGCCATTTTCTCTTTTTCCTCTCTTTCTTTACTACCTTCTCTTTCTCTCTCTCTCTCTCTCTCTCTCTCTCTCTCTCTCTCTCTCTCTCTCTCTCTCTCTTCCAGTTCTCTTTTTCCGTCGCTCACTTTTTTCTTCTCCCTCTCTCTTTTCTGCCTCTTTCATCTCTTATTTATCTCTCTATTTGCTACATATCGCATTTTCTCTTTCTCTCCTTCCTTCAATCTCTTTCCCCTTGTCCTTTTCCCTTCTCCTTACACTCTCCTTTGTTCTCGACTCCTATTTCCTTATTTCCCCTCTCTTTTTACTGCCTCTCTTTCCCTCCCACTCTTTTTCATCTTCATTTTGACTTCTCTTTTTTCTTCCTTTTCTTTTGACTTTTCTCTCTTTGCCCGTGAAAATTCCTCCCTCTTTTCCCTCTCCATCTCAATTTGTCCTTCTCTTTTTTCCCTTTTTTCCTTTACTCCCTTTCCCTCTCTGTCTTTCCTTTTTTTCTTCTTTCTCTTTCTCTTTGTCCACTTTTCTGTTGACCTCTATTTTTCCGCCTATATTTTTCGCTCCCTCCCTAGTGCTCTCTCTCTCCCTCTCTCTCTTGTTACCTCTCTCTTTTGTTGTCTCTATCTCTTGTTGCCTTTCTCTCTCTGGTTACCTCTCTTTCCTCTCTCGCCTCTCTCTTCCTCCCTCTCAGATGGTTTGAAATTCCATATAAATGAAGCGCCATTTTGTGTAGCTGCGTCATCTAATGGAGTTACAACTAAATGAACTGCAGAAATCCTTCTCCCTAAAAACAGACACAAAAGTTCCTACTTTCTTGGACATCGGTCAAATGGTGTCGCAGTTTATCGGTCTCATACAAACCATCATCTATTTTGATGTGTATTTTAGAGTACTTCCTGTAACAGGTCAGAATTCATGTTTTGTGGATCATTGATTCAGAAAAATTGAGTGATCTGTTCGTCTTTCTGTCCGTCTGTGATAAACACCAGCGCCTCCTCAACTATTCACCCGATTTTCTCCAAAATTGAAATCCCCCTAGAGATATGAACAAACGTGAGACTTTGGGAGTTTCAAACGGATGTTTCAATTTTTGAGGGTACATTAGATGAAGCTTCAACAATATTTTCAAAATTTTCTCAACTGCGGCTCCCCATTTTTCATCAAACTTTGTCCTCCGATTCCTCGTTTTGTCTTTCTCTGCTAGCGAAGACTGCAGTGCCTGGTAGTATTAAAACTCTAAATGAGAAAAAGAGACGGTATCATCAACTTTTTTACATCTTTCATTGATGGCGACATGATTTGCTCGCTCGCGATTGATCACATGTTACCTTTCAGTGCTACCTTCATTGATTCTCGCGATTGATCACATGCTACCTATCACATGCTACCTTCAGTGGGTAAAGCCTCCGACCCGTCTCGAGATCACAACACCACAATACTAGGTCTGTTAGGAAAGTATCCGAGCTTATTTTGTTTTTCAAAATACAATGAATTGGGGTCGAGTGCCCTTGCTTGAGCCGACTTGGAACCTTCCTGAACATGTGTGATTTTTTTCCTGTCTGAAGATTACTTCTGTTTCTGGCAAGCAGCGTTTTAATGACGTAGTGTGTAATGCCCCCGTCGGTTTTCATTGCACGGCAAATTCGTTTTGAAGTACCAAAGAACATCAAGGAATCTTCAAACCCCGACTTCAAGAACCGACATCGTAAAGTCTGGGTCACTGTTTGAGGAATACAGGATGTTCGGTTCAACTCGAAGGTTCTTTTGCTCTACCGTGCGATCTTCAGACAGGAAAAAAATCACACATGTCCAGGAAGGTTCCAAGTCGGCTCAAGCAAGGGCACTTGACCCCAATCCATCACTTTTTTTTAAAAAAAATATTGGAATACTTTTCTAACAAACTTCGTATATGCTAGAAGAACCTTTTAAGTGTTGGCGACTGAACAAGTGCGATGAACAAAAATATATTACCGTTTTCTCTTATGATATTCCAAAATTCAAAAGAATACACAATAGCGTTGTAGAGATATCATCGCAAGTAAATCAAATTCGCAGCCATCGTACGAAATTTTAGTGTGCCACTAAGAATAATTTTCTGTACTGTAGGGAAACTGAAAAAAAACTTTTATGTTAGAAGTGTGAAAGACACTTGTGGTCATATGCAATGAAGATTACGGCCAAAATATTGTATCCTTGGCAAACAAATGATGTAAATTTTAGAGTTAGAATACAAATATGAATAATTTTAATTGCGAATTTTTTACAATTTTTTTAATTGTTGCTTTTTCATTGTTTTCTTCGACTTAATGACCGACGAGGACTTAAGATGCCATTCCGAGGACTAGGAAATGATCAGGGAAACGTTGAATATATAACGTTGTCTATTGACACCCCTGTCTTAGCGGGTACAAACGTACTATATATGCCAGCCTCTTTTAGGCAAAATAAATGACTGCACTTCCGCACTCTATTTATTATTATGGTAGTTTTTATGTTAGAGTAATAAAATGATACTGGAGTTTCTACAGAAGAATGGAGCAGGCGAGTCAGAGAGACGACGAGATGGAGAGAGAGGGACAGATGGAGAAAGAGGGTCAGATGGAGATAGAGGGAGAGATAGAGGAAAAGATGGCGAGAGAGGGAGAGAGAACGAATAAGACATGGAAAGAGAGAGAACTGGAGAGAAAAGTATGAGAGGGAGTAAGAGAATGAGAGAGAGAAACGGAGAAAACAGAAAGGAAACGAGAAATCGGATGAGAGAGAGTAGAGGACAGGGAGGGGGAAAGAAGGAGAGGGGGAGAAAGAAGAGACAGGGAGAGGAAAAAGAAGAGAGAGGGAGAGAAAGAGGAGAAGTATGTAAACAGAATACGCGCGCACACAATTTGCCAAACAGCTGCGTAGTGACGCTCTTGAGGACAAGCGCAGGACTTTCGACGTCACTCCAGGACGAGGAAAGAATCAGGGAAGCGTTGAATATATAAACCGAACGCCGGCGCCTACAAACGCATTCCTCAGGGCTCCTTCCCGCCTTCCACTGCCTTCCACTGCCTTCCAGCGCCTTCCAGCCATGTCTCCGCTGTGCGCGCTGTGTGGGTTGGCCCTCCTGGCTGTGGTGTGCGCCAGGCCCTCCGACGTGGAGTCACGTGACTTGGACCCCCCGCCCACAGGCCTCGGGGTGGTGGAGGCGGTGCTGCGGGACAACAGGGGGTTCATCGAGTCCCAGACGCAGAAGACCGTTCGCCTGCGGAAGAAATGCGGCTCTGGCGGCGCGAGGGCCTCGGGCCTCTGCATGGAAGTGCGCCTCGTCCCGAGAGGGAGCCCCCAACCGGCCAGCAACTAAGCAGGGCCCTTGCTGTTCTAGTCATGGCGAGTGTGTTATCAACGAATGTGGTTGTTTCGAAAGAATGTTTGAGTGCAGTTCGTGAGTAAGTAATTTAAGTCTGGAAGGAAAATGTTACTAATGTGGTTATTTATTTTTATTAGTTATCACAAGTATGTAATTGGAAAGAGTATTTCTTTGAAAAAAAGTAATCAGGACCTTGGAAATCATTTGAGAACTTGTGTTATCTCCTTTTCATATATTGTGAATGATATTGTTTTGATGTTCTAGCTTGAAAATATAATTTCACTGAGACTCACTGAGAATCCTGAATTGTCTTATAAATAGGAATAGGAAAATTGAAATTAAATCTTTGAAGAGAAGTGTACAATATAAGTTATTGATGTTTGCAGTTAAATCAATTTGGTTGTGCGTATTTAGTTAATAAATTCTGGACAGTGCCTTGTGTTTTCTGGTTTCCTTTCACCCAAACTTCCACTAAAACGATCAAATCTAGAGTAGATCATAACTATTGTTCAGCACATAATTTCTCGTATATTTTCAAACATGCAATTTTCAAGATTTTAGAGATTTGAACGAAAATTTGATCGGCGCTATTCTTTTAAGCGTTATTTGTTCTAACAGGGAAAAAATTAAATCAAATATTTGGGGCTCTTTTTGAAACTTTATTTTGTAAATTGCATGACCTGGTGAGAACAACCTTGTTTTATGAAGGTGAGACAGCACTACATATCTTGAATATCAATAACGCCTCTTTTTGTATTACAAACAGCTCTCTACCTGCTGAAAAAAAGGGTGCAGGGCATGCTGGAGGTGGAATTCATTCCAGCAATGATACGAAGTATAATGTTGTCAATTTTGGTAATTTCTTAGTATTGCAGTGTAGTAATTTTGGATTTCAAGTGATATGACATAGTATATACAGTGTAGTTCATGGTCCATTCTGATCCAGTGGACGATTTTTGGCAGGTTTAAAAACTAGTTAGTATCACTGTGAAATGTATTCTTCCACCAACCACATGGGGTGTAGTGAGAGTTTATTGGGAGGGTCAAAGTGTGAGTTGAGTGCATATAGTTGGAGATAGGGATAGTTTTCACGAGTAATTTACATTGTTCCAATACTGTCACAACGAATATTATAAGAATTTATACAAATCGTATGGGAAACAATGGGAAAATGTTTGTGGGTGAGTCGTGCCATAAATTCTGAATTTCAAAGATCCTGTGGTCTTTTCTTTCAATATGTTCTTAATTAAGCCTGCAACAGACTAAATTGTCATAAAGTTATGCATTTCAATGTTCTTTGAAAAGAAAGTTTTAAAGAAAACTTTTCATGCATTTTATCTATGTAAATACATTCATATGTGAACATTCTCCATTTGGTGGAATGACGAGGATAAAAGGGAGTATCATGGTACAAGCACAAGAGAGCCAATGTTTAAAAATGAAAATCATTTCTATTTGTTAATCAGCTATAATATCCCTAAATTTAGTTTTGCCTCAAAGTGTATCAAAAAATTTGCTTTCATAATTGAACAGACAAAAAAGAAAATAATTTCTTAATAATTGAAAACCTGTTCAAGATCTGTTACAAATATAATTAAGTAATTCTGGATATGATCTATCTATGGGTATTCATGTGCTGTTTACTTAGTAATTTGCTGTGCTTTTTAACATCAATTTATCGTCTGAAATTCCTTAATACAAGTGAAACCTACTACAAAAAACTGTGTTCTGAGATAAATCAAGTTAAAATAAATTGAGTTACATTTTTTACTCAATGCCTTTTGCTAAATTACACTTGTAGTGTAATCTTTTACTGTCATTCTTTACTGTCCAGGTTAACGTCCGTCCTCCATTTCAATTGGTAGGCTGCCTTTCGACGCTTTTTAGCTGACGGTGAGCGAAATTTGCTGCTTCTTTCTGTTTCGTTGCTCCTGTTGTGGTGGGAAATTCGAATTTCTCTCCGTCCACTCAATAAGTGCTTTCCGTTTCACTTTGGGAGCTGTCTCTGATATAGACTCTCTGTGACGATATTTCAACCCTCGGTGATGGTGGCGATCGTCGTGACGTAATGCTTAGAAGGCTTAGATTGCTCTCTCTTATAATATTTACGCTTCCTGCGCACACCGTACCTTGCGCAGACTGTTTAGGTTTATTTGCATAATTATTAATTCAAGATTCGCTCTCGCGGCAACAACCAGAAGTACTATTAATAGTTGCTTCATACCGGTAAAAATTGTTTCTCATGTGTGTAGTGCAACCATTCATTTAAAAATATGTCGAGGTCTACAAGTTCTGTTTATTGTCTACAAGTGCAATTGTAGATGGGTAAACAATGGAGAGTGAAGACGTGTCTTTTTATGTTTGGTTTATATTATACCTGTACCAGTATTTTCGTTATCAACAGTGATTCGGTGAAAATTCAACTCAGCGTGTTCAGTTACGTAGCTTTCTCATCAGTGAAAAGCATTTTTTTAAATATTTTTGTGACTATCGCGAAATTCGAAAAGCTGTGAACGAATATTGAATAATCATTTCAAATATTTTTAGAGAGTGTTGTGAATTGTTGGAAGAAATCTCTCGATATTACCCGTAAAAACATCTTTATTAAAATTTTATTTTAAACGTAAATTATATTGTTTTTTTATTTGGATTTTGTAAGTTTATTGAAAGTTAACTTTATACATTTCTAAACAAATAAATACATTTCGTTAACAACTTTCCCTCTTCGAAAGGAAATAGAAGAATAGGGAAGATTGTGCTGTTTAACATGCGAGAGTTCCCACACCGGTGTACAGAGGTAGTAGGGGAAAACAACCGTGCAATGGTCAATCACAAAGAACAACCCTTTTAAATTAACTAAAGTAAAATAGATCGAAATTAATGAACGACAAAAAATAAAATACATACCTACTGAATTGTTTCTAATTGTAACAAATAGTATTTGTGAAGTGAAAATAATAGTTTTATTATTTTTTTGCTCCGACTTGCTTTTCTTGTGGTACGTAAGCACGCAGAAAATAATCCAAAATTTTTTTAGTATAAAAATATTTTTTCAATTTTCGCACCAATCGCACAAAGGCGCCCTGTCCCTTTGTTCCTCATAACAAATCCAGGAAAGTTAAATAATATTGCAAAGAATAGGGTTGTACTTGTCAAATCCTGTATCATTGCATGGAAAACTTTTCTTGGCTTTTTCAATAGTAAAATATCTAACTTTTATTGAAAAATTGTTTCCAATATCAATTCCATTGTTTTCTTTTTGTATGATATTGTGTAAGTACTAAGTTAAATTTATACATTTACACAATTTATACAATTTACACAATAGACACGTTTCATTAACAACTTTCCGTCTTAATGGAAAATATAGAGAAATGAATAGGGAAAGGGTGGGAAAAACATGCGAGAGTTCTTGCACAGGTTCACTAGTCACCACTAGTTTACATAGCACTATTTATTTACACTAAGAATTTCTTTGTTTATATATACCATAAGTGTCTGTAAAGATAAAAATGATATTAGGAGATAAGAACTACACTGATAAATATGTATACCCATTAAGACACTCATTAAAAAGGAAGTGAAGAAACATGTTTGTTAGTGCATATTCGAATTTGCAAATGAAATTTGAAATATTTTTGAAGAGTATTTACATATACAGAGACGGATTGAGAAGATTATGCTATCCGATAAAAATTTGAGCTACAGACAAGTGTTTTGCATGGTTCAGTGTCCCTCTTCAGAGTTCAGGTTTTTTTCTTTCAAATGCGAAGAGATGGTCTACATAGTAACGTTTTGGCTCAAATGTCCCAACAAAAATCCAAAATAGTGTCGGGTGCCCGAAACCCACAATAGAAGTTATGCGGTGTTCTGCGTTCCAGTGATGCTACATGACAATTATCAGGACATCCGGCGGTGATAACACATTTCTCTTGCGGTTTGGGGAAGGAAGAGGTGAAGGAAACGACGAAAATGTAAAAGACGCTGCATACACATACCTCTTCAGAACGCATTTCCCAAGGCTCCTTCCACTGCCTTTTTGCACTACATTTACTCATGTTTTCCCTCAAAGTCCCCAACGAAATTTTAAAATAGCGTCTAGTGTCCGGATATCGAAGCAAGAGACTTTGGGAGATTTCTCTGCGTTCGAGTGCTGATCGATGACGCCTACCAGGACATCCGGAGGTGTGGACACACTTCTCTCGCAGCTAGGAAACAAGGAGGAAACTGACGAGTGTATAAAATCGGTGCAGATGCCTCTAGAGAACGCACTCCTCAGCACTCCTTCCAGCGCCTGCCAGCCATGTCTCCGCTGTGCGTGCTGTGCGCCATGGCTGTGCTGGCAGTGGTGCGCGCCAGGCCCACCGACACGCAGTCAGATGTTTTGGCGGGGGGCCTCGCCCAGACTGATCCCGTAAGCATCCTGCGCTCGACCACCCGCAGCCTGTGCGAGGCCAACTACACCATGGAGGATGTGAAGCCAGCGCGGGGCTCCTACTGCGTCCCGACGACTACAGGGGGCGCGGACGTGTACCTGGTGGTGCGCCTCAGACAAGGCTGCAGGCACGGGACGTCGTGAGCCCCTCCTGCAGTCACCTGCAGTCGCAACCAACACGGACCGACCCTGCAGGAGCGTGGGAGGGCAGAGTTTGAGAACATGTAACTTATTTGCAAAGAGTGATTGAATGTACGTATTTATTAAATAAATGTATGAGTTGGCATAAGACTTTTGGAGTTGGTTTCTTATCCCACAAATCATGACTGTGCATGAATAAGTTCCTTCCTGTCTTAGTTTAAGAATTCGCCCATTCAAAGAGCATATTATCAATGTGCTACAATTTTTTTTTAGTATTTCGTAAACATGCATGCACGATGCATCAGGTTAATGGCACATATTGAATTTAAATGAGGCGTTTCTTATGCACCAATCGGTGTTCGAAAACCACGAAATCTTATCTTAAATGTTAAGATTTATTGTTGGTACTTTTCTTTCCTAAAACTTGTGTTCCTTGGAGATATGTAACATTGCATATAATCTCTTTAATTATGAATAAAAATAAATGTTTCAGAAAGGGTTCGTTATGAGTGGTATAATTTAAGGAAAATAGATGTTCTAGAAATGTACAGCAAAAGTTATGTCATTTTTCAGCTAAAAGCTGATAAGAGGTTACCAAGAGGTTCTGCTACTAATCTGAAGTTGATTTTGAATTAGTTCAATTACTGTCCGCTAGAAGGTGAATATTTGGTACAATCTATAACGAGTATTACAGAACCACGAAACTTAAAATTGCAATATCTGAGAAATCAGAAATTTGCACTTGTGTCAATTTCCTATTGGAGGTGCTAATATTAGTTTATTGAAAAATAGAATGACAATAAAGAATGTGTTGGTGCCCAGATATTGGAAACCTACTTAATATTTATCAGTAAAATTGTCTTCCTGTAGTAAGTACTCTAAAACAAATTGATCTCTTATCCAAAATTAAATGTTAAAATGAAAATTTCGAAAGATTTAGTGTGTTCAAAAGGAGAATACAAATCTGCGGGCATGCATAAAATTCAAATTAAAAAATTATAAAACTGTATTAAATTTTCGAAGAAATATCAACAATTGATGCAAATACAATACTGACGACAATTGCAAACATTATAGTTAATGTGAAATTAGGGCGCTCTGAAAACGTATCTATTAATATTCATAACATATAGTCATTAAAGTAACGGTTTAATAGAAATGTTTTATAAAATGAAAAAGTCTTTATCTTAGTATTTGTAACAGATATTAGTAGTAGTAGTAGTAGTAGTAGTAGTAGTAGTAGTAGTAGTAGTAGTAGTAGTAGTAGTAGTTATATCATTATACAATTAAATACCGTAAAGAAATATATAAAAAAATAGAAAGGTCATGTCATGAGAATACCAGAACAGAGGGTAAGTAAAATTATTTATCAATACGCAACCAAAGGAAAAGGAAGTGTAGGACAGCACTTGAAGAGATGGCATTAACAATTTCGAGACGGAGCAGATCAAGAGGTCTAATCTTTGCTGTCGATTATTATTATAATTATTATTAATAATATAATTAATAATAAAAGAAATAAACCACCTAGTACATTGTAATAGGTAGTGGACCTTGAGTACTCCCATAAGCCAGAGAGCTCTGACGACTTTTCACGTCGTGAAGGCTATTATGGGCAATGCTATTCTCGTCGAAGAATTTCCTGCACTGCTGCCAAATTGACTATTGCAAAAGAATAGAAAACCACGAATTTCTGTAGAGAAAATAACAAAGAATACGATGGTAATACAAAAAGGGCTATTTATTTGCATTTTCTATTACAAAAATGAAAATTCTGGATTTGCGCTGTATTGACTTTTTAAACACCTTTTTATTCAGACCGCTAAAACATATCCAAAAATTGGTATAATTATTTTGGGAAAAAGTAGATACAATATTTCACTTCCTTCAGCTCGGAGAAATCCTTTCAGTTAATCAATACCTAAAATGAATTGCCATGTGTAAATTGTGAATTTTTGGGATTTTTTTAATTTGTGTATTCAAATATATCGTCGCTGGGATGCTTTGTTCTGTAGTCCAAAAAAACCATTCAGCGACAAAGCTTTGGGTAAAATGATTTTCTCTCAGCACCCGCAATGTGCGAATGCATTTCTTCTCTGTGTTTGATGTTTCGAAGAGGGGCCGTGCGGGCGCGAGGCTCGACGGGAGATACGACGAAAGGGCGAGGAGCAGATGCTGCAGGAGTAACCCGTGGGGCTCAAAGGAAGCGTGTGTTTGTACGATGACATCAGGGGAAGGGACCATCCAAATCAATACTCGAACGATCACTAGAAGCTTTTTGGAGATTTTAATATTTCTGGGCAATCCAGTCAGTAAACTTTGGCGATAGATGTGACTGAAAATAGTGGATGTTCAGTGTAAAAGAGAAGAAGGTTCCTAAGGTTAGGTTTTAAAAGATATTTTCAAAATATTCTAGAAATTAAATGGAAAACATTAAAAAAC
>BOPP01000390.1:355163-370108 GCA_017312745.1 Gryllus bimaculatus | reverse complement strand
ATATATATATATATATATATATTGTGAGGTACCTTCAATGCGGTACTATTCACTACATTTATTTTTATAAGGGACAGGTGTCTTGGTTCGTGAATGGGTTTTTGAGGGTTTGACGGGAACATTAGAAAAACTTAATCATCAGTTGTTTTTTTAAACAGACAAACAAACAATTTATGACCAAAATCACAAATTTAGTACATCAATACCAGTCTAATCACTTCCCGTTTTGGTACTAAAACTATTCCTATGAGCTCAGATAACACAATACCTTGAATGCCATAAACCGTGCGTTTCTTCTCGGATGCTCCCCACCGGCTGCGGTGATCGGCGGCCTTCGGCGCGACTCGGCGCCCGTCGGACGGTTGACCTTCGCTTGGAGGCCCGTCTCCGCGACGGTCACACAACACACCTTAGCTTCGACCCCGACCGTTGTGAATGTATTTCAAATCGGGTATGCTCTAATCCAATATCACTGTCCACCTATCCTTTGTTGGTTATCTCAGGTCTCCCTTGCTGCACAACCTACCAGTTCTACTTCGTTTACCTTTCACAACCACGTATACTCGTGGTAACTATCCACTGCCGTTCCAGCCATTCGGACTAAAGTTTTTACTTTGTCACCACAGTTCCCTATTCTTCTTCTTCGAGTTCTGTTCCTTACTAAGTATCGTCGTCTCGCCCGGTCTCGCCGCCGTCTCGCGCCTGACCCGTTCCCTGATCTCGTCAGATATCGTCGCCATTACCGTTCAATTCAAAGTGCATGTGTCTAAGGAAACTCACCGCGTTTGAATATGTATAAAAAGATGACTTTTGTATTATTTTCCATCCATTCGACTAGTAAGTCTTTTTTTAACTCTTTCCGTCATTTTAAAAGCATTTTTCGCTTATTATGTTGTTTTTTATATTGATTTAATGGTACTTCCTTTAAAGAATTCTTGACTAGCCTATTTGTTCCTCCTATGCCTACCAGTACTATTGTCGGTTCAGCCGATTTCGGCATAACTAAAGACAGAGATTTCGGGGTAAAGAACGATCCAAACCAAAAGGTTGAAAGTTGGGTTCACTTGAACGAAAGGAAGAAGCCTCAATTACATAACACATCCAACAGAGTTGTTCATCTGAACAGATCAATTTGATCATTTTTTTACATCTTCACATTACAATGTTCTTCACGGTTAGCACTAAAAAATAAATACATTGTAAATAAGAACAAAATATTCAATGTTTTTCAAACGAGAAATTAAAGATATTATGTTGTAGTGAAAGTAAATCAAATTGTATTTTCTTTTAGAGTCACTGTCTATAGAACATATTGGGTCTAATAACATGAATCTTTTATGCAGAAATACGAAACAGCATATTGTAGTTAAAAACGTGTCTGCCTGCTTCACCGGGGTTAGTCCAATCCCTGTGAAGTCTCCTAAACCTAACCCCTATCTATTCTTCCTTCCCAATTGTGGGTGGCGATGCAGAGGCGCGTGGTGTAAGAGGCGCGTACGCGGAGATGCTACCTGGGGGTCCTCTTGACGAGGCGAGACTACATAAATACAGCGCCCTCTGGAATACTGAGGGATATTAATGGAGGATTACTGCGGACAAGGCGCTCAATGCTCGATCAGGGGCTAAGAGACGCGTTGCGACGATTAACCCATCAACGATCAAATAATTGTTTCCAAGTTCCTACTTGATTTCACGCTTATTGGAGAAACTTATCCCTAATACAATTAAATATAATGGTTTTATAAAATTTACGTTTTTCATTTTTGAAATATTTGCTGATTCCATATGGTATCTCTTGGCGATTACGGAGGCTTTCAGTCAAAAAAAGGTTTCATTTTAAAATTGTTCTTAAAAATTAAATGGGAGTAAACATTGAACATCAGAATCATTGAAGTACATTATATAAATAATAACAACGTATGAAATTTCTGAAAACACTGAACGCATAGTCCTACATGAGAAATGAAGAGCAACCTTCTTCATCTGCACATCGTCTATTGCATGGGATTACGTAGTGATTAATCCCACCAATTCGTAATCCAAGTAAAATATTTTTTGAGATAGAAGGCCGTCAAACACGTTAGTGTTAATGCCATAAAGGCCGAGATATGTCTGAGCCACCAGTCTACTTAACTCCAATTGACTTGTTGATTGGATGGTTTGTACAAAACCAGGCATTCGTCACAGAGGCGTCCAACAACCATGTGAAAATAGGCTAGTACCACTTTTTATATATTATTCCGATTATATATTTCGCAATTCCTAGATCTATAAGGTCCGTGCAGCCAATGTTTGCATTGTATTGTGCTACGCAATTCGGGCGAGGAACAGATGTGTTTTACTCAGACAGAATATATTTTTACCTGTGATGTGGAACTCACATCACATGTATTGTCACGACAGAATTATGTTTCCACCGAACAACGACAACACCATCATTTATTTACAGACGTCATCACATCATTTATTTATTCATGCACATCATTTATTTATTTGCAAGAGTACTTTGCAGTCCCCAAGCAAATATTATGTCCCCTTGCAAATACGACCCTGATAAATTGCAGTCCCCAAGCAAATGCTTTGCGAATATGCCTCCAGCAATGACCGTGTCTCCGACAAATGTCACTTCCCTAGAAAATAACATGTCCTTCCAGGAAATACTAAGAACTTCAGCAATTTTCAATCCTCCAGAAACTACTGGCGCAACCGTCATCTCAACTGACCTCACAAATTTCGTACCCACCACCTCAAATCCTGGCGTCTCTCGTAGTTTCCTTCCAGAATCGGAAATCCTCAAATGGCCACAGCCAATGCATTCTGCCTCCACAGCCCCCCTCTGCGTCAGAGGGCGCGGCCAGCGGCCCCGCTTCCGCCGGAAAGAGCCCGTTTCGCTGACGCTTCCGTCTCTTGTTTCCATCGGGCGGCGAGGCGACGCGCGATTAACGGCCCGTGCCGGTGGCGACAGGGAAAACTAACGGTGCAGCAAGCGCATCCCATTAACTTAACATTTGCACTTTTCGAAAATTCAGGCAGTTAAACGAACATTACATCTGCACAATTTTTAGCGTTTGTAATGTTTTTCAAGGAAAACTTCAAATTGAACTATTGGTGTCAACGTAGCACGTACTTTCTCGCCCGAATTTCCACTCAAAATTACGAGAAAAGTACTCAAATTTTCGAAAAATTGTATATAACCTTATTTTAATATCTTTTTTAAGGAACGTATTTCATTAAAGGAGAAAATATCTATCTTCGTAAAAATATGAAGAAAATGAATTTTTAC
This sequence comes from Gryllus bimaculatus, assembly GCA_017312745.1. Classification (NCBI taxonomy): domain Eukaryota; kingdom Metazoa; phylum Arthropoda; class Insecta; order Orthoptera; family Gryllidae; genus Gryllus; species Gryllus bimaculatus. Next base: position 366,825 of record BOPP01000390.1, on the reverse strand, counting down.
AATTTTCGAAAAATTAGACTTTTTAACAAAAATAGGGTCTGCACAATTATATGTCTTGCACACAATCCAACAACCAAATTTATTCAAAAATGATGGAGCCATTTTTTGATAATTTTGATAATGTTTCGGGCTTCATATAAAGTGCCTTCCAAAATTAAATATCGCTTTCAAAGTCAATGGACCGTGGCATCAGCCATATCGATTGAGGAACATCAATTTGAGGGGAAATCGGCTTGTAGGTTTACCCACTAGCTTTGATCACGAACAGACAGAAGTTTTGCCCTCATTCGATTTTTCGTCACCAAGAACCCACAAAACATGGATTCTGGCTAAACCGCGTTCTAGAGATTTTTTTTCTTAATTTATCAACTGGATTTATCCACATTTCGTTACCAGGGCCCTGTAAGAAGATTTTCTGTCGAAAATTCGCCGTCTTTTCCGCGCAGCACAACATTACTTGCCCAGCGAGAAAGTAAAAACTTATAATCTTTTTGGAGAAAATTTTGAAAATGTTTTTGAGATTCTTGTGCCGGAGGCCAGAGGGAAAACTAGTGATACAACAAAGAAGATGCCTCTCCCATTATTTTTAACTATTACGCTAGGGTTGACCAAAGACGAAAGAACACACATTTTGTTGTCAACCAATTTTTCAGTATCAAAAACTCACAAAATTTCTTAATTCTGACTACTTAACATATTGTGAGTAATCTATAAAACATAAAAATGGATGTTGACTTATGTGCTAGTGCAATGAACTCACACACTGTAACCAAACTCCATGAAAGTTGACACATCTTCGTATTTTTTCTCAGAATGTTTTATGTGCTGTTCATTTTGTTGTAACTCCACTATATGGTGCTTCAGCACAAGATGGCGCTTTAGTTAAATGCAAACCCAATCCACATGGGAACGCAGCTTTATTGTTTCTCGACGTTATTTTCAAAATTGCAGGGCTTTGATTTTTGCCAGATCGACCGGGAAATATTCATTTTGAGAAAATTCCTACCAATAATTTAAGCGCTAGAGTTGTTTACACACGGATGGTCTTCCTGGCGTATTAAAAAAACACAATTTCAGTATCAGGTAATCCCAAAACCTGTAATTCCGAAGAAATTTCGAAATCGATTTTCTCAGTATTTTCTCTATACTTCCTCTATGTTTTCTCCACACTTCGTATATTTTTCGCATAAACTTACAGTACGCACATGAGAAAGTAAACTTAATGCTCATCCTAATCTCAATAAACTATCTGTATTTTCGAAAATTGCAAAATATTAACATCGGAAAAGTATAATAATGATAATAGAGATGTTTTCTTAAATGAAATATGTTCTAAAAAATTAATCTCTAAATAAGGTTATGGACTACTTTTTTTTAAGTTTCTGACGAACTTAGGCTTCAAGTAAATGCAATTTATTAAAAAACGATCAAAAACGGCCCCAAATATTTTCTTTAATTAATTTCCTGTGATAGAGTTAAGGACACAAGAATGACGCATGTCTCATTTTCGTTGAATTCTCGAAAACTGCAAAAGTTGGAAATAACGTAACAAAGTAGGCGCTGTAGTGGCTCCACTACATAATCCTTGTTTTGTTTGGGAATGACTCTGAAGTGGACCAGTTTCTTTTTGAAATAATTTACGTCGTTGTTTCAGATGAGCAATTCGATCAAGACTTCACGGAATACACCAGTGCCATCACAATAGGTGAGAATTTATTCCCTATTATATTTGTCACTCAGTATTAAATCTTTGAGAGTAACCGTAATATGTTAGTGTACAATAGAGGGAATGATGAGTATTGGATATGCTGATACGGTCAAAAGATTAATGAATATAGTGGCATCAGGAAGTATCTCGTGGTAGTTCATAATTATAAATAAAGGGAAAAATCAAAAACTGCGTTTAAATAATTTATTAATATATAGAGCTAAGTCCTAGACCTAGTTTTGGTAACTCTTGTTATCGTATTATGTGGTCTTACAATAATATCCGAGTAACATAAAACATTCTAAAAAATATGGAACATATAAGAGCAAAATCAGTTAGGAGAACACTATAGTAAAAAGTTCTCATAAGACTCCTAACGGTTGATATGTAGTCATCATGTTACAGGTAATGACAACTTCAAAATCGATAAACGAAGCTTTCCTGGCAGGTTTATCCCAGAGTGTAACATCGGGTATATGCTGGATTTTTCTGTCAAAATACTGCGGTCCCAGTGCAACTTATAGAACTCGCTTTCAATCACCGTTTATGGATAATTTTAATAGATTAATAGTACGATGTATTAATGTCCTGCAGGATTCTGGATTTCTTAGGTAGCTTGGCATGGATGATCCAGCCCACGAGATCGTGTTTATTATTATTATTATTATTATTATTATTATTATTATTATTATTATTATTATTATTATTGGCGTATTGCCCATTACTGAAAATACTACACGATTGACGTGTGTAATTTTCCATGATCAGCTTTTCAGGTGTATTCCTCTGTATGACAAGTTTGTTACGTCTTGAAGTGTGAATTATGAGATGATAGGGGACAAATAAGATTTGGAAATATCAAAGATGAAATAAAACAAAAAAACAACTGTTCAAGAACGAATAACTATTTTGTGCCTACATAATTACGAGAAATATGTGTTCTACCAAAAAACAAACAAAATTAACAGGAAACCAAGCTACAGCTTCCACCAAACTTCAGAGTTCAACGAAAATAATAACTTCTCCATTCATTTCAGAGACCGTTCTTCTAACCGTAGAAAGAAAATTGAACAACAAATTTCGAACAGTTTTTGAGAATGGTTTTTTATAATATTCATTAAAAAATTAAGAATTATGTAAAAACTACTCGTTTTCTTAATAACTGTTCAGGAACATTTTTAAAGATCTTATTTACTTCCAATGTTATACTTTTGAAAATTAAACTATTTGCAATTTTCGAAAGTACGTGGGAAATGGAATCAGTGCCAATTTCTTACTACTTTACTATTCAAACGAGAACAGAATTTAAAGAACATTTGGCTTCCATTTTTAAACAATTTCTTTTTAAATGACTAATTATCACAAAAATTACGCAAAAACAACTCATATTTTCGAAAAATTGTACATGACTTAAACTTAATATTTTGAGACCCGTCTGGCGTGTGAACATCCACGCATACTTTCTCTGTGCAACTTTTGCCCCGACCCGGCTCAAGAAAGGCCTCCATCCTCTGTGTTCTGTTAGGCCCCTGTTCAGCACACAGTGTTATACATGGCCTTGATTTTGAGCTTCACCACAAAAAAATAAAAAGAACAATCTCAGGGAAAATATAAGGGGGAAAGGCGAGAGCAAATACCCGAGCTTAACCCAATTGAAATATTTACAATCACAATATAATTGCACCCACATGAATACAATTTCTAAGAAAACACACACAGAGAGACAGAGCAACACACAAAAATAGACAAATTCAATTTTACACAACCAAAGTAATACCCTTGAGATCAGAAATATGTTAAGTCCCTAAGGTTTCTTCCTATGGCTCACAGTTCTAAACCTATTTTACGAAAAATTACCCTGAGATTGCAGTTTTTGTTCTGTAAATTCACTCTTTGATCTTAAAACAAGCTACGCAGCTGATTCTATATATTGTGATAATCTTGAGGTTGTTAGCATATGTTCTCTTGTAAGTTCAAAGAAATATCAATGTAAATGTTCACAATCTAATATTCAGTAACATTTATCTGAAAAAATGTATACGATCTTTTCTTTAAAATAAAATTATTAAAACAATTTTCTTTACACTAACCAGAACTCTTAATCCCTATACAGTATTTGAGTAACTCGCGATTGTGCGATGTGTGGTTCTGTCACACACGGCTAGACAATTTACCGTGCACCAATCGGATATATGAGGTGTGACATCGGCCATATGACATGGAATATTGACATGGAACTATTATGAGGCTGTTCATTCGAATCTTTAAAAGAAAGATTACTTTTAATATTATTTATTCATCGAATCTATTTCAAATTGCGTCCTTTAATTGTGTTAAATGGGAAAACGAACAGATGATTTCACATTACAGAATAAGATGTGAAAAAAACGAGTAATGGGTGAAAAAACCAAGTAGTTTTGATGAATATAACAATACTGTAATTAATTCTTATATTTTCTATCCATTCTTATTTTCTTTACAAGCGGTATCAACAAAGCTAATTTGCAAAATGTGTATCCCATACGAAGTAATGGTCATTGTTGCTTGTAATGCCGCACTGATAACAGCAAGCGATAATGCCGGCCGCAGTTCATTCGCGTTAATATAAACTAATAATTTTATTTACATCTAAAATACGCATCGCGCATGTTGGTACATTTATGTAGAACGTAAACACACCGAATTCTATGGCAGAAAGCTGTTTTCGTTCAAACATCTGAATTAAAATTAAGGTAAAATATATGTATTGTTGGTTTGTTTAATAATTTTTCAAGTGGTAATTGAAGTGTAAAACAGAAATTGTCATATTATAATATTACAAAATCATTAACAATATTGCAAGAAAGACCGTGCCGTTGCAGTACCACTAGATTTTACAAGCGAGTAGTTTATTTTAAATTTAAAAAAATCTCAAAAACTTTTCCAATATTTTAATTTATTTTCCCCAAATATAAGAAGGGACGCTTAAAAATGGGGGGGTCTCATTTTCTTCAAATTCTCTGTATTTTCGTAATCTTGCAAATTCAGACATAATGTGAGGAAGTACGTTTATTGTAGCACCGCTGGTTTTAAACCATATTAGATCATAGAATGCACTGAGAATGGAATAAAATGTGTAGTGTTTCATGTATTTTGATTAGAAATGCCTTCCAAAACAATTTAAAATAAATACATTTAAATATAATCAATAAAGTTTTACAAACGCGTAATGTACTGACACTAAGAGTTCTTTGTTTAAACACCTGTTATTTTAAACACTGTAGAATCAGAAGGTAAGAAATGCACTGCTAAATTTGTATACCAGTTAAGAGACTCATTTAAAAATAACTCAACAAACGATTTTTAGAGTGTATTCTAATATGCAAATGAAACGTGGATGATTTTGAGAGTATTAACGTCTTAAACTGCAGATTGAGACGATTTTGCTATCGGATAAAAAGCTGAGTCACGGTTAAGAGGTTTCCCTCTAAACCCGAAGAGCGGTGCTTTGTAAAGTCTTACACTTACTGACGTTTTGGCTCAAGTTCCCAACGAAAAATTTAAAATAGCCCTGGGTGCCCGATATCGAAAGGCAAGAGACTCTGTTGAGAGAATCTCTGCTTCGAACAGTCTGATCGATGACGCTACCAGGAACATCCGTGAAGTGTGGACACACTTCTCTCGCAGCTAGGAAACAAGGAGGGAACTGAACGAGTGTATAAAAATCGGTGCCAATGCCTATAGGAAGAACGCACTCCTCAGCACTCCTTCAGCGCCTGCCAGCCATGTCTCCGCATTGTGCGTTGGGATGTGTGCCTTGCTGTGTGGCAGTGTGTGCGCGCCAGGCCCACCCGACACGCAGCAGATGTTTGTGGCGGGGGCCTCGGCCCAGACTGATCCCGTAAAGCATCCTGCGCTCGACCACCCGCCAGGCCTGTGCGAGGCAAACTACACCATGGAGGAGTGTGAAGCCAGCGCGCGGCTCCTACTTGCGTCGGACTACTACAGGGGGCGCGGACGTGTACCTGGTGTGCGCCTTCAGACAAGGCTGCAGGAGGGGACGTCGTTGAGCCCCTCCGGCAGACAACCTGCGGTCGCAACAACACGGACCGACCTGCAGGAGCGTGGAGGCGGAGTTTGAGAACATGTAACTTATTTGCAAAGAGTGATTGAACTGTACGTATTTTATTAAATAAAATGTATGAGTTTGGATAAGACTTTTGGAGTTTGTTTCTTGATCAGCAAATCATGAATTTGCATGCATAGTTCCACTTTCCTATCCATAGATTATTAATTTACTCAATAATAATATTGCTTTAAACAAAATCTTTGCTGCTGTAAAACCTTCGTAAAAAATGTGCAGGGGTGCTACAAACGACATTACTTTCTTCGCATTCTATCTATCTATTTTTATTATTATTATTATTGTTATTATTATTATTATTATTATTATTACTAGCAGTAGTAGCTTAGTAAAACTTGCAGCAACTTGCTGAATGACAGTGCACAAGGCAGATTATAAATCCCGAAGACACCGGACTCCCATCTAAATTTATATTTTTGAAAATTCAGAAAGTTCAACGAAAATTAGGCCAGTGCTACTTTTAAGAGGCTAAAAAATGTGTTTTTGTCAATTGCATTAATTTCAAGCAGACATTCTAGGAAAACGACTATTTTTTTAAACATTGTACATGGTCTGTTGTAAAAACATAGTTTTTAGCACAGATTTTGTTTAAGGCAAAAATCTCTATCGTTAATATTGTGGTTTTAAAATGTTATCTTTTTGAAAAATATCGAGAATTAGGAAGCGTCACCAAAAATGAGGTTTTGAAGATGAGGGTATTTTTTTCCATCCTTTGAGAAAAAATACGAAGAAACAGTTAAAGGACACATTTGAAGCCCTTCTTAAGAAAAAATATTTACAAATGCTTTTAAACAATGTCTATATTTTACACAAATTACAGATATTTTCAAATTTTATGAATGATATTTTATAACATTTTCATTTGTCAATGACAAAAATCGTCTTTAAAGAACAGATTTTATTTAGGAAAAATCTCTACCTTCAATATTGTAGTTGTAGGAAGACGTCGAAAAACTTGCACTTTAGAAAGTTTCGAAATATCAGAGATTTCAACGAACATGGGACCTACACTACTTTCCTACACGTCCTAAGCGCTATCTGAGGGTAAAGTTTATTAGAAAAAGTTAGAGACATTTTTTAGAAACTTTTGGAAATGTTTTTGAAGCTTCATCAAAAGTACTTTTAAAAAAATCAAAATATCACTTTCAAACTCAGGTGACATTCATATTACTTAACTCGTAAAAGGAATGTCAAATTTGGAAAAAATAGGTAGAATGTTCCATCATCATAACGTCTCAAAACGTATCTCAAGATTTCCTCATCTACTTTAAAAAATACAAATCATTGTTAAGAAAAGTCATAAGGCACGCTAAAATCATGAAACATTATCAAGATGAACTCAAAAAATAAAACAAAAGCAATGTGGAGTGTAGTAAAAAATTTGACCAAATCAACTAGAAAACCTTGTAGAGAATGTTGTTTTAAATGATAACGATAAAAACGTGAACGATTCGACAAGAGTGGCATGTCTCTTTAACCAATAATTTTCGAGAATCGATGCCGGTCTCACTAAGGGCCTCCAGCCACAAAATTCAACATCAGATGTTTCCCCCAAAATTTTAGACAGGATGTTCGTTACCATAACTTCTTCCGATGAAATTTTCAAAATAATCGGTAGACTAAAAAAATAAATATTCAGCAAGTTTAGATGAATTTCCGCATTGTTTGTTTACGACTTATGCGCCCGCCATTATACACCCATAAACTCACATATTTAATGTATCCTTATGCACAGGTATTTTTCCCGATATTTTTAAAACTGCCAAGATTAAGCCGCTTTTCAGAAAAAGCAACAAAAACGAAATTCAAAATTATCGATAAATTTATCTTTTGTCAATTTTTTCAAAATATTAGAGACACTTCTTTTAGGTAAGAATGGAAATATTTCTTAGTAAATACGGCGCATTTTCAGATTGCCAACATGGTTTTCAAAAATCAAAATCTATAGCAAATGCCATATTTTCTTAAATGCCATATTATATTAAAGATGTCGCCTCACTCAAGGATCTAAACGAAGCACTTATTGGTATATTTTTAGATCTTTCAAAAGCTTTGATGTCATTGGTCATAACATTTTACTTCTAAAATTACCTTCGTATGGAATTCGTGCTATTGCTCTAGATTGGTTATTTTCGTACCTTAAACAACGATCTCAAAGAGTAAAAATACCTTACTGGAATATATGGAACATATGTACATATCTTTCCGATTCTTTGCAAATTGCTTGTGTAGACCCACAGGGATCGATTTTAGTTCCCATTCTCTTCCTACTAAACGTAAACAATTTGCCCTCGCCGATTAGAAACGGAAGAACAATTGTCTCTGCTTATTATAGGAATATTCTTTGCAATAAAGAAACCGTAAATAGTACAATAACAGATGTTTCAAATTTGTTACGTAATAACAAATTAATAGTAAATGAAAAGGAAACTGTTTCAATGCAGTTTTCCATTTCAAATAGACCGCTCTGTACTCCATTGAAAATGAACCATTGTGCCTTGACTGATATGAAGGTAACAAAATGTTTAGGTCTTTCAATTCAGCCAAACTTGAAATGGAACGTCCATTGAATGAATTGAATACTAAATTAAGGTCTTCATGCTACGCTTTCAGATTTCTTTCTGATTTTGCTGCGTTGTAAGGAGCACGTCAAAAGAAAGAAAGATGGCGGAACTCATTTGCAAATCAATAAAATGTACTGGTTATTGGAAAAAAACAGTTGTTCGTTCATAATAAATAGGGGCGGATTTTAATGATTTTTTTTTCTTTTCACTTTAGAACAATTTTGTTTAGTATAGAAGTTCATTTTATGTAATGATGAAAAAAATGACCCATTTCATGTCATATTTTTGCATTTTTTGTCGATTTTAACTAATAAGACATTTTTTACCTTTTTACGGTATTTTTTAGTTTATTTAATATATTTTAATATTTTAATGGCACTTGCTTCAAACTACGTTTACGAGATGCAACAAATGTTCATCACAGAATTCCTGAGTAGCCTATTTTGTAATGTCAGCCATTGTGAGTACTATGTAATCTAAGATTCCTGTGTCGCGTGTTGGCACCATGGTCAGTTGAGAAAATTTCGCGATTTGTGCTGGATTCGCGGTGTGCAGGGTGCGTGGAGCGCATGATGCGTTGTGTGAAGGTGCGAGGTGTGCAGGGTTCGTGGTATGCAGGGTGCGTGGAGCTCATGATGCGTTGTGTGAAGGTGCGAGGTGTGCAGGGTTCGTGGTGTGGAGGTTGCGATGTGTGCAGGGTTAAGTGGTGCGCAGGGCTCGTGGTGTGCAGGGTGCGTATGATGCGTGGTGGGAAGGTGCGAGGTGTGCAGGGTTCGTGGTGTGCAGGGTGCGTGGAGCGCATGATGCGTTGTGTGAAGGAACGAGGTGTGCAGAGTTCGTGGTGTGCAGGGTGCGTATGATGCGTGGTGGGAAGGTGCGAGGTGTGCAGGGTTCGCGGTATGCTGGGTGCGTGGAGTGCATGTTGCGTGGTGTGAAGGAGCGAGGTGTGCAGGGTGCGTGGAGTGCATGAGGCGTGGTGTGGAGTTTGCGAGGTGTGCAGGATGCGTGGTGCGCAGAGTTCGTGGTGTGCAGGGAGTGGGGCGGTGTTCGCAGGGCCGACGGAGGCGCCGCTGCCGCTGGGTGTGCGGGTGGTGCGCGCGCCGCTGGCCATGGCCTTCGTCGCCACCGACTTCATGCTGCTTCTGGCCTCGTGGGCGGTGAGCGCAACTCCACCCCTGTAGTAGCAGCCTGCTAACGGGACAGCTTTTGGAAAATGACACTGTCGAATGAGAAATATTCTCGATTTAGGAGAGTTTTGTTTTCTTTTGTGTAGGCAAAAGTTGTTACCAACCTTCACACAAATTCTCTGCATATATTACATTTACGTTCAATGAATAATTCAAGAAAAAATGGTACGATCTTAAAATATTTACTGCTTCTCAAAGCTATTTTATCTCTTTTATTGAATCGTAATGTTTGCGTCAACTCATATCCGTTTTCTCTATCATCTTTCGATGTGACTAAGATATAAATATATTTAATATTTATATTTACTTCAAACTTTATGATTTGAACATTTCATGTAACTTCAATATATGTACCACCTGTATATTATCCAGACATAAAAAAACATAAATTCTTTATTATTAACCAGTGGTGCACGTATATTCACAAACATAAATACATTATTTCTCAAATACTTTAAATTAACTGCATGATAATCTTGAATAGGATCCAATATGCGCTTTTCAATATTGTTTAATGGTTTAAGATTTACTGCATCGATAGCACATCTACTAGCACATACTTTAGGTTATTTTTATGATAAAATAATAACCTTCAGGTTATCCAGACCATATGTCTTGGGGCACTTATTATATTGAAAGTAGGAATGACATATAATGACGCATAACTTGAATTTTTGAATGAATATGTTTTATCTCATTTTTCTAAAATGAAGGGTAGCGTTAAATGATTGTCTTTTTTCAACTTCCCCTAGTGATTGTGCATTGAGAACTAAATATTTTAACTCAAGATTTGCTTCGATATGATTAATTTTACATTCGTAAAACATTTCAAACAACGGTTGATTGTAAAAGAAAACAAAATTGACAGTTCACGAAATAAAATAATAAGATATTATTGGGTTAATACAATGATATACAATGATAGATATCGATGTTATAAGTGTTTTAATTTATTCAGTATGTTTTCTCATATTTTTAATTGTTCTATATTAGCATTATTTAGACCACTAACAAAATGGGGCGTCGCGGACACTGTGAACTGTTTTAAAAATAGTTTCATATGTTGAAAATTTCTGTCAAGCTGCATTTATTTCATGCTCAGCTTTGTTTAAATAAGTTAATTCAGTAGTCTGGTATTGGACTTAAGTAGATGATAATGTTATACTCCCGTTCAAGATTTCCCAACAGCCAATGGCCTTGTGTGTTACCTCCATGCGGGATATGAACTGGTTTTATTGCAATTTCAAAATTATAATCGTCGTAACAAACACTTACAGGTTTTGATGCTAATAGTTAAATATTTGCACAGCTAAATTTGTACGCTTTTTTCATAATATGCACAAAAATGCACCTAACACAAATGAATTAAAACAATGTTATTGCAAAAACACAGATAATTTTAAATTAGTTCCGAAAATTCTATCACATCTTTTACAACTACATTTAACTCTTCCCCGAATTTCCTTAAAACTTCCATATTTATCTCCCCTAAGTTGTGAAGAGAGAGATTTTTGAAGACTTTACAAACTTAGTCCAATTTGTGATCACTTCTACTACTGCAATTGCTCTATTAACCGTTTTGTATGCAAATCCAGCGTTACATGCGAATCAACATTAAAATGTGACTGTTTTCTATATTTTTATGAATAGGGTGTTAGTTAATTCGAATACGTTGTGAGTCACATTCATTTTTAAACGGCATTTGCACACTTACGTATGAACGTAAAAGTGCGAAGTCGGACACAACGTCCATTCATTCTCTAGCATTACTCACAGTTCTGTTTTCACTAAAAAATTTTCAAGTACAATAAGTTCCGAGTAATAAGCAAAAAATGCCTTTGGGTTCTGGTATTTAATTAACGCCACCTTCATATCTCGATATAGACGTTGGTGTAATTCCTGGCATAATCACTTAGATCGCAGCGCCAAAATACGAAAAATCACGTTTTGTAAATATCTTGAAATATTCTAGCGGGATCCGAAAAGAAATTCTCAGTTTCCCATCAGGAGATCGAGACGCGTCGAATGACATCTCATACGCTTCGATTGGTGCACGGGAAGTAATCTGGTCACCTGTGAC
>BOPP01000390.1:339603-351709 GCA_017312745.1 Gryllus bimaculatus | reverse complement strand
GTATAACCTCAAAACATCCAACTTTACGATAGAGCTGTCAGTGGCCAGATTGCAACACCAGGGTTACCAAATCCCGAAACAACAAAAGGCAACCTTCGTATTTAATAACATCATTTCAGCAACTGATTTTGTTCTTTGTTTATTTATTTTTGTTCAGCCCATAATCCTTTAAATATTTTATTCCATTTTTTCCAATATTTGATCGAACTTGATTAGTATCTGGATCTTAATCTTTAAATATAATTTAATTGCAATTTCTTTATAATTTTCTACTCTCGTCCGTATAATTCAATATTTGTTAACTGATTTATTTGTTAATGATCTAATAATACACCAATACCTCCATAGTTTTCCCTTCTTTGATTAAATTCACCTTCGATCTCTAATATATTTAGTATTTACCTTACAAGTCTGAAACCAGAAATCAGATAATTAACATATTAAGATATCAGTTAATTTTGACCTAAATGATCATTTTTTCTTCTTCTATTGCTTTCAATCGTTTTTCAAATTCTAATCTTTTTGGAGCATCTGGTGACTGTGTATAATACATTTTTTTTCAAATGACGATTGTGATGGTGTTACTGGTATTGGAAATAAATTATCATAATCAAAATCATGTTTTAGATACTATTTATCATGATCATGTTCAATAGATATAAAAACTTGTTTACCAACGTGTTCTACTTTAACAACTAAATCATTTAATTTATCTATGACACGTTGATCTATTTTATATTTACGATATTGATTACGATCATGTTCATTTCTCTTATTAGTCTTGGTTTATACTTTGCAAACATTCATAAACAAAAAAATCAATATTTCTTCTGTTTTGGGGTTTAAACACACAGAATTTTATATTGCGTCAGTTTGTTTTGTGTTTCAATTTATACAATAATTTCGCCAAGAAAGATATGTTGACAAAGTTTGGAAACCACAGAGCAAAATAATAGCATTGACCGCGTGGAAATTCCTGGCTGCTCGGATAGCGAGCGCCGGACGGGGACCGCAACCGCAGAGGAAGTGCAAGGTCGAGGACGGTGATATCCGTATTGGGATGGTTCTAATTTTTCCTTTCGTGAAATAAATCCACTAATAATAAAAACATAAATATACGTTATTTATTTCAAGGTCGATGATTTTAGGGTATATATCGTAAACGTGAGTACGGTAAGTTATCGTTTGATTAAATAAAAAACACATTTTCAAGATTCAAAATAAAATATTTATTTACAATATTAAACAATACTTAGGTAACAACAATAACAACGATAATAACTTAGCACAAACAATGAAAAGAAAACATTACTTTATGCTCTGTTCGTATTTCAAAATATGTCACCCTGCTCACGTGCGCGAGTCGCCAAGCATTATTCATCTTTTCCCCAAAACTTCCAGCTCTTTTAAAGGGGCCCATAGACGCTCAATATTATTGTGCAATGTGGGTTGCACAAAGTTTTGGACGTTGATCCTAGACGGGCATTATTATTGTACAATATTTTGGTTTGTGTAAATAATTGCGTCGTATGGAGGCGATATTGGTGGTTGTGCAATATATTGCGCAATCGCGAACACAAACGTACACCACATGGCAATATATTGTAGAACCAGTCCCATTTTCCAAGAAATTTCATGAAAGTGAAGCCATGTTGAGTGGTACTGAATGGTGTTGTGTGATGATTGCTGTGGCCGCCAGAGCGAAAAAGAAGAACTCGCGAAAAGATAGAAAATAGCCAAAATTGTGGTTCATTGAGATGGAGAAGTACACCCACAAAGAGTTACTGAATGAACAGAGACTAATTGAACCAGTTGACTTTCGCAACTTTTTACGCGTGAATGGAGAATTATTCGATGAACTCGTTGTTTAGGTTACTCCTCAAATCGAGAAAAGGGGCACGGTCATGCGCGATGCTATTCCTGTAAGTCAACGCTTGTCCATAACCCTACGATATCTTTCAACCGGGAATATATCTGAAGATTTTACCCACTGTTTCACCTCAGTCAATAGGTCGCTTCTCTGATCAACTGCCTCAAGGAATACATTAAAGTAAGAACGTTTGCCAACTTTATCAATATTTATTTAGCATTCAAAATTTTGGCATACATTGGCTAGAAAACATAAAACATAGAAATTGACATAAGTATATGTGGCATTCTGCTGAATCATTGTGAAGATCGAATGAAGGGAGGGAGGGAGCACTGTACGGGGTGGACAAACGTGACGTATTAATTTGCACCGAATTACGGTGTAAGGTCCCCATTTGTCACTCAAATAGGATATCATTGATGAAGTACCTAACATACATACATAATTATGAAAAAAAGTGTACCATTTAGGGTTTTATTGGGGAACTATGAAACGGATTTGAATAAAATGTTTTAGAAATGGGCTTTTAAATTGTTTAAAATGAGAACAGTAGCTTCTTGTTCATCGAAAATTCGCTAGAACCTGGAAATTGTGTGTTGCTGTGTACAAAGTTGTTGTTCTTTGTTGCAGTTACCAACTACAGAACAAGAATGGAAACAAATTGCATAAGATTTCGTCGATCAGTGGAATTTCCCTATTTATCTGGGAGAAGTCGATGGGAAATATGTCGCAATAAGGAAACTCTACAATTCCGGATCACTTTACTTCAACTATAAAAAACTCTTGGTTGATGTAGGAATAAATGGGCGAATATCTGACGACACGAACTTGGGCAAGCGCTTGCAGATAATACGCTGAGAATTCCTGAACCTGTACAACTGCCGCATAGTCGGCAAATATCACCATTCATTTTATTAGGACATGAAGCTTTCGGGATGACAGGACATTTTATGTAACCCTACCCTCGAGCAGGATTAAATGTGAAGAGAAGAAGTTTCCGTTATCGATTCAGCCGCGCTCGTCGTGTGATCGATAGTGCCTTTGGGGTTTTTGTCAACCGATTTGGTGAACTACAGAACCCAATCGGACTGCCTCCAGAAAGGCTCAAACAGTTGCCTTGGCATGTTGTTATTTACAAAGTGTTAATAAATCAAGAATAGCCATTGATATATACTTGTAAAATTGATACAATAATTTCGTTTATGTATTGAATAAATATCGTGATAAGAATTATTTTTATGTATAATTAGTTATTTATACACAGTATTGGCATCGGTAACAAATATTGTACAATATTTATTCAAAATATTATAAAAAGATGTTAAAAAAACATGTTTAAAAAAGAGCGCTAAAACATTTGACAGTCTAGGGCGCGCATAAGTCAAAGTGAGGCACTGTGTTCGAGTACTATTTCTGTCTACCTGACAGCTGGGGAGGGTCAGTAGAGCGATGTTGCCGTTAACTCGGGTGGCACACACGTGGTCATGTGGTCGTTCTTGCGCCACATCACGACATAGCAAGAATCAAATAACAATAAGAGCACACAACAGTAGAAGACACCGAACTGCACACACTATGCGTAACTAACGCAGAAACGCCGCTCTGCAGATTACAGTTGTTTCACGCTGTGAGATTTCATTGATTTCTTAACAAGTATCGACAACCCTGCAGTGACGTCAGCCGAATTTGAAGCCTCTCATTGGATAACGGGACCACATCTTCCCAGTCAGCCGCTAGCAGTCAAGTCAACAGAAATATAATTCGAACAATAAATAGAAGCGGTGGCTCAGGGCGAAGTCGCTCACTTTTCACGCTTTTCGCTTTGAGGTCCGCCTTCGATTCTCGTAGCACCATGTGAAATTTCTTCCGACAAAACGAATTTGCCTACTTCACAAAGGTTAGTACAACCCCTGCGAAGTGTCCTAACCCCTCTATCCTACTTCCTTCCCAATTCTGTCTGGCCGCTAGGTAGTGACGCAGGAGCGAGTAGTAGGAGGCGCGTACGCGAAAATGCTACCTGGCGGTCCTCTGGACAACGACGCACTAACTACTTCTATTCAAGTATAGACTTTAATAGAAACGGAGGATTACTCCAATAAATGAATAAAGTAACTGAGGATTTCTCCTAAAGTGCTCAACGCCCAGTAAGGGTTCGAAGACGCTTTATGTCGTGATGGCGACGCAACAAATGTAAATCCAAACTATTGGGTGCCCCCGCAGGGCAGCCGCGTGCTGCTGGCCACGTGGCTGGTGGCGACGACGGCGCGCGCGGGGCTGGAGGTGGCGGCGGCGGTGGCGACGGTGGCGCGCTGGGTGGGCGCCCGCGGAGCGCCCCCGGGCCTCGCCCTCCGCCTCACCTTGCGCTGCATCATCGCAGGTAGGGCCTCGCGCCTCCCCGCAGGGGGAAACGGCCGCCCGGGCCCTGAGTTTCACAGCTGCACTCACGTCGACAGCTGCAAGGGGGAGGCAGTGAGTAGGCCAGGCCTTCGCAGCACTTTGCACTTTGACTGACCTCGGGAGCCGCGCGCGAGCAACTTGCGTGCCAACTCGGACCGCGCTGCCGGCTGGAGATAGGGATAGATAGAAGTGTTCAATTCCAACCGTAGTAAGTGAATTGAAAGGGCAATTGCGATGTTCAAATATCTTTATCTTTTATTTTGGAAATGTTTGTAGTTGATGTATGACAATGTGAATCGAATTAGACATACATATTTGATATGGATAACAGTATTATAATTGCTTGTAATGCTGTCAATGAAATTTGCTTTGTCAAGATGTAATCGCAAATTTAACGTGCTGTTAAATATAAAATTGCAATATTTAATCTTTTTTGGTTTGAAGATGACAGAAATAAATTATTGTTGCATTAACTATGTTTAATTGATTCAGTCGGTTGTATCAAAGCTAAAATATCTTATTCTTAAAAAATCTTTATTACTTTCAGCTCTAATTTCCGTCAAGAGTACATTATATATTTCTAATTTCAAATCAACGAACACTATTCATAATCGTTCACGAAGTAAAAAAGGATTAAACCCTTTGTTCTTTTTAACAAGACTCATAATAATGTCATGATTGACCGTAAAACATCGTTAAAGGAGTTTTCTCATTGGTATCTCTTATTTAGCTTCATATTAGGGAAGCTGGTCACAAATAGTGCTGCCAAACATTACCCTGCTTGGAATTGCCTATATTTTATTATATTATTCTCGATGTGAGGGACTACTCTCAATTTACTCGGTTTTGCTATCATTTGGGGATTATAACACTCCATGTGACAAATTATTAAATTGGAAATTTTTGTTAGTTACTTAAAATTACATAATATATTTTTAAAAGAAGCCACTGCTTCAAAATATTGTTTATGAGTTAACTATGAGCTTAAAATAAAAAAAAATAAAAAATGTCGATGCATAGCAGTGCACAGAACACAAAGAGTGAAATCTGATGAGAGGGGGGTTGACATTAAATATTGACTCCGGTACTAGCCTGGAAAGCTAGGATCTCTTAGCTGGTTTGGTGGTCCGGCCCAGGCATTGTATGGGGAGGTTGCCGTGTGGGCAAACTCATTACAAAGTGTAGAACATTAGGAGAGAAAACTATTTTTTTCTAGCAAATATCAACACATATTTTACAATGAAAACTGCGTTTCATACAGCCATATCACGCCAACAATGAGACGGAATACTTATAAAATCCAACTCGATGTGCGGAATGCCATTGTCGCACTTTCGCTTGTACATTTCACAACGCAGTAACACTGATAGTGTTGGCAAATAAATACAAATAGATAGAAAAATATGTAATGGTAATTATTAAATACTACAAGATTGTAATGTTCCTCAAAAATGCTCGTTTTAATACTAATTACTCTGCTCGAATTATTCTTTGACTGACATGTAATGCTAAATTCTCTCCACACGTTTTCACATCTAAGAAAATGTCTCCAGATTTTCATTACTAATCGAAGAATCGAACCATCGTATCCATCTTTATTCAGAACCCAACATATTAGGTTAGGGATACCAGAGTTTAACAAAACGTTCACAGAATACATTTCTCCCCATTGTATGTCACACACAGTTTTTAACTGTTTTTGGCACAAAAAATAATATATAAATTCAAAAAATAGTAATGAATATGGTTCTGTGTCAGTCCACCGAAGAGAAGAATTCAGAAGAATTTCACACTGACACTGACAGCTCGTCACACTAAACTCGGGAAATTCAAAAATTCAATTTCAAAGATTATAAAACAATTCATATTTTTTAAAACAATTGTATATGACATGATTTGAAGAACTGTTTTTAGAACAGATTTCATGCAACAAAATCATCTCTATTATCAATACTGTATTTGTGCAATATTCAATTTTTATATGCAAATGAAGAAAATACAGAGAGTAGTGAGAAAATGACACCAGCTTCATTTTATTTACCATATTTTTCTATATACAAAAAATATTAAAGAAAAAAATTGTATCGGTTTTGAGAAATGTTTAAAATGGTTTTAAAAGCGCTGATGTTTCTCGCACAATTACGCAATAAACACAGTGACACCCCTCTTCACGACCACCTCTCTGCACGACCACTTTTTTTGGGGTCGGAATGTTTTTCCTGTAAGATCAAATTATTTAAATCCTCTTTCTGCCGACCACCCCTGTTCCCGACCAATGACTATCGATTCGTCTACAATTCCCCTATAAGGCGACCACTTTTTCCAAGGATCGAGGAACATTTATCAATGTGTGACTTTGAAGTGAGGTCTTATACAATTTTTCGAAAATTTGAGTTATATTCGCGTCATTTTACATGAAAACGGGCAAGAAAGTACGTGCGGTTTTACCGCCACTTATTTTCTCTTTCGTGAAAGCCATATTTGTTCAAATCGGTATGTGGGCAAAGCGAGAATTCTTTTGATGCATGATGTTGGCAGTGCTGCAGGGCTACAGCGTGGTGGTCGCCTACAGCCACTACCACGTGACGGCTGCCTTGGCGCTGGCGTACGAGCGCCAGATGGCCAGATGGCACTCGCGCCGGCTCCACGCCTGACGGACTCACGGACGTTGCACAAATAAAACCTGCCCGAGACACTTCTTTTGTCTTCGACTACCTCAGGATGTACGCATTTCTGCTCGTTGTCGGATACAGTAATGGTGATGAATCCACAAGGCGTCCGAAATAGTACATTATGAAATGATGATGTAATGAACGGTATTAATACACGAGTGTAATTTTACGAGATGAGCGAGTATTGGAACTTTAAGCGGGTGTATTAATACCCATTACATCGAGTTTCATACGGTACCTTTTCTACCACTTACGGTAACTTTTATAAATTGAACTTTTACGTTCACGCAGTAGCAGTTGACATGCAGGATTTAGCCAAGGCCACAGCTCCCTTACCCCACCCTAGCAGGTGGCTTTGGTTACTAGTCGCTACGCCTGCGAGGGAGCTAGGCTAGTCAAATAGGATCAAAGTGAAATTATGATGCACTTAATTTTAAATAATATTCCATGAGAAAAATATTAATAATAAAAGAAATTAAAACTTTGAACTATAATGTAATATAAAATGCAATTTGAATGTACACAATCGAACGAAACATTTACTAGATACATTCCCAATGATCAAACGTCAATACTTGGTTTGTAATATTCTCTGAGTTTGGTCAAGAACCCGAACATGTTGAATAAATTAAAACAACAATTTTCTAGTAGCAGTGGTGCCAAATTTCCATTTCAAAACGTTCAAGAAAGGACGAAACACGACGAGTTTCGTGACATCAAATTATTCAATTTCGTAAAGGACAATTTATAGAAAAAGATCAAAGACGTGTCACCTGCAGGTGTCACCGAGAACTCCCAAAATAAAATCAGGAAATAAGGGAAACTAATTGAATATTTCTCCCTTTGTGGGCTTCAAAAAAACAAAAGCGAAGGAGGCGTAGGGAGTGGCGCTTGCGCCGTAGGCCCCGTAGGTGGGGCCTTCCTCTTCCACAGCCCCTCGAGACGGCCCTGGGCGCTCAGGCTTTAGGGTCGCCTTTACAATTGCTCCAGTTACTTTTCACTTTCTTTGCTCAGTTAAATATCAATATCGTAAATGAATAAACACTCGAATTAAATGCTTTCAAACATCGAAGTGTTGTTGTCGATGTAGCATCCCTGATTTAGAGAGCGAACACGAAGGAAACCATAAAATGTAATTTAGCAAGTACATCCCATTTCGAACTTTGTAGGTGATTTTGCAGTTTGCATTCAATTTCGCATTTTTTCGAAGATTTAAAACCTTCAGAAATATACTCATCGACCGTCAAACAACAATTACTGGTTAAAATACAATTACTGGGTTTCTTTCAGCGGTTGGTAACATTTCGCAGTTTTAGCAATTGCTAAAAGCTTCCATCTGTACTGATCGAATGGTTATTTTGTGTTTCTGGACGCGTCAACTATTAACATTATCTTTAATCCCGTTAGTGCAGTGAATGTTTCGACCCGGGAAGGGGTGGTGTTTCTTTAGCCTGAATGGTGAGGTCCGGCGCCGCCATACATGTCCCCCTTGTGGTGTCCACGCCAACAGAGCACTGCCCCGACAACGACAAGCTCTAAGCTCTAAGCGACACGTCGTCCGACGTATGGGGCTGTGTGTGTGTGTTTGTAAAGGGGAGAGGATAGAAGGTAGAAATCTGCTCGCTCGTACTCACTCGAGCATTTCAGCCTCACTCGCGGAGGGCTGACTCGCAGGCCCCGGCAATGTCCATGGCTGTTATGGTTCTTAGTGGCGGAAAAACAATTTAAGAAACAATTTAACAAGTTTTTGACGGTCGCCAGCCGCAAGTTTAATTGCGACTACGTTGAATCCTATCCTTAAATCCTTAAATATTACTTATATGTAATATAATAAGGTAGGAAATTTGAATTAAATTCAACTTAATCAAATGGCTCGTGCTGGCAAAAGGATTGGTCGGGGACAATATATAAACTCCTAGCATCAAGGAACTTTGCAAAGAAGAATTATACAAGTAAAGTTACTTCGTTTCGATACCACAGGATTTGCCCCTTCAAAGTGAGCCAATAAAAAAGGGGCTTGCTAATAATAAATTTTCAAATTAATTCATAAATAGATCGAAGCTCTTCACACATACAAATGCATACAATATTCGTAAAAATGTCAGGCGAAGTCTCGTTACAAGTTCATAGAAGTTCAGCATATATAAACATTCATAGATACACATTTGACCATCATTACATCTTTGTACAGGACGCTGAATAAAGATATTATTTCGCCCTAGGATCATGAAAGCAGACGTAAAACAAGCCATACTTTGACCTTGTACCAATAAATGACAGAGCGTCTATCATTGAGGAACTCTTTAATCAAAATAAATAATCATATACTAAGCAGCAAAATACCAATGTTTGAGCTTCAAATGCTCACATACAATAAATTTAATACCTTTATTATTTTTTTATGTAGTAGGTAATTACTACAAATAAATTAGCTTACTTAATCATATGTGGCTAGGCGGAAGGCCTTTAAGCCATTACAATACCTAATACTTAATACCTTTAACAAACAAGCATTACTTCAATTGTTCAGTCAAAATTGCACTTTGTAAATGGTTAGAATTTTCAACGACCTTAACTTTTAAACCCTTGCTCATACAATACTCGCTCAACTTTGCTCAAAACCTTCTTGCAGACTTCCAAGTCTTAAACTTTAACTCAGAGACAGTTCACGAGAACTTTGCACATTTGTTGCTCTGCTCCACGTGAAGACCTGCGCTCCACTCGCTAGGTGCAACAAAGCCACCTCCGTTTCAGCTTGAGTGATCCTCCACACTAGAGATGGCCTCTGCAGCCTGAAGACGTGTTTAACCACTGGGCTTCACTGCCAGTGAACGCTCCCACGCTCACATCCCTAGGACACGATCAATCACGCAGACACCAGGGTTTGAAGGTCTTAAGAATGTTGGTCTGGGTGTCGCGGCGAGCGAAACTCTATCCTACTGCTCTGACATCTAGCGGATGTTTTGTGAACTGCTGCGGCTCTCGAGGAGGACTCTAATAGAGAGCAACAAGGAAGAGGAAATATCTGGCGCGGACCGAGACCCGTTTGTTATGGTGGGTACTGCTTCAGAATTGCCTTGACGTTGATTGGCAAACTGTAGATTAGAACCGATAGAATTCTGCTCCAGACAGGTGACACAGGCACACGAAATAAAAAAGCTGTCAGGCCTAAAGACTTGACACTTGTTTCTCTATGTATGTCGACGCGCTAAATATAAATCTCAAGCCAGAATCTTTTTTTTTTTCTAAATCGTGAACACACACCATGAAAGTTATTATTTAGTCTAACTACGTATATATTACAGTCGAATATAACAGTCGTAACACTCCATCAATTTTCTTCATCCGCTGCGACATTAGAAGTCCAAGCGGCCAGCAAGTAACTGATAACAGGTCTTGCGTGATCTTGTGCGTGCGAGTTTGTTTATGAACTCTTCGTGAAAATGCCTTTGATTGTTGGAAATTTCAAGAATATACAAATGAAATGAAGTGTGGAGAATCATTGGTGCGGCTTCTGACGAGTGCGCCAGAATTCTTAGTTGAATGTTCTGAGGGAATAAAAATACAGTAATTTCAAAACTATTTGTTAGACTGAGACTGTATTTAATTCTCAAATTTCAAAATAATGAAATATCGGAAAGTAAAGGAAATATACTTAAATTATTAACATTCAGGGACTTAGGGAGCTGACTACTGATCTGTAAAATATACATAAAATTATTCTTTAGTAGATATTAAATCATCCAATGTTAAAAAAGCAACATGTCTCAATTAATTTATTTCATCCGGTTCATTTGTATAAAATTTCGAAGTAAATGTTACGCTTCAACCGTTGTGCTCTACAGACTGAAGACGGCCTCTTGCTCACCGTTTGGGATCTAGTATATCTGTCAAATGAATACACCTTCCCCTTGTTAGAAGATCGCAACTGTTATGTTAGACAGTGTTCACGTGGTTTTGTTGGTAATCGGCTACCCACAAGTTATGATCACTAGAACTTCTCGGTAAGAGACACTGCGGAAGCAACAGTTGTTGCGCTGAGCCATTGCAGCCTGCTTCAATTCAAAGTCCGATTAAAAATTAAGAATAAAATTCATTTAAATTCAATATGTGATAAGAAATTAAAAATAAGATTCTTGTAAATTCAATGTGCGATAAGAAATTATGAATCAGATTACTTTGAATTAAATGTGTCTTAAGAAATTGAGAATAATATTGCTTCAAATTGAACGTGTGAAAAGAAACGGTTCATCTGAGAACACACTCGAGCACAACCACTGAAAGAGCCTGACACGAACATATGTATACGTATGCATTATTCGTACGGTAGTGCAGCTCTGCCTTAAGTGCTCTATGACGTATTGGTGAACGATTCTTGCTAGTTCAAAAGAACACTCTTTATTATTCCTAATACTGCATCGTTCTTCTAAATCTGACAAAAAATATACAATTTTATATCCTCATGAATACAACTAAAAACATGTGACAGAAATTTTGAATAATTTCTAACGAAAAATTATTTAAACCTAATGAGAATGCTGTCCGTTGAAAGTGAATAATGCGTCAGCTGGTTGGCACCCCAGCAGATTCGGTCAGAGTCACGAGGTCACATTCATCAATAAAGGTTCTTCGGGTAGTTCAAACCATGGTGGATATACTAGCTAATTATGTCACTCGTCAAACAAATATGCAGATTTTTTCCGCGACCCTGTTTTATTTCCCCGCAACAGATTAGGAAATATTAGCTTAACATTTCATTCTTCAAACAAATACGCAATTTTTTTTATAAATCTGCTTAGGAGACTAAGCAATGTATAAACCTGAGGATGCATCATCATATCTACAGTCCGTGATACATCTGAGCGGCCTTGCTTTCTGTTTGCATCTCATTTTGCGCATCTCCCTCCAGTCGGGTAACACATCGTGTCAATCTGCCACTGCTCCATTGCTATGTTTTGTTTAGTTGCAGTGTTCTCACTAACAACTGTTTAAATCTGCGTCGGTGCTCCCAATGACCTCGTGGAATGCGTAATATGATGACTTCGATCGCAGATTAAAAATTAACTCATTCATAGATTTCTGTAGTCCGGCGGTATTACATTTGTTCACTGAAAAAGAGAGAGAATCCTTGCTCCAATAAATACTACCATTTATTCTCCCTAAAGCA